>CM026392.1:10245560-10277561 GCA_014843695.1 Archivesica marissinica
GCTTAATAGAGTCTTTCAGATGGGACTTTAAACCGAGGTCTCGTGTCGGTGTTGTGCACCGTGCACGTAAAAGAACCAGAGGAGACTCTGGAATGGGTCTATGTCTGTATCATTGCGTCGCTCATATAGGCAACCAGTAGTGACGATAAATAGACGTAAAACACACTTAACTGTTGAATTAATTTTTATCTCGACTGTTAACATACTGCTTTTTAAGATTCTTTCAGGGACAAAGAGCACTATCGAACAATTGGTAAACGGACAAAACCCCACTGGACAAAACCCCACTCAGACAAAACCCCACAGGACAAAACCCCACTGGACAGAACCCCACTCAGATTAAAACCCACTAGGACAAAACCCCACTTCACTCAAATTTCAAATTCAATGGTATCACAAGTTTATTACAATGGATCATATCACAAGTCTTATACAGTCAATGGAACCGTGTCTACTTCCATCTCACACAGTGTCCAATGCACCTCAGGGTATCTGGAACTGACTTGGTACCATCATTACGGTGAGTACATATAGTGTGTAGCTTTGTCTGGAGCTTCAGTGTGTGGCGCCGTGCACGCTTGGCTGGTGGTTCACCACGCTCATCTCGTAGCAGTGCAGTGGCAACCTGGGCCTGATCATTCCGGATGCTGTCGATGGCTCTCCAGCGTACTTCCTAGTGTACATGTACCCCTCATGTACTAGCTTCAAACCACCCTTGTGGTTAGTGATGATCTCCATGTTGTCGGTTGAGCATATATATCAAGTATCAAGTTGGTTGTGTAGTGAGAGAGTTATCAGAGAATACTGAATATTCCAGTTTTCTGTGTGCCTTATATTCACATCAGCTGTGATGTAGCTAGCAATCAAGGATTAGTAATTAATTAGTAACAGAGGATAATCCCATTGAAGTGTGCAATTAATGGCTTCACTAGGAGGAATCAATTAAGAGCACCCTTGAAGTTCAATAACAAATATATTTGAAGTTCAATTAGAAATTCAATTAGCAATGTAGATCTTTACATGTATTTTAACAGTTTGACTTCTCAGCCATATAGATCATCCAATTAGTAACAGAGGATAATCCCATTGAAGTGTGTAATTAATGGCTTCACTAGGAGGAATCAATTAAATTTATTTTATTATTATTTTTACAACTTTGGAAAGAAATATTCATAGTGGGGTTTTGTCCAGAATTCTGATTAAGGAGTGGGGTTCTGTCCGAGTGGGGTTTTGTCTTGTGGGGTTATGTCCTGTGGGGTTTTGTCTGAGTGGGGTTTTGTCCTGGATTCGAACAATTAGAATATGTTTTAAGAAATCAGAACCACCTCTGATCAGATACTTTTATTTCCTCCAAATTCGGAGAGCAAAACATTATAGACATACATCAATGTACATTGACTATATACATATATCATACAGTGAGTGACAAGACATACAATTACATACATATGTATACATATTATTATTTTGCACTTCATTTCCAGTGGTTATATGAACAGTGCATACACTATATCAAACAGACATATGAACAGTTCATAAGATATATCAAGCAGTCTCATATGAACAGTTCATACAGTATATCTAGCAGTCACAGAAACAGTTCATACAGTATATCAAGCAGGTCATACGAGCATTTTATACAATATATCAAGCAGGTCATACGAGCATTTTATACAATATATCAAGCAGGTCATACGAACATTTTATACAATATATCAAGCAGGTCATACGAGCATTTTATACAATATATCAAGCAGGTCATACGAGCATTTTATACAATATATCAAGCAGGTCATACGAACATTTTATACAATATATCAAGCAGGTCATACGAGCATTTTATACAATATATCAAGCAGGTCATACGAGCATTTTATACAATATATCAAGCAGGTCATACGAACATTTTATACAATATATCAAGCAGGTCATACGAGCATTTTATACAATATATCAAGCAGGTCATACGAGCATTTTATACAATATATCAAGCAGGTCATACGAGCATTTTATACAATATATCAAGCAGGTCATACGAGCATTTTATACAATATATCAAGCAGGTCATACGAGCATTTTATACAATATATCAAGCAGGTCATACGAGCATTTTATACAATATATCAAGCAGGTCATACGAGCATTATATACAATATATCAAGCAGGTCATACGAGCATTTTATACAATATATCAAGCAGGTCATACGAGCATTATATACAATATATCAAGCAGTCATATGAACATGCTATACAATATATCAAGCAGGTCATACGAGCATTTTATACAATATATCAAGCAGGTCATACGAGCATTTTATACAATATATCAAGCAGGTCATACGAGCATTTTATACAATATATCAAGCAGTCATATGAACATATATACAATATATCAAGAATATTGTGCAATAATGCTTCACTATGATTCACGTTATAGTAACTCATACCAGACACACGATGCAATATTTGACTATGTGGACTAGTTAATGTGAAATTACAAAATACAACAATACCACATATGTTAATAACAGTTGACCACATAACTTGTCTTAAGTATAGTATATGATAACAGTAATGAATAACGTGAACAGTTGAATCATATGTTAGATGTGTGTAGTGTTTGCATATCTGCGTGTGTTTGTACTTAGACAAGCATTTGACAAATATTTGAATTGCATTATAACACCTCGGTAGCATATGAGGAATATGTTTCGTGAACAGGTGGTGGTTTTACGTTTATTTATCGTCGCTACCGGTTGCCCATATGAGCGACGCCTCCTGAAGAGATTAGTCATTTTACAGTTTTGGGGGATAGTGCAATGATACAGACAGATACCCATTCCAGAATCTCCTCTGGTTCTTTTACGTGCACGGTGTAAAGCACCGACACGAGACCTCGGTTTAACGTCCCATCTGAAAGACTGTTAATTTTATTAGGGTCAGACGGGGGATCGAACCTGCGATCCCTGGATTACCAGTTTAGATCCGTCTGTGTTTCGAGAACATTGTTTTGTATGAGAATGTATAATAATAATCTAGTCTCTCAGTTTGACTTTCTAAAATAACATGTTGCTTAACTAAGTATGGAAGTCATGATAGCGCAGTGGATGCGCGTTCGCTTTAGATGCTACATGTCCGGAGTTCGAGCCCCGCTGGAGCCGTTACGATTGTGCCCTTAGGCAAGGCATTTAAATTCCACGTTACCTCTTCTCTCTCCCTCTAGTGGCGATGGATTCCATCAGGAATGAGGTCTCGAGTGTGATTAATATAAGTTGAAATAACTTGTTTTGCAATCGAGCTAAAATAAATTTGTATAAACTAACTAAACATGACTAGACGGGTTTACTTTGGAAAAGGCCATTCGATATGAAATTATGAAAGTGATCATACTTTTTTTAAACTTTATTTATCCTACAAGGATTGCGAAGCAAGTTTTAACAACTTATATTAATCACTCTCGTTTGCGCGGATGAAAGCGTTATATGTGGCTATTCATGTGGGAGGAAATCGGAGTACCCGGAGAAAACCCACCTGTCTGATATAGCGACAATCGTACCATCTCACATACTTCCCGGTCCGAGGAACCCAGGTCGCATTGGTGAGAAGTGATGACCACTGTTCATTAAACTAAAGAAGGTCTGATCAGGGATGGATGGATTAGCAGCTTTTATATAGTTCACATAACAATGTGTTCACAAATAAAATACTGTACACATTATTTACATAGATAAGAACTACGACACTGTAAACTATTAAAGCAGAATTATTTGTGTCATATCAAAGTTTTACGTTGACTTCTATACGTTTAAATATTTCTGGATGTCGTGATAGCGCAGTGGATGCGCGTTCGCTTCAGGTGCGAAAGGTCCGGAGTTCGATTACTATTGTGCCCTTAGGTAAGGCATTTAAATTCCACGTTGCCTCTTTTCTCTCCCTCGTGGCGATAGATTCCATCAGGAATTAGGTCTCGAGAGTGATTAATGTAAGTTGAAAGAACTTGTTTCGCAATCGAGCTCAAATAAATGTGTATAAACTAAATTATTTCTGATTATTCACCTATATCAACACCTAATTTCGCTTCGAGCAAGAATGTCCATTTGTTGGAAGTTGTATTCCTTCAGAAGATGAATGAATATGTACACGTTTTATTATTTATTAGCATACTTATAATGTTTTCGGACTTCGGACTATCAAAAGCATGTTAAAATCACCACTCATGTAAGATCCTATATATATATATACAGTCTACATCCGTTATCTCAACGTCGGTTATGTCGAATTCTCCGGTTATCTCGAGGTCGGATCAAAGTCCCGTTTCAGACACTATCATTTTACAACTCGCTCCGATTATATCGAATTTCGTTAAGTCAAACTTCGGTTATGTCGAAGTATGTTGCTCGGTCCGACGGAATTCGACATAGCGGATGTACATTGTATATAATAATAATAATAGTAATAATAATAATACTATTACTTATATAATGTTATGTATGTAGACTCACGTATAAGTCAGTGTTATGCTTACGTTTCCGTTTCAGGTGTTTATGAACAATGGCGAGAATAGCGTCTTCTGGAGCATGATGTTTCTAATGCTGGATGGGGTTGAATTTATAACTAATTTACTGCAGGTAAAGAGAAAGTCATGCTGTTCCCAATGTTCATATTATCCCGTCTATCAATTATGTCGGTGGACATATATAAATTATGTTAGTGGACAACTATGTGTGTGGACATTTATGTTGGTGGATAATTTTGTTGGTGAACAATTATACATAATGTTGGTGGATAATTATAAATTATGTTGGTGGTTAATTATGTTTGTGGATAATTATGTTGGTGGATAGTTATGTAATTATGTTGGTTGACAATTATAAATTATGTTGGTGGATAATTTTGTTGGTGGATAATTATGTTGGTGGACACTTATGTTGGTGGATATATATGTTGGTGGATAATTATGTTGGTGGATATTTTTGTTGGTTGATAATTATGTTGGTTGACAATTCTGTTAGTGGATATTTGTGTTGGATGATAATTATGTTGGTTGACAATTATGTTAGCGGATATTTTTGCTGAATGATAATTATGTTGCTTGACAATTATGTTAGTGGATATTTTTGTTGGGTGATAATTATGTTGGTTGACAATTATGTTAGTGGATATTTTTGTTGGTTGATAATTATGTTGGTTGACAATTATGTTAGTGGATATGTTTGTTGGTTGATAATTATGTTGCTTGACAATTATGTTAGTGGATATGTTTATTGGTTGATAATTATGTTTGTTGACAATTATAAATTATGTTGGTGGATAATTATTATATAGTTGTTCACTACAAGTCATTATTTATTTGGGTACGGCTGTACAGTTCGAGTGGTGTTACCAAATACAAACCTCAAACTCTGTTTGCGATCGTTTATTCAATGTAATGACGAGGTTAATTACAAGTACAAAATAAATGTTTTCAAATCTCATTGACTGTGCTACGTACATATAGTCGAATACATGACACATAGCCTCGGCGCACACCGAGATACACGGGACTGTACTACGTACATATAGTCGAATACATGAAACATGGCATCGGCGCACACCGAGATACACGGGACTGTGCTACGTACATATAGTCGAATACATGAAACATGGCATCGGCGCACACCGAGATACACGGGACTGTACTACGTACATATAGTCGAATACATGAAACATAGCCTCGGCGCACACCGAGATACACGGGACTGTGCTACGTACATATAGTCGAATACATGAAACATGGCCTCGGCGCACACCGAGATACACGGGACTGTACTACGTACATATAGTCGAATACATGAAACATAGCCTCGGCACAGACAGAGATACACGGGACTGTGCTACGTACATATAGTCGAATACATGAAACATGGCCTCGGCGCACACCGAGATACACGGGACTGTACTACGTACATATAGTCGAATACATGAAACATAGCCTCGGCGCACACCGAGATACACGGGACTGTACTACGTACATATAGTCGAATACATGAAACATGGCCTCGGCACAGGCAGAGATACACGGGACTGTACTACGTACATATAGTCGAATACATGAAACATAGCCTCGGCGCAGACCGAGATACACGGGACTGTGCTACGTACAAATAGTCGAATACATGAAACATAGCCTCGGCGCACACCGAGATACACGGGACTGTGCTACGTACATATAGTCGAATACATGAAACATGGCCTCGGCGCACACCGAGATACACGGGACTGTACTACGTACATATAGTCGAATACATGAAACATGGCATCGGCGCAGACCGAGATACACGGGACTGTGCTACGTACATATAGTCGAATACATGAAACATAGCCTCGGCGCACACCGAGATACACGGGACTGTACTACGTACATATAGTCGAATACATGAAACATGGCCTCGGCGCACACCGAGATACACGGGACTGTACTACGTACATATAGTCGAATACATGAAATATGGCATCGGCGCAGACCGAGATACACGGGACTGTGCTACGTACATATAGTCGAATACATGAAACATAGCCTCGGCGCACACCGAGATACACGGGACTGTACTACGTACATATAGTCGAATACATGAAACATGGCCTCGGCGCACACCGAGATACACGGGACTGTACTACGTACATATAGTCGAATACATGAAATATGGCATCGGCGCAGACCGAGATACACGGGACTGTGCTACGTACATATAGTCGAATACATGAAACATAGCCTCGGCGCACACCGAGATACACGGGACTGTACTACGTACATATAGTCGAATACATGAAACATGGCCTCGGCGCACACCGAGATACACGGGACTGTGCTACGTACATATAGTCGAATACATGAAACATAGCCTCGGCGCACACCGAGATACACGGGACTGTGCTACGTACATATAGTCGAATACATGAAACATAGCCTCGGCGCACACCGAGATACACGGGACTGTACTACGTACATATAGTCGAATACATGAAACATAGCCTCGGCGCACACCGAGATACACGGGACTGTGATACGTACATATAGTCGAATACATGAAACATAGCCTCGGCGCACACCGAGATACACGGGACTGTGCTACGTACATATAGTCGAATACATGAAACATAGCCTCGGCGCACACCGAGATACACGGGACTGTACTACGTACATATAGTCGAATACATGAAACATGGCCTCGGCGCACACCGAGATACACGGGACTGTGCTACGTACATATAGTCGAATACATGAAACATAACCTCGGCGCACACCGAGATACACGGGACTGTACTACGTACATATAGTCGAATACATGAAACATAGCCTCGGCGCACACCGAGATACACGGGACTGTGCTACGTACATATAGTCGAATACATGAAACATAACCTCGGCGCACACCGAGATACACGGGACTGTACTACGTACATATAGTCGAATACATGAAACATGGCCTCGGCGCACACCGAGATACACGGGACTGTGCTACGTACATATAGTCGAATACATGAAACATAACCTCGGCGCACACCGAGATACACGGGACTGTACTACGTACATATAGTCGAATACATGAAACATGGCCTCGGCACAGACCGAGATACACGGGACTGTACTACGTACATATAGTCGAATACATGAAACATGGCATCGGCGCACACCGAGATACACGGGACTGTACTACGTACATATAGTCGAATACATGAAACATGGCCTCGGCGCACACCGAGATACACGGGACCACGGGAGGTAAAAAATCATTAATGATAATGTAAAATGGAAAACTGGAAAACTGAGTACCTCGCGGATGTTTCATATATTTTATTAGAGCAGCACTATATCGTAATGAATGATGTTGTTTGGTAAAATATAAATACTAATATATGTGTGTTTACAAAACTCGAGATAGTCGCTCAGAAATGATAAACATCCAATAAATATACACCGTCGTATACGCGAATTGTTTATCAACAAACGAAATGTGTTTATCAACACACAGAATGTAAACACGCACAGCGCGCATGCGTGGAGCAACAGTAGATGTAGAAAAGCACGTTGGAATGTCAACATATTTGGAATAGGAAAGACTATCTATATATATCTTCCTCTATTGTCGAACCCCTCGCGGGGATGTAGACATGTCCCTAAAAGACTTAGATAACAGAGGTATGAATCGACATCTCAAGTACTTCAATTAAAAAAGACAACGTGGGACAAATGGGGACGATGCATTCCGAATGTAAACAAGTGCGGACGATGCGTTCCGGTTGTAAACAGTTGCGTGACCGACCGACTCGGAAAGTTCTACTTTCGGTTTCGAGTTTGTTTTATCGCAAAATACACTGTTTACTAATTGAACATAATTATACAAATAATAATGTACGAATGCGTAGCAGCATTGATATCAATACGTACAATTTGAATTTTTCAAATATATGTTATCTCATTCGATATAGGGCTGCTTGAACATCTTTGTTCGTTGATTAAAATATTTACCAAACGACAACATATTCGTACTCAGTTTTACGATATACTGCATGATACTTAATATAACAATAACGAATCTGAATTCAGTTAAACAATGCCATGACACGTATAACATTCCTAATAAGTATTGCACAATTGTATGCATTTATGTTGTATACTAATTAATTGTACAACATGTGGTGTAAAGTGAAACTAACATTTGGTTTAAAGTGAAACTAACATTTGGTTTAAAGAGAAATTAACATTTGGTGTAAAGTGAAACTAACATTTTGTTTAAAGTGAAACTAACATTTGGTGTAAAGAGAAACTAACATTTGGTGTAAAGTGAAACTAATATTTTGTTTAAAGTGAAACTAACATTTGGTTTAAAGAGAAACTAACATTTAGGGTAAAATGAAACTAACATTTGGTTTAAAGAGAAACTAACATAGTATCTAAAGTGAAATTAGCATTTCGTTTAAAGAGAAACTAACATTGTTTTTAAAGAGAAACTAAAATTAGGCTTAAATAACAACAAACATCCCGCTAAAAGAGAACACAAGCAATATTTCGTGTATATGACTATGTATTTAGTGTACATGCATTTCTATGATTATGATGTTTCAGAGTGTTTGTTTCGGTAATTCGGGAGAGAAGCTCACATTTCGTTTACGGTTGAAGAGTTTTCGCTCCTTCATGCGTCAATATATGTCCTATTTCGACGACCCTAAGCATTCCACCGGTGCAATCACAACACGATTAGCCACCGATGCATCTCTCGTCAAAAACGTAAGTAATGCTCAATTCTGGATACAGATTGAGATACATTATCATTCAAAGAAAGTAATAACAAATTACTATACATTCTAGTTTATACAAGAATATTTTAGCTCGATTGCGAAACTAGTTCTTACAACTTATATTAATCACTCTCGATACTTCATTCCTGATGGAATCCATCGCCATGAGGGGGAGAGAAGAGGCAACGTTGTATTTGAATGCCTTGCCTAAAGGCAGGCCCCAGCGGAACATTTCACACCTGAAGCGAACGCGCTACCACTGCGCTATCACGACTTCCACTATACAGTAAACCCTGTCTTAATCAGCCAGCCAATGCAATCACAGAAAGTGGCTACTTAACACATGCGGCTGCTTAATAGAGGGCAAATGTATAATAAAACAACATATTAGGAATCTGGAAACTGGCTTTTTAATACAGGATGGCTTCTTAATGGAGGTGACCACTAACACAGGTTTTACTGTGTGTACTTGTTTCACCTTAATAATCTCTTTATTGTATTGATATACTAATTTACAGTTCATGATTAAAAAGTTTACTTGCTATTATTTCAAATTGAAATTAATAGTTTAGAAAATATTACATACAACACTGTTATAACATTAACGTAACATAATGTGTATTGGCATTAAATAGCATAAGCACATTTATAGCCACAAATGATGCAGTTTGCCAAATAGTGAAATACATGATACAGTTTTCTGAGAAGTTTGAAAATTGTGAAATACATGATACAGTTTTCTGAGAAGTTTGACAAATAGTGAAATACATGATGCAGTTTTCTGAGAAGTTTGACAAATAGTGAAATACATGATATAGTTTTCTGAGAGGATTGAATATATCGTAACTGCATTAAGTACCTTGCTATAGGAGAATACCTCAATTAGATTGAATCTGTTTTCATGTTTGTATCTAAAATTGTGCGTAAAATGTATATGTGTTGTATTGTTTTAAGCTAAAAACAAATATCAAAGAAAGTACACAAGTATTAAAACTGTCAATTGGGATCGGCTTAAACATATTCATTCATTCATAGTGTACAGTACATACATACATATTGTATTCTAAACGAAAATGAATTAAATGGAAAGCTTAAAGCTTATTGCATCCATCTGTTTCAGGCCACAGGTATCAGGATAGCGACCATGATCCAGTCTATATTCGGATTGGTCGCTGCATTGACAATTTCATTCATCTATGGTTGGCAGTTGGCTCTCGTTGTCTTAGCTGGAGTCCCATTAATGGCAGTAGCAGGTGTGACCCCTTTACTTGTATCACTATGATATCGTTTTATTATTATTTTAAGTTTAACGTCGCTACCGGTTTCCCATTTGAGCGACGGGCAGTTTACCTAACAACACCATCATCTTTCCTGGGCAGGCTCCTGGTGCACCAACCTCCGTAAGAAACTGCCAACCTTTTCGCATAAACGAGACACGGTCTGAACGGGGCTCGAACCAGTGAGCATCAGTGATGATAGGGTACATTGGTATACAAGTCAGCGACCCTAACCACTCGACCACGAAGGCGGTTCATCACTATGATATACATGTTACGATTGTGCCCTTATACAAGGCATTTAATGTCCACGTTGCCTCTTCTCTCTCCCTCGTGGCGATTGTGCCCTTATACAAGGCATTTAATGTCCACGTTGCCTCTTCTCTCTCCCTCGTTACGATTGTGCCCTTATACAAGGCATTTAATGTCCACGTTGCCTCTTCTCTCTCCCTCGTGGCGATTGTGCCCTTATACAAGGCATTTAATGTCCACGTTGCCTCTTCTCTCTCCCTCGTGGCGATTGTGCCCTTATACAAGGCATTTAATGTCCACGTTGCCTCTTCTCTCTCCCTCGTTACGAGTGTGCCCTTATGCAAGGCATTTAATGTCCACGTTGCCTCTTCTCTCTCCCTCGTTACGATTGTGCCATTATACAAGGCATTTAATGTCCACGTTGCCTCTTCTCTCTCCCTCGTGGCGATTGTGCCCTTACACAAGGCATTTAATGTCCACGTTGCCTCTTCTCTCTCCGTCGTGGCGATTGTGCCCTTATGCAAGGCATTTAATGTCCACGTTGCCTTTTCTCTCTCCCTCGTGGCGATTGTGCCCTTATACAAGGCATTTAATGTCCACGTTGCCTCTTCTCTCTCCCTCGTTACGATTGTGCCCTTATACAAGGCATTTAATGTCCACGTTGCCTCTTCTCTCTCCCTCGTGGCGATTGTGCCCTTATACAAGGCATTTAATGTCCACGTTGCCTCTTCTCTCTCCCTCGTGGCGATTGTGCCCTTATACAAGGCATTTAATGTCCACGTTGCCTCTTCTCTCTCCCTCGTGGCGATTGTGCCCTTATACAAGGCATTTAATGTCCACGTTGCCTCTTCTCTCTCCCTCGTGGCGATTGTGCCCTTATACAAGGCATTTAATATCCACGTTGCCTCTTCTCTCTCCCTCGTTACGATTTTGCCCTTATACAAGGCATTTAACGTCCACGTTGCCTCTTCTCTCTCCCTCGTGGCGAGTGTGCCCCTATACAAGGCATTTAATGTCCACGTTGCCTCTTCTCTCTCCCTCGTGGCGATTGTGCCCTTATACAAGGCATTTAAATTCCACGTTGCCTATTCTCTCTCCCTCGAGGCGATGGATTCCATCATGAATGAGGTCTCGAGAGTGATTAATATAAGTTGGAATAAATTGGTATAAACTGCAAGAACGATATAATATTATTTCCTAACAAATCGATCTATATTAAATTTGTATTAGACAAAATGGCAATAAAACATTGTGTATACTATGCCCTAATATAACACCGTTTGTCTGTTCGATGTAGGAGCTTTGCAAATGAGGATTGTAATGGGCAGTCAGAAAATATATAATACGGAACTGGAGGCCGCCGGAAAGGTAACATTGCCATTCAATTTAACCTAAACAGAGATAATACCCAACTGGAGGCCGCCGGAAAGGTAACATTCCCATTCAATTTAACCTAAAACAGAGATAATACCGAACTGGAGGCCGCCGGAAAGGTAACATTGCCATTCAATTTAACCTGAAACAGAGACAATACCGAACTGGAGGCCGCCGGAAAGGTAACATTCCCATTCAATTTAACCTAAAACAGAGAAAATACCGAACTGGAGGCCGCCGGCAATGTAATATTCCCATTCAAGTTAACCTAAAACAGAGACAATACCGAACTGGAGGCCGTCGGCAATGTAACATTCCCATTCAAGTTAACCTAAAACAGAGACAATACCGAACTGGAGGCCGCCGACAAGGTAACATTCCCATTCAAGTTAACCTAAAACAGAGATAATACCGAACTGGAGGCCGCCGGAAAGGTAACATTCCCATTCAATTTAACCTAAAACAGAGACAATACCGAACTGGAGGCCGCCGGAAAGGTAACATTCCCATTCAATTTAACCTAAAACAGAGACAATACCGAACTGGAGGCCACCGGAAAGGTAACATTCTATTGAATTTAACCTAAAACAGACATACTGAACTGGAGGCCGTCGGAAACGTATCATTCTATTGAATATAACCTAAAACAGAGACAATACCGAACTGGAGGCCGCCGGAAGTGTAACATTCCCATTCAATTTAACCTAAAACACTGTCATAGCTTTGTACTTGCAGCCCATTATTATTACTATAGGATTGCTTTCAAAAGTGTGTGTTTTCCGTTTATTTATCGGCGCTACCGGTTGCCCATATGAGCGACGCCTCCTGAAGATATTAGTCATTTTAGATTTTGGAGGATAGTGCAATGATACACAGAGACCCATTGTAGAGTCTCCTCTAGTTCTTTTACGTGCACGGTGTAAAGCACCGACACGAGACCTCGGTTTAACGTCCCATCTGAAAGACTGTTAATTTTATTAGGGTCAGACGGGGTATCAAACCTGCGATCCCTGGATTACAAGTCCGGCGTGTTACCACTGTACTACAGATCCGTCTGTTGCTTTCAAAAGTCCAGGCCTGGAGGCTATAAAGCTTTTCTCCAAACTCAAACTCAATTATCCACCGTCTGATTGGTTCACTCAATCTTAGATACCAGAATCAACCAATCAAATCAATAGAGCTCGAGTTTGAGATCTGAGAAAAGTTTTATAACCTCGGAGCCAGTGTGTGTAGATGTACGGAATTAACATTTTTAATTAGTAAGCTAGTACTATATAAGTAAACATACACAATTGATGGGCCTATTTGTCACCTAATGACTGCATAACAATATAAATGAAAGCAAGATATTATCAAAATGGCAACACAAGAATAAAGAGTCATCACATTGAACTTAAACGAATGTCAGAATGTTCTCCTATAGACAGCGAGTAGTATACAAGTGTGTGTTTTAAGTTTCACGGGTTCGAACCCACGATCAGGCCGTGGCTATTTATATAAAATGTTGACAGTTACCACAGGAGGGTGGTGCATCAATTACTGGTTAACCGCTTGAGCCTGCCCTGGAAAGGTGGTGTTAGGTAAACAATCCACCGCTCAAATGTGCAACCGGTAACGACGTTAATTAAGTAATAATTTTAAAAAAGATATACCCCACAAACGGATCCAAGATATGACATAGAAGACGAGTATCATGTGATATGCGTGTGTACAAAATATAGAGCTTTGAGGAAGCGATATATTTAAGAAATAATAAGTATCAACCGTGGTATATCGCAGAATAACCCTCGTTTGTTGTTCTTATGAGTAGAAATATATCACGAAGGCCGAAGGCAAAAGGCCTTCGTGATATATTTCTACGCATAAGAACTTCAAACTTGTTCGATTCTAACACGACTTACTTCTAATAATTTTAGACGAGAATAAAAGGAGTATTTTATTCAAACGTCGTGGTACTCCGCTGCATTTGGCTTTCGAAATTTCCTCCCGCGAAAGGGGTGATGACGTTATTTTTTATGGAAAATATCAATCTAGTGCATAAATGAACAAAAGTTGTAACTGATCAATAATTTTATTTATTTTGTCAAATAAAACTGTACAGAATAGTAACTGAAACGTTACTTAACAGAAAAAGAAGACGGACAAGAGATTATCTGATTCTAAAAATAGCTCACTTCCGCGAATTCCCACGGTAGTATTTACAAACATCACTTGACTTTCATTCATAAAACTGTACACGCATTGTATAAATGGAATAGCCAAAACACGATGCGCGCGTAGCATAGTTCAAGGTAGGTATATCGCAGAATAACCCGAGGTGGATTTTACTCTAGAAGTATGTATGTTATTAGCTCGGTCGTGTTAGAATGATAGATATTATTATGAAAGACCATGTATGTTAAAATTGTTGCAGTTGCTATCTTCTAATAATGAAAAGATCCTAAATGATTTAGCGTGTTTCATAAACTGTGCCTTGTAAATTAGACGAAATTCGTTAGATTAAAGTTGTGCTAGTTTAACCATATTTGTTTCAAGCTTATAATAACCTATGCCTTCTGAAATTAGCAATGCTACTTTATATATGATATTGAATTGTTTTTTATGTTATACATATATGTTAGCATTGATACTTTATATATGATATTGAATTGTCTTTTATGCTATACATGTATGTTAGCATTGATACTTTATATATGATATTGAATTGTCTTTTATGCTATACATGTATGTTAGCATTGATACTTTATATATGATATTGAATTGTCGTTTATGCTATACATGTATGTTAACATTGATACTTTATATATGATATTGAATTGTCTTTTATGCTATACATGTATGTTAGCATTGATACTTTATATATGATATTGAATTGTCTTTTATGCTATACATGTATGTTAGCATTGCTACTTTATATATGATATTGAATTGTCGTTTATGCTATACATGTATGTTAACATTGATTCTTTCTATATGTTTTATGGATGAGGAGCGTAATGCTCAAATCTAAATAACCGTTATGTTCTGTTCTGTAAAATATTACCAACGTATTCGGCGTTACGCGCCTAACACAGTCCAATATATTATATATTGGATTATATTACGGCTTCAGATGCGAAAGGTCCGGAGTTCGAGTCCCGCTGGAGCCGTTACGATTGTGCCTTTAGGTAAGGCAATTCAATGCCTCGTTGCCTCTTCTCTCTCCCTCGTGGCGATGGATTCCATAAGAAATGAGGTCTCGAGAGTGATTAATATAAGTTGAAATAACTTGTTTCGCAATCGAGCTAAAATAAATATGTATAAACTATATCCGATACATAATTCCATATAAGTTATAAACTATTATTTGTTAGAACTATGATTGTAGTCGAATCCAAGCTGCCACTTCTCTCTTCCTCTCGTCGATGTAATCTATCATAAATGAGCTAGAATCTGAGAACGATTCTAATATTATAAGAATAAGCTAATTAAGATAATCGTTCTACTATGCGCGTGTGCGGCCTACATTCCAATTCCTTTATCAATGTCCATGATATTATTTTTTTAATACTATTTTATTGCATTTATTTCTTCATAAAAAAATTATATTACATTACAATTATACACACAATGAAATACGTGGAAAACAATATGAAATTATATTAGGATTTATTATTATTGCTGTATACTATTTAATCTGGGGGAAAAGCAAATGGGTTGGGCTACACGCTATGACAACATTATGTACAGACCTTCCCATCACTTCAAACTAAATTAACAATGTTGGATGAACAATTTCTATTATGTATTATTGAGTGTAGAAAAATGCCAGATATAATTTTATACAATTAAACTTCGTGATACATATTTGTTTACTATAATAAACTATTAGGATTATTAACGAAAATGAATTGAAAAAAAAAGAAAAAGGTTCAATGATGTATCAGGAATGAAACAAGGAGAGATATAGTACATGCACCCCAAACCCAGTGGTTAGTTCCGCCGCCCCACTCCATGCTTACCTGGAGAAACAAGGATATATAGTACATGCACCCCAAACCCAGTGGTTAGTTCCGCCGCCCCACTCCATGCTTACCTGGAGAAACAAGGATATATAGTACATGCACCCCGAACCCAGTGGTTAGTTCCGCCGCCCCACTCCATGCTTACCTGGAGAAACAAGGATATATAGTACATGCACCCCAAACCCAGTGGTTAGTTCCGCCGCCCCACTCCATGCTTACCTGGAGAAACAAGGAGATATAGTACATGCACCCCAAACCCAGTGGTTAGTTCCGCCGCCCCACTCCATGCTTACCTGGAGAAACAAGGAGATATAGTACATGCACCCCAACCCCCGTGGTTAGTTCCGCCGCCCCACTCCATGCATACCTGGAGAAACAAGGAGATATAGTACACACACACACACACACATACATACACATACACACACACACACACACACACACACATCGTTCTATGTGTCCAGGATTTCATAGCACATAGCAGCAACTAAGCGTTTCGAGATGTCATCATTTGCCATCAAATGTCCGACTCTCTGTCCAGAGACAGCACCTATTTGTTCTACTAATGTTATAAATTAACATTAACTATTTATTAACATTCAGTATCAAGCTAAATCAAGATAAATTTAAAAGTAGTCAATGCTAAAACAATACAATCCACTGACTCCAGTGTGCTAAATGTATATCTTTGCAAACTCCACTATGGAAACGAATTAGTATAAGCATTTTAATATGCTTGTTTTACAATCCAATTAACTATGTTTATACTTGCTTTTTTGGCGTTATTTATCGTCGCTACCGGTTGCCCATATGCGCGACGCCTCCTGAAGAGATTAATCATTTTAGATTTTTGGAGGATAGTGCAATGATACAGACAGAGATCCAGTACATAGTCTCCTCTGGTTCTTGTACTTGCAAGGTGTACAGCACCGACACGAGTCTTTCGGTTTAAATTCCCATCTGAACGACTGCTAATTGTATTATGGTCAGACGGGGGATTGAACCTGTGATACCTGGATTACCAGAAATGGTGACTGATACTTTATCTATAGACTGCAAGCGAGGCTATTGAAAATATTCGGACAATCCAATCATTGACTCGGGAACCAGACTTCTGCATACAATATGAAGAATATTTAAAGAAGCCCTACATGTGAGTATCTATACAATACTACTGCGTGACAAATACCATACATTATTTAGTTACATTATAATAATAATATACAATAAATTGAACACTATAATAATATAATGTTACGGGCATTCTGTGACATCAGTCATTACACGTAATGTCTTAAATGTTCAGGCATTTCACGTAATATCTGTGACATCAGTCATTACATGTAATGTCTTAAATGTTCAGGCATTTCACGTAATACCTGTGACATCAGTCATTACATGTAATGTCTTAAATGTTCAGGCATTTCACGTAATACCTGTGACATCAGTAATTACACGTAATGTCTTAAAGGTTCAGACATGTCACGTAATACCTGTAACACCAGTAATTACACGTAATGTCTTAAATGTTCAGACATGTCACGTAATATCTGTGACATCAGTCATTACACGTAATGTCTAAAATTCTCAGGCATTTTACGTAATATCTGTGACATCAGTCCTTAAACGTAATGTCTAAAATTCTCAGGCATTTTACGTAATATCTGTAACACCAGTCATTACACGTAATGTCTTAAATGTTCGGGCATTTCACGTAATATCTGTGACATCAGTCATTACACGTAATGTCTTAAATATTCGGGCATTTCACGTAATATCTGTGACATCAGTCATTACACGTAATGTCTTAAATTGGTCAGACATTTCACGTAATAACCGTTACGGTTACAGTAACACAAGTCATTACACGTAATGTCTAAAATGGTCAGGCATTTCACGTAATACCTGTGAACCTAAGTTGTTTCCCGAATCTTGGAAGTTCATAGAAGTGTGTGTTTTACGTTTATTTATCGTCGCTACCGGTTGCCCATATGAGCGACGCCTCTTGAAAAGATTAGTCATTTTAGATTTTTTGAGGATAGTGCAATGATACAGACAGAGACAAATCTCAGAGTCTCCTCTGTTTCTTTTACGTACACGGTGTACAGCACCGACACGAGACCTCGGATTAAAGTTCCATCTGAAAGACTATTAATTTTATTATGGTCGTGTTACAACTGGACTACATGTCCGTCTGTAATTTCATAGACACAACTACTTTGCCTTTTAATAAGCCATTAACATGACGCCGATGAGCATAGCTCCTCCCACTGGTCACGTGAGCATACATTTCTAGACAGGAATAATCACGAAAAGTTGTCGAGGACAATGGCGGCTGTTTGATAAGGTTGTAAAACAACAACTAAATTGCCTATTAAATACATAGTAACAAGTAAACAAATACAATACAGTCTGTTCATTTATATTTCCAATCTTTCATTTCTTCTGATACCACATCCACTGTGAAGAGGTATTCAAATCAGCCTGAAACACACCAAGAATATTTCAAATATAATGTTTGAAATAGCCAGTGCTCACCTGTGAATAACATCACTGTGTTTACACACTGTATTCATCCGCCAAATAATACAGTATACCAACCATCAGTTTGCAATGACCTGAATTCTTATACCACATCTTTTCTACACATCTAGTCTGAAGTCTTCTCAAGTCACATAATTTCTCAAAAAACACAAATACTATACACTGCTTGTCATGAAAATGCATTTTTACCAAAACGAAAAAATGAATTATATTAGTTATTGGGACTACATTCCGCGGATGCACGTCCGCCTATTTACGTATATACAACCATAACGCTTACAGTAATTTAAAATCTTCTTTCAGAACAAATATGAGACTTGCTCAGCTGACCGGGGTAGCTGTGGGGGTTTCACAAGGAATTGTGTTCATGATATATGCCGGAGCATTCCGATTTGGGGCATACATGGTCACCACGGGGGATATGACCCCAGGTAATGTCTTCAAGTGAGTATTAGGTGCGACATGCCTGCTGTAGTTCGAGCCCCGCTGTAGCCGTTACGAGTGTGCCCTTAGGCTAGAAATTTAATTTCCACGTTGCCTATTTTCTCTCCCTCGTGGCGATATATTCCATCAGGAATGAAGTCTCGAGCGTGATTAATATACGTTGTAAGAACTTGTTTCGCCATCGAGATATAATAATTTATATGAAGGCTTTGTTTTGTTTGCTTGTTATTGGCTTTTTAAAGTCGACACCATATGTCACATGGTGACTCTCCGGTTATTATTGGCGAAGGAAGACCCCGTACAGACGGGCACCGAGTAAGAACCACCGACCTCCAGCAAGTCAGCTGGGTAGCTTCCTAAGAATAATTCGACACTGAACGTACATGTAGTGGTGAGGGACAACATATTTGAACTTGAGTTAACAACCTTAATCCTTCGACCAAGGAAGCCACTGATATAGGACGGAGCATTCCAATTTGGAACATAGAGAGTAACTACTGGTGATAAAACTCCAAACAATGTGCTTAAATGAAATACGGAGGGAAGGAGGGAGGGAGGTAGGGAGGGAACGGAGCGGAGGGAATGTTATTGGGGCCTTGCATGCACATCCTTGTAATAATCGATTTTCTCGAATGATTGAATTAGGACATACACAATTCTGGAATTAGAACAAGAACGACACATTGTCCGACTTGCTGGTAAATATGGTAATTACATCGATCGTTTTATACAAGCGTAATCGATGTGTACCAAATAATCGGACAGACCAGCTCCTTCCTGCCAGACTACTCAAAAGCGGCAACAGCCGCCGGCATCATCTTTAAGGTTCTGGATACAATTCCACGCATAGACGTGTTCTCTAAACGAGGACTATACCTGGTATATACAACCAATTTATTCTTACCTATTTTACTTTTGTCGTTATTTATTCGAATATTTTATTTAACTCCGACCTTCTAAATTAATTACTATATGTACTTGTTTCAACTTAATAATCTCTTTATCTTATTGATATTCATTCTAATTTGCAGTTCATGACTAAAACGTTTACGTACCATTATTTCCAATTGAAATTAATAGTTCTGAAAACAACACTGTCATATCGTAACTGCATTACGTAGCTTGCTTGCTATAGGAGAATACCTCTATAAGCTATAGCTTTCGGTTCTAATCCATGTTCATACATGCATCTAAATGTATATTGGTATATGCTATATATGCACCGCATCAATGAAGTCCGCCACCGTGGTCGAGTGGTTAAGGTCACTGACTTGTATACCACTGTAACATATCATCACTGATGGTCACGGGTTCGAGCCCCGCTCAGATCGTGTCTCATTTATATGAAACAGTTGGCAGTTTCTTACGGAGGTTGGTGCAATCAAGTACTGGTTAACCGCTGGAGCCTGCCCAGGAAAGGTGTTGTTAAGTAAACTGCCCGCCGGCGATATAACCCGAAATGGTGCTGATGCAGGCGTAAAACCCGAAATATAACATATAAGCATCAATGAAGATAATACCTAACTAGGTGGTTGTATAGTTAAACACCTTCTCCGTATGACTATGTACACGTATATTGTGGACGTTGTACGAAACTAGAAATGTACGCACGATTCTTTAAATGAGTATCTATATAGCCATTACACACATTAATGCCTTGATTTATGATTGAAGAGTTTTATAAGAGTTTATTTCGAAATACAATGGGCAATATGCCCATGAGTACACATTATATACACATTACATACTTTCAAACGTGAACATTGGCACTGCGTGCCTTGTGTAACTATGTAATATAATTATATAGAGCAAATGGGCAAATAAAAACACGTGTAAATTGAATGTATATTGTATTCCGAGTGTGTATTTCATTGTCTTCTTGTTGCGTCATTATATTACATCCATGTTTATGTTTGTTGTATTTTCAATTTTTCACATGGACCTCTGGCTTACTGACTTTGAAACTAAAACTATCTGTAGCAATATTAACATTGCTATGTGAAGTATTTAATTTGAATAATTTCAGTCGAAACTTTCCGGGGAAATTGAATTCAAAAATGTGCAGTTCCACTATCCCATGCGGCCAGATGTACCTGTTCTTAAAGGAATCAACATACGGGTTGAGCCTGGACAAACAGTAGCTCTTGTAGGACCGAGTGGGTGTGGCAAATCTACTCTGGTACAACTTCTCCAGCGATTCTATGATCCTACTGAAGGAGCCATTGTAAGATATTGTTGAATGTATGTATGCGCTTTGCGGCGCGGTGCGATGCGGGATGGTATGGTATGGTATGGTATGGTTCCTTGCTCAATGGCACTATGGCCGAGTATCGAACCCGGGACCGTTCAATTCCAAATCCGACACTCTACCACTGGAACACGACCGCCACTGTTGCCTTGCATCTCCACCAAGATATTTATTTAATAATATACTAATTGCAACTCTTTCACAATGAGGATAACAATTTACAATTACATATCACAATAACATTACAGTCACATTTCCATCATATATAAAACCTGATAATATACATATACATGACATGTTGGAGGATTGGGTTACACGATAATATACATATACATGACATGTTGGAGGATTGGGTTACACGATAATATACATATACATGACATGTTGGAGGATTGGGTTACACGATAATATACATATACATGACATGTTGGAGGATTGGGTTACACGATAATATACATATACATGACATGTTGGAGGATTGGGTTACACGATAATATACATATACATGACATGTTGGAGGATTGGGTTACACGATTTGAAAACATAATTAGCAACAGCCATTTCCAAAAGGTCTATTTTGCTATCAATTTGTCCTGATGTATGTACAGTCAAATCTGTCTTAAACAGCCATCCAAGGGACTCACAGTGGCTGTTTAGCACAGGTGGCTGCTTAATAAAGGTAACATGTATAATAAAACAGTATATTGGGAATATGGAAATTGGCTGCTTAATACAGGTTGGCTGCTTAATACAGGTTGGCTGCTTTATACAGGTAAATAATTGAAGTAAAAAAGAAGTTTAAAAAACCAAGTTATGTTATTTGTAAGTGAAGTAATGGGGCTCATTGTGAAATGGATACAGTGTAGGTCTCGTAGTAGTACTAAATCCACACGGTTCGACGCTGGACTGGTAATCCAGGGATCGCAGATTCGATCCCCCGTCTGACCATAATACAATTAAACCGAGGTCTCATGTCGGTGCTTGCACACCGGACACGTAAAAGAACCAGAGGAGACTCTGGAATGAGTCTCTGTCTGTATCATTACACTATCCTCCAACAATCTAAAATGACTAATTTCTTCACGAGGCGTGGCTCATATGGACAACCGGTAGCGACGATAAATCAACGTAAAAATACCGACAACTTATTTAAATAGATTTACTGAGACAGATCAACTATTTTCAAATATGTGCACCACGTTTGTGAATAATACAATAAATATTGCATACCTGAGTTGGCAATATGACAACATAGATCCAGATCAGCACGCAATTGAAAGCCGCATCTGATCATGATCTATACTGTTTGCTATTCGGACAGGTGCTTCAGCTGTACTGTCTGAAGAGCAATCGCTTAGCATATAGCCTGATCAGACGACACTTTCTGTTGTCTGATCGGGTTCTCTGCTTTTTGCAAGTCGCTTTAATGCGACATTGGCGGTGAAAGAGTTAACGATGCTCCATACCGTTTATTGGTGACTGTATAATATTATAGTGGCCGCTTGCTCAAAAGCGGGTAAAGTAACACTAAATTTGGATTGGTCCTTTCGTGATTTACAATTATAATAAGAAATATGTTCCGTTATTGTTTTACGTTGGAGTCTCATTATTGAATATATTTTAGTTTATACAAATTTATTTTAGCTCGATTGCGAAACAAGTTCTTACAACTTATATTAATTACTCTAGAGATAGACCTCATTCCTGATGGAATCCTTCGTCACGAGGGAGAGAGAAGCGGCAATACATTTTAATTGTAAGTTAATTGCGTTGAATGCTTTTCAGGAGGTCGACGGAACCAATATTCGAGATATAAATCTCATCAGATTGAGATATCTGATCAGTGTTGTCAGCCAGGAACCAATCTTGTTCGCATGTAGCATAAAAGACAACATAACGTACGGCTTGGATACCCCAATGTCCATGGAAAATGTGATAGCTGCTGCACGAGCTGCCAATATACACGAGTTTATATCTAGTTTACCAACAGTAAGTATTCTTCGATTAGTTCCATTAATGTAAATGGAGAAGAATTAGAGGAGAGAATTACATAAGACTCTGTCTTCCATTCTAATCCTGTTTCTGTATTCTGATTATGCGTGGTGTATGCATTGTTCAATATGTATTATATTGGGAAATAAAATATGTTTAAACTAATGTAAATGGTAGCTTATACACATTTATTTTAGCTCGATTCTTACAACTTATATTAATCATTCTCGAGACCTCATTCCTGATGGAATCAATCTCAGCGACGGAGAGAGAAGAGGCAAAGTGGAATTTAAATGACTTGCCAAAGGGCACAATCGAATGTCTCCAGTGGGGCGCGAACTCCGGGCCTTTCGCACCTGAAGCGAACGCGCTACCACTGCGCCATCACGACTTCCAAAGTGCATGCTACTAATACAGATGGTCGGGTGATCTAATAGGTCGTCGTTAGCACTCGCTGGTCATTGCTATTGCCAGATTGTGTGCTTACGTTTATTTATCGTCGCTACCGGTTGCCCATATGAGCGACGCCTCCTGGAGAGATTAGTCATTTCAGATGTTGGAGAATAGTGCAATGATACAGAAAGATACCCATTCCAGAGTCTTCTGTGGTTCTTTTTCGTGCACGGTGTAGAGAACCGACGCGAGATCTCGGTTTAACGTCCCAACCGAAAGAATGTCATATGAGTCATTTTAGTATATCATAAGTGGGGATCGACCGTGCGACCACTGGATTACAAGTATATCGTGTTAACCACTGGACCACCGATCCGCTACAACTCCATCGCCATGGCTGTTTGTTCGCCCCCTATCAGAGACAAGTGATAAATGATAGTTGAGAAATGTGTCAGTCGTTGCAGAGTTGAGTATCAATTGATTCTCACCCAGGAAATGGGATGGTCTACTTAACTCTCCAACACAACACACTATCCTCCCAATAATATTCAGAATATGATTGTCATGAACACTAACAGGAAGAAGTCACTAAAGTAGTTATTATATGTGGCAGTCGTGATAGCGCCGCAGTATCTAGCCTGTGAACAGGCTGTCCGATTAGTGCAGTGGTTAATGCGCTCGCAATCGATGTAAAATAAAGAAAGTATAAAAAAACAGGTGTCGATATAGTTTGCCTGGTCAGTCAAATAAATATATGTTAACACCGAATCTATTAATTGGGCCGTATTGAGTTTCTGATCATATTTTGCCAGAAGTTAAAAAGTGAAAAATCGACAGACGGGAACACAGACTAAGCAGTAGCGTGTAGGCTACGCGTCACGGGTGAAAGGGCTGGGGTTTGCGCCCAGCTGTAGGCGCATAGCAAACATAGTGCGTAGGCCTATATAAGTAAAACTAAGTAATGTGTTTGATTATTATAGTGTCACCCAAGGACCAGCACTTTCTGACTTATGAGACACTTCTTTTTATGAACATCAGTAATTCCCGAATCCTATGCTTGCATACCTGGTGCCAGGTTGGTAGGCAATTGGTAACCATTATTTAACTAGCAGGCGGCTCACCAACCGG
Source organism: Archivesica marissinica (assembly GCA_014843695.1). Classification (NCBI taxonomy): domain Eukaryota; kingdom Metazoa; phylum Mollusca; class Bivalvia; order Venerida; family Vesicomyidae; genus Archivesica; species Archivesica marissinica. Next base: position 10,270,496 of record CM026392.1, read on the forward strand.
CCATATCAGAACAAATCCCTGACGAGGTTCGAACTTTCGACCTCCCTCTCCGTAGGCATATGCCTTAACCACTAGGCGATGGAGACGGTATATGCACATTACCTCTTCTCCTCGAGGCGAGTGATTCCATCAGGAATGAGGTCTACTGAGAGATTTAACTAATGTTCTAAGAATTTGTTTCGCAATCGTCTTAAACTAACAATTTCTTACAACTATGCATTTTCTTTTTGGAGGATAATATTATTATCCCGAGGATAATATAATTCCGAGGATAATATAATAGTACTTCCGAATACAATGGCCTCTTTTATATATTTCGCTAGGTTTAGTACAACATGTTGTTTTGGTTGACGGTCGGTACTAGGCGTATAGTTTGATATATCTGTTCTTAATGTCTTGGACGCATTCACATGAAATGATAATCGTCTTGAATATTCAAAGTGTTGCAACATAACGGTTGTACCTATCTGTTGCGCTCATCGCGCTGTATGTGTATTTTACGCTTATTTATCGTCGCTACCGGTTGCCCATATGAGCGACGCCTCCTGAAGATATTAGTCATTTTAGATTTTTGGAGGATTGTACAATGATACAGAAAGAGACCCATTCCAGAGTCTCATCTGGTTCTTTTACGTGCATTGTGTAAATCACCGACACGAGACCTCGGTTTAAAGTCCCATCTGAAAGACTCTTAATTTTATTAGGATCAGACGGGGATCGAACCTGCGATCCCTGGATCACCATTCCAACGGGTTAACCACTGGACTACAGATACGTCTGTCATCTGGCTGTACCAACGGGTTAACCACTGGACTACCGATACGTCTGTCATCTGGCTGTACCGTGTTAACCACTGGACTACAGATACGTCTGTCATCTGGCTGTACCAACGTGTTAACCACTGGACTACAGATACGTCTGTCATCTGGCTGTACCAACGGGTTAACCACTGGACTACAGATACGTCTGTCATCTGGCTGTACCAACGTGTTAACCACTGGACTACAGATACGTCTGTCATCTGGCTGTACCAACGTGTTAACCACTGGACTACAGATACGTCTGTCATCTGGCTGTACCAACGTGTTAACCACTGGACTACAGATACGTCTGTCATCTGGCTGTACCAACGTGTTAACCACTGGACTAAAGATACGTCTGTCATCTGGCTGTACCAACGGGTTAACCACTGGACTACAGATACGTCTGTCATCTGACTGTTCCAACGTGTTAACCACTGGACTACAGATAGGTCTGTCATCTGGCTGTACCAACGTGTTAACCACTGGACTACAGATACGTCTGTCATCTGGCTGTACCAACGGGTTAACCACTGGACTACAGATACGTCTGTCATCTGGCTGTACCAACGGGTTAACCACTGGACTACAGATACGTCTGTCATCTGGCTGTACCAACGTGTTAACCACTGGACTACAGATACGTCTGTCATCTGGCTGTACCAACGTGTTAACCACTGGACTACAGATACGTCTGTCATCTGGCTGTACCAACGGGTTAACCACTGGACTACAGATACGTCTGTCATCTGGCTGTACCAACGTGTTAACCACTGGACTACAGATACGTCTGTCATCTGGCTGTACCAACGTGTTAACCACTGGACTACAGATACGTCTGTCATCTGGCTGTACCAACGTGTTAACCACTGGACTACAGATACGTCTGTCATCTGGCTGTACCAACGTGTTAACCACTGGACTACAGATACGTCTGTCATCTGGCTGTACCAACGGGTTAACCACTGGACTACATATACGTCTGTTATCTGGCTGTACCAACGGGTTAACCACTGGACTACAGATACGTCTGTCATCTGGCTGTACCAACGTGTTAACCACTGGACTACAGATACGTCTGTCATCTGGCTGTACCAACGGGTTAACCACTGGACTACATATACGTCTGTTATCTGGCTGTACCAACGGGTTAACCACTGGACTACAGATACGTCTGTTATATGGCTGTACCAACGTGTTGGGGAGCATCATACCGGATTGATGACGTAGCATGTGCGCAGGGGTGGACATTGCTATAAGAAGTTGGCGTGTTCGTGTGGGTTCCAATAATGGTTTATGCATTATTTAATTTGTTATACATGCGACATTATTATAGTCATTATCGAATTCTATGTTAAATACTTGTGTTATTTTCACGTATCAGGGTTACGACACAGAAGTAGGAGAAAAGGGTACACAGTTATCCGGCGGACAGAAACAAAGGGTTGCCACCGTGTTACTGTCATTAATAAGAAATCCAAGAATTCTGCTCCTGGACGAGGCGACAAGTGCTTTAGATACAGAAAGTGAACAGGTATGTATGGTGCATGTAATAATGATAATTCTGCTCCGGGACGAGGCGACAAGTGCTTTAGATACAGAAAGTGAACAGGTATGTATGGCGGTAGCAGAATTGAGCAACAAGGTCACATGATGAAACTAAAACTGTCAACAAGAGTTTTTGAAAGTTGTTTTCATGACTTAATAAAATAATAATATACGGCAAGTGCAATTAACCTTTTTTACTGGACATTATATGTGGGATTTATGCCGGGCACAGGGTTCACCTATGTACAGTGTGCATGTTTATTATATACCGTGAATATCTCGGAATTGTTGTTATAATATATGTATTGTGTATGTAAATACACTGTAGATTATATTTTTAGTAATAAAGTCCCTTGTCAAGAAATAACAAGTATGTACTATACTGATACCAACAAGAAACTGTGTACTTGCCTTAGAGTTAAAATTTATATCCTTTTATGTATAGGTTATAAGTCGAAAACGATCCAATATGTAAAATATTGGACTGTGTGAGGCGCGTAGCACCGAATACATTACCAATAGTTTACATATTGGATCCGTTTGAGGCTTATATCTTACTTAAAACACACACTTATATAACAAGATCCTACTAATTAAAATTAGTAATTGCTTCCATATACGCGTATGATTTAATATAATAATATGGCCTTTTGACACCAGTCCAATATTAATAATAATGGACTGCAAGTATGAGCGATGTCTCCTGAAGAGATTAGTCATTTTAGATGTTTGGAGGATAGTGCAATGATACAGACAGAGACCCATTCCAGAGTCTCCTCTGGTTCTTTTACGTGCACGGTGTACAGCACCGACACGAGACCTCGGTTTAAAGTCCCATCTGAAAGACTGTTAATTTTATTAGGGTCAGACGGGGGATCGAACCTGCGATCCCTGTATTACTATCGGCACATTTGGACATGAACGCGTTTAAATATTGTGTGAATTAGCGCAATGTGTGAAGGATTAGTTTAAATATTGTGTGAATTAGCGCAATGTGTGAAGGATTTGTTTCATTATTCATCATTATAAAAAAACATAAAAACACTTTATATTGCTCTTAGGCCATAATAAAATAAATCCTAGATTTTCATCCACATTTTTTTGAAAATGGGGGCGGGGGTGAAATTTTATTTTTTATTTTATATTTTCAGGATATCGATATTTATGCTGATAAAATGGTGTTTTGACAAGATTTTTTTTTTTTTTCAAATAGTAATAAAAAAAATCGGGGCGGGCCCTAAAAACGGGGGCGGGCGGGGATGAAAATCTAGGAAATATTTTATTATGGCCTTAGCAAAGTATTATATCTTCATAAATAAGTTTAGAAAAACGTTACCAAATTTACCAGTCTTTAAAAATTACTTAAAGAGTAGAATAAACATAGAACAACATATCGCCTTTACAGGAGATAAAATAGAAAAACATAATAAAAAATGGAAAAATATACCCCTAACATAACTGACAAATACCAAAAATGATAACACACAAACAGTGAGTGGAAAAAAGATGCCTCCTGTCCAACATGCATATTTATTCCTTAAAAAATATATACAGCTACGTCCTATATTTCTGTACTTGCTGGGTTTGAATGCGTGCGTGGGTGTTGGTTGTGTGAGTGAATGGGAGATGTAAGTGTGAATACGAGGCTATGTATGTGAGGGAGAAAGCGAGAATGATAGATTTAAATATTTTTGTAACTTGACCACATTTGATAAATATGTACACATTTGCAAATAATTTCTGTTATTATCAAACTGTTAAATGTATAATTTTGTGAAATGTGTTTAAATAACAAAATAAATATATTCAATAATAAAATTTAAAAAAACAAAAAACATAAAATTCTAAAATTTGTAAAGAAAAAGTAACGCTCAATATAAAAGTACACAGTTTTTTATGGTGTCAGTATAATTAATAAATACTGACAATTCTGCTCCTGGACGAGGCGACGTGTGCCCTGGACGTGAATTCAGATAGAGTATGTACTATTTGAAAACTATGAACCTATCATCACTGATGGTCATGGGTTCGAGCCACGCCCCGCCCAGACCGTGTCACTTTATATGAAACAGTTGTCAGTTTCTTACGGTGGTCGGTGCACCGAGTCCTGGTTAACCGCTGGAGCCTGTCCAGGAACGGTGTTGTTAGGCAAACTACCCGTCGCTCAAACTGTCAACTGGTAGCAACGATAAATAAACTTAAATAAATAAAGAAAAGAAATAAATAAATTATATGATTATTCTTAGCAATTACGCATAAACTATTGATAACATCAGTGTAAATTACGCATACACTATTGATAACATCAGTGTGTAAATTACGCATAAACTATTTACAACGTTAGTGTGAATTACGCATAAACTATTGATAACATCAGCGTGTAAATTACGCATAAACTATTGGCACAATCCGTGTGAATTACGCATACACTATTGGCACAATCCGTGTGAATTACGCATAAACTATTGACAACATCAGTGTGAATGATATTTTTCATGTGTAAACAGTTTATTGTTCTGTTGTAGATTGTACAAGCAGCATTAGACAATGCACAAGAAGGAAGAACGTGTATCGTTATTGCCCATCGATTATCAACTATTCAAAATGCTGACGTCATCTACGTCATAGATTCTGGGAATGTTGTCGAGTCCGGAAATCATCAACAGTTATTGAACAAGAGAGGCGTTTACGCAACATTAGTATCTGGTCAAACGCTATCGAAATAGATTATGTGATACATCTAGTCTAAACCCCTCCCACATATAGATTTAGGCTAATATACGACTATATAGCCATGTATTCGACGGCCTTTGATCTAACAACTAGTGCATAGACAATCAGACTATCTATCCCTGATCCATGGGTATTACGTGAACAACATACTATTCTGGTCTTTACTATGAATGCCGTATTGGCAATGACGTCAAAATGCGCGTATATGTGTGAACTGGTTACGTTAATCATGCATAATTCAATATCAACTCGTAAGATTGGTTTCTTTTTTTGGAAGGCGTGATAGCGCGTTCACTTCAGATGTGAAACGCCCGAGTTCATGCCTAGTTGTAGCCGTCACGATTGTGCCCTTAATCAAGGCATTTAAATTCCACATGACCTCTTCAGCCACACTCGTGGAATGAACGCGTTTAAAAACATTCTAGACAAACATTCCAATGAGAAACAATACGCCGCCTGGACGGACTACACACAGAGTTACAGTACAGAGGGGCTCGCTATAAGCGTTTACGCTTTTGACCTTCTACCGGATATGTATGTATGTGGAGATGGATTCCATCAGGAACGAAGCCTCGAGCGTGAGTAATATTACTTGTCACAACTTGTTTCGCAATCGAACTAAGATAAATTTGTATAACCTAAGATTGTTTTATTATACCTTAATATGCTTTAAGAGAATTGTTTTTGTTTTTTTATTTATACAAATTTATTTTAGCTCGATTGCGAAACAAGTTATTTCAACTTATATAAATCACTCTCGAGACCTCATTCCTGATGGAATCTATCACCACGAGGGAGAGAGAAGAGGCAACGTGGAATTTAAATGCCTTGACTAAGGGCACAATCGTAACGGCTCCAGTGGGGCTCGAACTCCGGACCTTTCGCACCTGAAGCGAACGCACATCCACTGTTGCATGGTGTAACTATGAAAGTTTACATATGTGTTATTGCTACACACATTTCATAATAGCATGTGTGCTTGCCAATGTACACTGATATTGATTAATGCTTTACATTAAAGTATATGCAATTATCATGACAAATCAACTTATGAATACATGTTGCTCTTGTGTCAATGTGGATTGGTTGGGGAGCCTGCCCAGGAAAGGTGTTGTTAAGTAAACTGCCCGCCGGCTATATAGCGCGAAATGGTGTTGATGCAGGCGTAAAACCCGAAATATAACATCAGTATTTCAAAATTTCTAGTTTTAATAAGTATTTAATTTTCAATTAGCGAATGTTCCTCGGTTTTAATATGTAAATATAATAATATGTCAGTTTGATTATCTGTGATTATATTAGTCTCTTATAATTCTTTTATAATGAATGGTGTTGTACTTTGCCACGATAATTTGTCGTGTATATTTTATGTATTGTACAACGATGAGACTGAAATAAAGAATAAATCTATAATATAACATAATCGTTGGTTGGTTGGTTTGTTGGTTGCTTGGTTCGTTCGTTGATTGGTTGGTTTGTTGGTTCATTCGTTGATTGGTTCGTTGGTTGGTTCATTCGTTGATTGGTTGGTTTGTTGGTTCATTCGTTGATTGGTTCGTTGGTTGGTTCGTTCGTTGATTGGTTGGTTTGTTGGTTCATTCGTTGATTGGTTCGTTGGTTCGTTCGTTCGCAGGATTACGTCATACTTCTAGATGTTGGTTTTGTGGAGTGGGGGTATCTGACATGAGCATAGAGTCATGACCATGCACGTTTTGTTGTTGATCAGGATATGGATCACAGTGTAGCGGAGGTACCGAGTGCTGCTTAGTGTTTGAAAGGTTATTCTTATTGAGTCTCAAATGAACAATACGATAGTCTAGTAGTTATTTGTATTGTTTTGGGTGTTTAAGGTCGCACCAACAGCTGTGTTCATATGGCGACTGTCCAGTTATTATTGGTGGAGGAAGAACCCGGGTGCTACTTCGAGCAGTATTTCAGGGGCTGGGTGGACATCCACCACCGACCTTCTGTAAGTTAGCTGGATA
>CM026392.1:10278561-10293202 GCA_014843695.1 Archivesica marissinica
AACCAGTCAAAGATACCAATGAACACAGACTGTGTATCGATTTTTCTTTAATTGGAACGCGCCGTCGTCAATGGTAAATAAAACCAGTCGAGTATGAAAGGTTAAAATATGGCACAAACGTTATTTATGCCGATTTTTTGTGCAATTTTCTGAAAATCGCCAAATTGAAATATTAGGAGCCATTTCTATCGCAAAATCGCCATTTGGCTCTTGTGGCGACTGACAGCGTGGCCCCTGACATTGACTGGTACCCTGCATACATACAATGACTGGCACCCTGCATATATACATTGACTGGTACCATGCATACATACATTGACTGGTACCCTGCATAGATACATTGACTGGTACCCTGCATAGATACATTGACTGGTACCCTGCATACATACAATGACTGGCACCCTGCATATATACATTGACTGGTACCATGCATACATACATTGACTGGTACCCTGCATAGATACATTGAATGGTACCCTGCATAGATACATTGACTGGTACCCTGCATACGTACATTGACTGGTACCCTGCATACATACATTGACTGGTACCCTGCATACATACATTGACTGGCACCCTGCATAGCTATATAGAGCCACATGCAGTTGACCATGCCGTATGATGGCTGTCTGATTAGTGATTAGCGCCCTCGTTACTCACAAATGCAACCCTGCCCTGTGGAAGTCGTGATAGCGCAGTGGATGCGCGTTCGCTTCAGGTGCGAAAGGTCTGGAGTTCGAGTCCCACTGGAGCCGTTACGATTGTGCCCTTAGGCAAGGCATTTAAATTCCACATTGCCTCTTCTCTCTCCCTCGTGGCGATGGATTCCATCAGGAATGAGGTCTCGAGAGTGATTTATATAAGTTGAAATAACTTGTTTCGCAATCGAGCTAAAATAAATTTGTATAAACTAACCCTGCCACACAAATGAACGCAAAATCGTGTTCATCCGTGGCAACATGAGCAATTAATATAGTGGCTACTAAATCTTGTTTTGCAATCGTTGTAAAATAAATAAGTTTTATATTTCATACTAATGAATATTTGTACGACACCTAAAACGGAGACATTCAAAGGGCAAAATGAGAATATATGAAATGTCGCAAGCTCTACTTTCTATGAATAATAAGTATAATATTACACATGTGTTATCTGCTCATTTCGCCTAGCTACAGCGTGCTATGTTAGATTAAACAATATTTATTTCTTTCATTAAACATAGTCAAGTATAAATAATTCGAGCCCCACTGGAATCGTTACGCTTGTGCCCTTAGGCAAGGCATTTACATTCCACATTGCCTCTTCATGGCGATTCCATCAGGTATGAGGTCTCGAGAGTGATTAATATAATTTGAAAGAACTTGTTTCGCAATCGAGCTAAAATAAATTTGTATAAACTAAGTATAAATATTGAGGTCAAACTGTTTACCATGCTAGCCCCGAATCGTCCAAGAATATCAGCCAATTGGAAGGATGTACTCCTTTGTGGTACTACAAATTGTCTTTGTAACAGTAGAGGACCAATGTCAAAACTGGAAATGAAAAACGGAGAAATAGGTCACAAGAAAAACATAAATAATATAACAATTACACAAATGTTTGTAGGCCCATGTGGATTTATGTGGATTAAGTTTCTTGTCTAAGTCTAAGGACACTACAATCACCGCGATGGAGCCTCCATGGTGTAGTGAATATGGCGAACTTAGGGTCAACTTATGTGAGTATACATAGAGTATATGTTTGTTTGGGTTTTACGCCTTCATCAGCACCATCCTGGCTATATTTCCAGTGCACCAACATCCGTAAGAAACTGCCAAGTTTATCGTATAAAGAGACACGGTCTGGGTGGGGCTCGTACCAGTGACCATCAGTGATGATATTTTACAGTGGTATATACAAGTCGACCACCGAGTTAGAATTATACGGTAAATAATATACCATATAATTATATGTGGGTAAATACGGTATACGGTTACGGTGTAAGCTATGAACAATATGTAAATATCAGCTCTTATTAAAATATGATATTTTATTAATATTTGTGAACAGAAAGGAATGGAAATAGGATATGATACGTAGTAAGACATTTTCTTTAATCGGTGACATTTTGAAGCTTGTTGTTTAGAAAGGTAATGAAGAAATTTGAATCCAAAATTATGATTCACAAAGGCCTCACGCCAAAATGAAATAAAAGTATGGCGAACAATGTAAAATTGATTGAAGATGATTCAAAATGAAAACTTAGTGAGAACTCAAGAATTAGTGAATTAGAACTAAGTACAATTGAGGAGGGGAAAAAAGGAAAACAAAAGAAAAAGAAGCAGAAAAAGATGGACACCATTCAATCCGCAGTATCGGACATGGATAAAACAGAACTAATGTCACAAATGAAAAACATAAACTTAAAAGTTTGAAAAATTAGACAGGTCAATAAAGAAAATAAAAAGGTTTGAAAATGTGATAATAAAAGGTGATGGGTCCCTAAGAGAAACGATGAAAGAATTACTTAGAGAAATGAAGGATGGACTGTTGAAATCAGTGGAACAACAAATGGAAATTCTAGAGGGCATGTTATTTGACAGAGATCAAGCAAATGACCGTCTGAAAACAAACATTGCGACATTGGAGACATTGCGAATAAGGTATGCGAGAATGATGATCTCAAAGAGACAATTCAAACATTTAACGACGACAGAAAGCAGTTTGAGAATGAATCCGAACAATACATCAGGAGAAATAATATTAAAAAATACGAGGTATCCCGGATCTTAACCCTAGAAAAACAGCATATCAATATGTTATATTTCGGGTTTTACGCCTGCATCAGCACCATTTTGGGCTATATCGCCGGCCGGCAGTTTACCTAACAACACCTTTCCTGGGCAGGCTCCAGCGGTTAACCAGTACTTGGGTGCACCAACCTCCGTGAGAAACTGCCAATTGTTTCATATAAATGAGACAAGGCCTGAGTGGGGCTCGAAAACGTGACCATCAGTGATGATAGGTTACAGTGGTATACAAGTCAGCGACCTTAACCACTCGACCACGGAGGCGGACGAAATTATTCTTTAGAAAAAAAACAAAAACAAAAAAAATGTTAGAACAATTGAAGAGGCTATTAACTATGTAAATGAAAACAATGACCCAGGCTTGATATTCTTTTCAGATTTTAATAAAGCATTCGAGAGTATCGACCACCGTTTTATGTACAAATGTCTTGAAGATTTCGGTCTCAATACAAATGATTGGATAAAATTATTTTACAAAGATGCCAAATCTTGTATAACCAATAATGGACATAATGTCAAGACTTTTTTCAAATAAAAAAGGGTGTACGCCAAGGATGCCCACTTTCGCCTTATATTTTCATTATATGTATAGAATTATTAGCTATTGAAGTCAACAATAACACGGATATATCTGGAATAAAAGCGCACGGAATAGACATAAAACAAACACTTTTTGCTGATGATGCTAGTTTCCTCTTAGATGGTTCAGAAAAATCATTTACTACATTAATCAATACACTTGACGACTTTGGAATTATATCAGGTTTAACGTTGAACAAATCCAAATGCACCGTTCTCAGAGTAGGTTTGATGAGACATAGTGAAAGAATATACTGTAAAAAGAAGAAATTTAATTGGACGTCAGAGAAAGCAACTACTTTGGGAATAACATTCAGTAATAATGTCAATATTATGCAACATCTTAACGTAACAAATAAAATGATATCGTTCGAACATTGTTAGAACAAATGGAACCTGTCTTTAATAGGAACAATAACAGTATTAAAAACATTTGCTTTCCCGAAACTTATATCTCCCTTAACAGTTTTAAGTAATACAAATGACCATACACTTAAAGAATTAAAAAATGTCATGTATACATTTCTGTGGAATAATAAACCTGATAAAATAGCTAGAAAACAAATTATCCAAGACTATGAAAGGGGGGGGGGGGTTAAAAATGTTGGATATAGAAAACTTTGTTACATTATTAAAGGCTAGTTGGATAAAACGAATAATATTTCAAAAAGAATCAAGATGAGTACAAATGTATGAAAATATGCTGGAGAAATATGGAAATGACTTCGTTTTTAAAAGTAGTTCAACTGACATTTCACGTTTTGAAATAAAATCTCAGTTTTTAAAAGAAATATTAAAGGCATGGTCAAGTGCAAATTACGTGGAAACGGTAGAAAACATATCCAAACAACTACTTTGAAACAATTCGTACATAAAGAAACATTATAATTCCATATATTTTTATAAAGACTGGTTTAATAAGGGGATTCAATATATAGAACATATATACAATTACAGACAAAATCAATTTTATTCGTTTCCACAAATAATGCAACTCTATAATATCACCCCGGGAGAATATTTGAAATACTACACTCTTGTGACAAGTGTACCTCAAGCATGGAAGATACAGTTAAGATCAGAACCAATAACATATACATCTCCTAAATATTTAATAACAAAAATAAATGATGTAAACTTATTTATGCAATATTAACAAAAAGGTCTAAGCCTGAGATTATTAAGCAAGCCAAAAAATGGGAAAATAACTTATCTTTAGTCGATATTAACTGGAAGAAAATATTCACACAACCGATTAAAGTAACTATTGAAACTAAACTGAGAGAATTTCAATATAAATACCTAATGCATATTATTCCGAACAACAGTTTCCTATTTAAATGTAATATAGTTGTGTCGTAATTGTGTGATTTTTGCACAATGCAAAATGATTCTAACGTTCATATGTTTTGGGAATGTCATCTTATACAGGATTTCTGGATAAAAATTACAGACATTTTGAGATTTTTTTAAGAACAGATGATTTAGTTCAATTAAATTGTGAATGCTTTTCGCTTTGTAATTTCAGCCACAATAACAAAATATATGAAATGAACATTAATTATATTATACTGCTTGCTAAATACTTCATATTCAAATGTAAATGTGAGAAGAGTATACCAACTTGTTGCATATTTTAAGTATAAAATAAAAATAGATGAACAATTGCATTGTTCAAAAACAAGCATACTACTTTCACGCTAAAATGGAGACCGTTTCTGAACCACATTAATTAACTAATCTTTAAATGTTATAGTAGATACTCAACCATCCACACGATTTCTCCGCTCCTATATTTCTCTCTCTCTCTTTCAAAAAATGTAATGAAATTTTCTCTCCATCATATGTATACATTGTATTGATGTTTAATGTATCTGCGATTTAGCATGGAAATACTATATAAAAGACATTAATTTATGTTAGTACATTGTATTGTTAACATATATTTATTTTGTAATTATATGTGGGTTAATAGATAAATATAATTATATTGTCAACTTATATGTGGGTAAATACGGTATACAATACTATATAATTATATTGTCAACTTATATGTGGGTTAATACGGTACATACTATATAATTATATTGTCAACTTATATGTGGGTTAATACGGTATACTATATAATTATATTGTCAACTTATATGTGGGTAATACGTATAAATGACTATATAATTATATTGTCAACTTATATGTGGGTAAATACGGTATACAATGTACTATATAATTATATTGTCAACTTATATGTGGGTAAATACGTATACAATGTACTATATAATTATATTGTCAACTTATATGTGGGTAAATACGGTATACAATGTACTATATAATTATATTGTCAACTTATATGTGGGTAAATACGTATACTATATAATTATATTGTCAACTTATATGTGGGTTAATACGGTATACAATGTACTATATAATTATATTGTCAACTTATATGTGGGTAAATACGGTATACAATGTACTATATAATTATATTGTCAACTTATATGTGGGTTAATACGGTATACAATGTACTATATAATTATATTGTCAACTTATATGTGGGTAAATACGGTATACTACTATATAATTATATTGTCAACTTATATGTGGGTAAATACGGTATACAATGTACTATATAATTATATTGTCAACTTATATGTGGGTAAATACGGTATACAATGTACTATATAATTATATTGTCAACTTATATGTGGGTAAATACGGTATACAATGTACTATATAATTATATTGTCAACTTATATGTGGGTAATACGGTATACAATGTACTATAATTATATTGTCAACTTATATGTGGTACGTATACAATACTATATAATTATTGTCAACTTATATGTGGGTAAATACGGTATACAATGTACTATATAATTATATTGTCAACTTATATGTGGGTAAATACGGTATACAATGTACTATATAATTATATTGTCAACTTATATGTGGGTAAATACGGTATACAATGTACTATATAATTATATTGTCAACTTATATGTGGGTAAATACGGTATACAATGTACTATATAATTATATTGTCAACTTATATGTGGGTAAATACGGTATACAATGTACTATATAATTATATTGTCAACTTATATGTGGGTTAATACGGTATACAATGTACTATATAATTATATTGTCAACTTATATGTGGGTAAATACGGTATACAATGTACTATATAATTATATTGTCAACTTATATGTGGGTAAATACGGTATACAATGTACTATATAATTATATTGTCAACTTATATGTGGGTTAATACAGTATACAATGTACTATATAATTATATTGTCAACTTATATGTGGGTAAATACGGTATACAATGTACTATATAATTATATTGTCAACTTATATGTGGGTCAATACGGTATACAATGTACTATATAATTATATTGTCAACTTATATGTGGGTTAATACGGTATACAATGCACTATATAATTATATTGTCAACTTATATGTGGGTTAATACGGTATACAATGCACTATATAATTATATTGTCAACTTATATGTGGGTTAATACATACTATATAATTATATTGTCAACTTATATGTGGGTAAATACGGTATACAATGTACTATATAATTATATTGTCAACTTATATGTGGGTAAATACGGTATACAATGTACTATATAATTATTCTTACTGTTTAGGTCGTATTTCCATTATTGACACCCCCGTTACTTCATCCCCATTTAGAATGGTGTGAATAATTGGCGAGGCACCACGCCATCGTGGCAACAGACTTGGGTGCATATTTAAAATTCCACTGAAATGTATAAAACATAAATATTATTCTCATGCCATGGCAACAGACTTGGGGAAGTCGTGATAGCGCAGTGGATGCGCGTTCGCTTCAGGTGCGAAAGGTCCGGAGTTCGAGCCCCGCTGGAGCCATTACGATTGTGCCCTTAGGCAAGGCATTTAATTTCCACGTTGCCTCTTCTCTCTCCCTCGTGGCGATGGATTCCATCAGGAATGAGGTCTCGAGAGTGATTAACATAAGTTGTAAGAACTTGTTTCACAAGCGAACTAAAATAAATTTGTATAAATTAACAGACTTGGGAGCATATTTAAAATTTCAAGGAAATGTATAAAACATCAATATTATTCTCCTGCCATAACAGCTCAATCCACATATGCAGTAAAAGACCCAGAAGAGACTCTGGAATGAGTCTCTGTCTGTTATGTTATATTTCGGGTTTTACGCCTGCATCAGCACCATTTTGGGCTATATCGCCAGCGGGCAGTTTACCTAACAACACCTTTCCTGGGCAGGCTCCAGCAGTTAACCAGTACTTGGGTGCACCAACCTCTGTAAGAAACTGCCAACATTTTCATATAAATGAGACACGGCCTGAGCGGGGCTCGAACCCGTGACCATCAGTGATGATAAGTTACAGTGATATACAAGTCAGCGACCTTTACCACTCGACCACGGAGGCGGACGGTCTCTGTGTGTCTAATCGCTTCTGGAAGTGTCGCTCATATGGGCAACAGTTAGTGACAATAAATAAACGCCAAAACAGTGCGAAAGTTAGATATTTGCATGATGGGTGCAGTAGTGTCCAGCCACTCAGTATACATGTATATGTATATACTAAGACTGGAGCTGATAAGTATTTCCAAAATCGGAATAGCAGTTTAGGAGGGTATATGGTCGGAGTTATTGTTGAGGGACGGACTGACAGGCATTCAGGGCTCAAGCAAGACCAACTTGCTTAGGAGAAGTCTAAGATTAAGGGTATATTGTTGAGGGACAGACTGACAGGCATTCAGGGCTCAAGCAAGACCAACTTGCTTAGGAGAAGTCTAAGATTAAGGGTATATTGTTGATGCTTGCAGGATATATGAACTATTGTATGTAGAAAAGTGTATATAATTATTATTTTGATTTAGTTTATACAAATTTATTTTAGCTCGATTGCGAAACAAGTTGGTTCAACTTAATCACTCTCGAGACCTCATTCCTGATGGAATCCATCGCCACGAGGGAGTAGAAGCAACGTGGTAATTAAAAGCCTTGCTTAAGGGCACAATCGTAACGGTTCCAGCGGGGCTCGAACTCCGGACATTTCGCACCTGAAGCGAACGCGCATCCACTGCGCTATCACGACTTCCACTAATAATGGATATAATTGTAATGTAGCATTGGGCATATGTACCGGTAATGTTGATCCTAAACAGAACCAGTGGTAATCAACATCGGAATGTTGGGAGAGATAGGTTTATGCCGCATGGTGTGTATTTAGAGACTGTCAAATGACAAACGGATTACCACTAATTAGCAAACATGCGCTCCATAAATAAGGCAAAATGAATGTCGCCCTGTCTATTATCCGCGAAGCTAAGGAAAATAAAGCGACTATTTCGCACGAATCGCCCTCTTGCCTGAGCTCTGACCTTGTGTGATTAGAAAGGCTGACAATGTCCTCTTGTAGGTTAACAACCAGCAATGCCTCGGATTCTCGACACACAATGTCCTCTTGTAGGTTAACAACCAGCAATGCCTCGGATTCTCGACACACAATGTCCTCTTGTAGGTTAACAACCAGCAATGCCTCGGATTCTCGACACACAATGTCCTCTTGTAGGTTAACAACCAGCAATGCCTCGGATTCTCGGCACACAAACATTTGGCTAATTATTATATCACAACTGAATGTAGAAATGTTACTGGGACTATAATTACTATGGAAACATGTGTATCACAGAATCTGGAATGAGATGACCAAACGACACGAGTACTCCGACATCGTATTTTCCCGTCTCTATTTTGATTGGCCACTCGTGAATCGTCAAATGTACACTCTCAGCAAACTTCCTCACTGCACGCTGCAAACAATATAAAAACAATTGTGTTCAGTAACATTAAAGCGACATTATATCGTAAAAATCATATAATATGCATTTTTTCACGTATAAATGCATTGCTACTACAAATTCTTCCGAATACATTCGAACACTAACATGGAATCAATAAACAGTGTTTTTGTGGACTACAAGCTTTTCAAATTGAAAGTAGGATGACACTAACATGGAATCAATAAACAGTGTTTTATGGACTACAACCGTTTCAAATTGAAAGTAGGATTTCATATAACAGTCATCGGAGTCTATACTAAATGCGAGGTAATGTCATTTAGGGATAATTTAACTACGATTAGTCTACAAATAAATATACATAGGCACAAATGTGAGATATAAAACGGCAAATCTGTTCCATAAATCATGTTATTCATGATACACGAGTTGTATTACGCTGGGATGTCGACCCCAACCATATTTACATTATTTTGCTATGTCAACAAATCGCGTATACGACGTTTGTTTATTAGTTGAAATACTCAGATTTTGAGGCAAATACTTGGAAAAAAATAATACAATATAATAGGAAAATACATTCTGTAGAAATTTGTGTTTTCACCGATGTAGTGTCGCTTCAAACTAAGAGATGTAGTGTCGCTGATGTAGTGTCGCTTCAAACTAAGAGATGTAGTGTCGCTTCAAACTAAGAGATGTAGTGTCGCTTTAATACACGTACACTGAACAAATTACATACTAGAGCTGCTGGGTTTTCGATAGATAACGTCCGATTTAACCCGAAATACGTATTGGTCCTTTTAGTTGAAAGCCTTTGATTTATTGGTGTTCCCTAACCATATGTTGCGGTATGATAAATGTGATTTTATCAAAATCATGTTAATTAATTTATAATCAATTTCTACAGTAAAGTATCCATTGGATAGGCTGTAGGATATCTGTCGAGATTTAGTAATTTAATAATTATAAGATAAGAAAACTAATGAAAACAGATAGCATGTGGTGCAAAGGAAACAACGATAAAAACAGAGGAAGCCACTTAAGAGGACCAATCTACTTTCATGAGTTTTCAGGGGCAGTAACTGACTAATGTCTCTCATTTGACCTTAAAATCAATGTGCCTACGTAGTTTTGATACCGTGTCTGGAGCGAAATTGCGAGGAAACAAAGTGTGATAGACATTACCTCTCTTGGCAAAAATATAGGGTTGTGTGTTTTACGTTTATTTAAGCGATAACTCTCAAAATATGAGATTATTATTACAACGGAATACGACAAGAAATTATACACGAGCATGACAGTGTTTTACATTTATTTATCGTCGCTACTGGTTGCCCATATGAGCGACGCCTCCTGAAGACCCATTCCAGAATCTCCTCTGGTTCTTTTACGTGCACGGTAGACCTCGGTTTTAAAGTCCCATCTGAAAGACTGTTAATTTTATTAGGGTTAGACGGAGGATCGAACCTGCGATCCCTGGATTACAAGTCCAGCATGATACCACTGGACTACAAATCCGTCTGTATATAGGGTTGAAAAAGGTGTCAAACTCTTATAACATACTGTAGAGGTTTCAATAATCGATGTCGTGATAGCGCAGTGGGCGAAGCCAGGGTCCCTAGGGCGACTATTTCACACACATCACCCTCTAGAATGTTCCCTGAAGCAGTGAGAAATAAATAAAACAAGCCATCTTCCACTGTTTCAAATCAGTGAAATATAGCATTTTCTTTCACTGAGAAAACTCGCATCATTCATTGGAAAGCATAAAAGAAGTATGTGTTTAACCGTGTATTAACTGAGTGCGTAGGTGATACGGGTAAATCTTTAAGTTTAACAGTGTATTAAGGAGGATACTGAGTGCGTAGGTGATACGGGTAAATCTTTAAGTTTAACAGTGTATTAAGAAGGATACTGAGTGCGTAGGTGATACGGGTAAATCTTTAAGTTTAACAGTGTATTAAGAAGGATACTGAGTGCGTAGGTGATACGGGTAAATCTTTAAGTTTAAACATAATTATTTTACAACGATTGCGAAACAAAGCTTAACAACTTATATTAATCACTCTCATTGGCGCGGATGAAAGCGTAAATGTGGTCATTCGTGTGGGAGGAAACCGGAGTACACAGAGAAAACCAACCTGGCCCCGAGTCCGATTCCCGGTCCGAGGATCGAACCCGGGTTGCATTGTGAGAAGCGAGCGCGCTAATCGGACAGCCGACATCGGGTAAATCTTTGCTACATGTAAATTAAACAATACCTGTTCTTTGACCGTAACAACCTCTAGTGTTTCTACTAATGACCCTCTACCAGTCCTGTAGAGAAAATAATGATATCTGTATAAGGGCGTAACAATACGGCACAATGGTCGCCAGATCGGACAGGTGGGTTTTCTCCAGTTTGTAGAACGTGTATCTAGACCATTTGGAGTTGATTATGTATTAGATTTATTTTACAAGTGCATACTTATTAGAACAGCGGTTTGGGTCAGAATTTATGACAAGTGTGCTACTTTGGCCGTCCGATTAGCGCAGTGGTTAGCGCGCTCGCTTCTCACTAATGCAACCCGGGTTCGATCCTCGGACCGGGAAGTATGTGAGATGGTACACGGTGGTTGCCAGATCGGACTGGTGGGGCTTCTCCAGGTACTCCGGTTTCCTCCCACACGAATGACCACATTTACGCTTTCATCCGCGCCAACAATTGTGATTAATCTAAGTTGTTAAAGCTTGCTTCGCAATCGTTGCAAAACAAATAAAGTTTAAAACGGAA
Source organism: Archivesica marissinica (assembly GCA_014843695.1). Lineage (NCBI taxonomy): Eukaryota > Metazoa > Mollusca > Bivalvia > Venerida > Vesicomyidae > Archivesica > Archivesica marissinica. The sequence goes on from CM026392.1 coordinate 10,290,537, forward strand.
TACGACAAAAAACATATTGCAATACTGTTATACAGTCAAATCTGTCTTAAGCAGCCAGCCAAGGGAATTACAGATAGTGGATGCTTAGAACAGGTAGCTGCTTAATATAGGTCAAATGTATAATAAAACATCATATTGGGAATCTGAAAACTGGCTGCTTAATACAGGTTGGCTGCTTAATGGAGGTAATAACTAACACAGGTTTGACTGTATATTACAATCTACAGGGCTCAACTACTATTCCTTTAGACAAATTGTTGGCAGGAGTGAGAAAATGAGTGATTGCCTCCGTATAGTTTTTTTCCTGCCCTGTCCCCTGGCCCTTTTTATTGCCTTTTTTTGCGGGAAGACCTATATAACTTAGAACCCGTTCCTCCCATTCACCTCGCACATATGGTTCGCCGGAGGCGAGGGTAAATAAGCTCAATCATCATCATCCCATTTCACCAATATGTACTGTCTTACTAACACCTTGATCAATCACTGAAAGTTTGCAACATTTTCTAGGGGCTAACCTCATCGCGCTTCAAAATTAACCCAGGACATGGAAATCATGATAGCGCAGTGGTAGCACATTCGCTTCCGATGCGAAAGGCCTGAGGTTCGAACCCCAGAGGATCCGTTAGGTAAGGCATTTAAATTCCAAATTGCTTCTTCTCTCTCTCCCTCGTGGCGATGGATTCCACCAGGAACGAGGTCTCGAGAGTGATCAATATAAGTTGTAAGAACTTGTTTCGCAATCGAGCTAAAATAAATTTATATAAACTAATACGTACATGCTTGCATACAAATCCTTCAGTGTGTGAAGAGCTATGCCATCTGTACCAAAGAACAAAATTCTCCACGGCGGCAACTGTCTAACAACACAAGAATTATCACGCTGGTCACATGATGTGCGCACACTCCCAGCAGAACTATGGAACCTACAGTGCCTCAACAACAAATTATCTGACTTCCTGTTCAACAGTGTACGTCTGATCCAGACGAATGACATCGGCAAACGTTTTGCATAATGATTTGCTTGAAGATAATGCATGTTCTTCGTGCTAATAAATGATTTTGCGTTTGTCCGACGTGCACATTTCACTGACAGTTTTCTATCAATTGCTATGAGGTCACGTAAATCCGATTCATGTACAAATCGATATATATGATCAGATTTTGACATGACTATACGTGTTAAAGCTACGATCGTATTTAATTTCATATTTCCAACTACAGGAACCCGAATTTCGTTTATATTCCGAAAACCATTTGGTTCAAAGGTCCATATATCTTTCACTGTTTGAGCAATAGGTTTAACAATTTCAACATGCTGAACAGTTGTATCATTAATACTACTATCTCTGACATCCGACTTTAAACCACTAGAGTTACTACGACGATGATATGCTCTTTTCGTGGTTGCTAAAAAGGCTGAATTTGATTCGGTTTTCCGGAAGGTCTCTGAGCCCGAGGAATCGTCAGACACTGTTAAATGTCTCATATCAGGTTCAACCACTTCTTTCTTTACATCAGAAGGCTTTCTAGAATGTTTATCATCACCTATGAGTGCTCTGTCCCACAATTCTGTGTGATTAGAAGAACTGAAGAACATCTTGCATCGTTCGGGAGTTGACCACAGCTGTAATCTGATGGACAGTTGTTCATTGGCGGCATGATGCAGTTGGTGGTGGTACCTACATGCATGGCACAGAAATGCTCGATGTATTGACAGACTCGTCGCTACCGGCCACATTCCTCAGTATGTCTGAAAGTACAGACAAGAAGCATCAATCTGTATCTTATTATTATGCATGAATCCATACATTGTACATCATACCACAGATGCTTGAAATCTGAATAATAAATTGTTTTTTTTAGACAAGATAAGTTTCACAGAGATCTGTAGTCCAGTGGTAACACGCTGAACTGGTAATCCAGGGATCGCAAGTTCGACCCCCCATCTGACCATAATAAAATTAACAGTCTTTCAAATTGGGCATTAAATCGAGGTCTTGTGTCGGTGCTGTACACCGTACACGTAAAAGAACCAGATGAGACTCTGGAGAATGGGTCTCTGTCTGTACCATTGCACTATCCTCCAAAAATCTAAAATGACTAATCTCTTCAGGAGGGTTGCTCATATGGGCAAGCCGTAACCTGTAGCGACGATAAATAAACGTAAAACAAAAAATAAGTTTCTAGCTTCTTTTAATTTCTTCTTCTTCTGATAAGTACTGACACCAATCTGGTGTATACTAGTATACGTGATTGGGGGTGCAACAAAGTCGAATTACATGTGACCTAATATTGACTATGTTAGTGCGGTTACAAAATGCTCAGTACTAGTCTATCAGAGTGTGACTGTCTACATTTCCGTATTGAAGCTGTCGTGTCGATGTTAGGACCATTTAGGACCGTCTGATGTAGTTCCAAAAACTGATAGCATCAGGGAAGACTGACTTCTGATAGCAAAGTTCTGGCAAATGGTACTAGGCACGACATACCATGGCGTCTAACAGATGTGATCGGTGTGAGATACATGTATGTGGTAGGAACCATTTGAACAATAAAATATCAAAACACTTTTAGACGAAGGTCTAAGTTTCTATTAATAAATTTATAATTAATAATTTTGTTTGTTTTTTGGTGTTTAAAGATGCACCTACATCTTAGGTCACACG
>CM026392.1:10294202-10311747 GCA_014843695.1 Archivesica marissinica
TTCTTACTGTTTAGGTCGTATTTCCATTATTGACACCCCCGTTACTTCATCCCCATTTAGAATGGTGTGAATAATTGGCAAGGCACCACGCCATCGTGGCAACAGACTTGGGTGCATATTTAAAATTCCACTGAAATGTATAAAACATAAATATTATTCTCATGCCATGGCAACAGACTTGGGGGAGTCGTGATAGCGCAGTGGATGCGCGTTCGCTTCAGGTGCGAAAGGTCCGTAGTTCGAGCCCCGCTGGAGCCGTTACGATTGTGCCCTTAGGCAAGGCATTTAATTTCCACGTTGCCTCTTCTCTCTCCCTCGTGGTGATGGATTCCATCAGGAATGAGGTCTCGAGAATGATTAACATAAGTTGTAAGAACTTGTTTCACAAGCGAACTAAAATAAATTTGTATAAATTAACAGACTTGGGAGCATATTTAAAATTTCAAGGAAATGTATAAAACATCAATATTATTCTCCTGCCATAACAGCTCAATCCACATATGCAGTAAAAGACCCAGAAGAGACTCTGGAATGGGTCTCTGTCTGTTATGTTATATTTCGGGTTTTACGCCTTAATCAGCACCATTTTGGGCTATATCGCCGGCGGGCAGTTTACCTAACAACACCTTTCCTGGGCAGGCTCCAGCGGTTAACCAGTACTTGGGTGCACCAACCTCTGTAAGAAACTGCCAACATTTTCATATAAATGAGACACGGCCTGAGCGGGGCTAGAACCCGTGACCATCAGTGATGATAGATTACAGTGATATACACGCCAGCGACAAGGGCGTTCACTAGACTTTGAAAGTCAAGAGTCAATGACCCTTGAGGTCAAAATCTCAAGTCAAGCTGGATTTTTCAAGAGTCAAACTGGATTTTTCAAGAGTCAATATGCATGTTGGTACTTTCCGTACAGATAACATTTTCCCGACCATATAATAACCTCTGGACCACGGAGGCGGACGGTCTCTGTCTGTGTCGTTGCAATATCCTCCAAATTCTAAAATAACTAATCGCTGAAAGTGTCGCTCATATGGGCAACAGTTAGTGACAATAAATAAACGCAAAAACAGTGCGAAAGTTAGATATTTGCATGATGGGTGCAGTAGTGTCCAGCCACTCAGTATACATGTATATACTAAGACTGGAGCTGATAAGTATTTCCAAAATCGGAATAGCAGTTTAGGAGGGTATTTGGTCAGAGTTATTGTTGAGGGACGGACTGACAGGCATTCAGGGCTCAAGCAAGACCAACTTGCTTAGGAGGTTTCTAAGATTAAGGGTATATTGTTGATGCTTGCAGGATATATGAACTATTGTATGTAGAAAAGTGTATATAATTATTATTTTGTTTTATACAAATTTATTTTAGCTCGATTGCGAAACAAGTTTGTTCAACTTATATTAATCACTCTCGAGACCTCATTCCTGATGGAATCCATCGCCACGAGGGAGTAGAAGCAACGTGGAAATTAAAAGCCTTGCCTAAGGGCACAATCGTAACGGTTCCAGCGGGGCTCAAACTCCGGACATTTCGCACCTGAAGCGAACGACTGTGCTATCATGACTAATAATGGATATAATTGTAATGTAGCATTGGGCATATGTACCGGAAATGTTGATCCTAAACAGAACCAGTGGAAATCAACATCGGAATGTTGGGAGAGATAAGTTTATGCCGCATGGTGTGTATTTTGAGACTGTCAAATGACAAACGGATTACCACTAATTAGCAAATATGCGCTCCATAAAAAAGGCATAAGGAATGTCGCCCTGTCTATTATCAGCGAAGCTAAGGAAAATAGAGCGACTATTTCGCACGAATCGCTCTCTTGCTTGAGCTCTGACCATGTGTGATTAGAAAGGCTGACAGTCCTCTTGCAGGTTAACATCCAGCAATGCCTCTGATTCTCGACACACAAACATACGGTTAATTATTATTTGACAACTGAATGTAGAAATGTTACTGGGACTATAATTACTATGGAAACATGTGTATCACAGAATCTGGAATGAGATGACCAAACGACACGAGTACTCCGACATCGTATTTTCCCGTCTCTATTTTGATTGGCCACTCGTGAATCATCAAATGTACACTCTCAGCGAACCTCCTCACTGCACGCTGCAAACAATATAAAACAATTGTGTTCAGTAACATTAAAGGGACATTATATCGTAAAAATCATATAAAATGCAAACTGTTCACGTATAAATGCATTGCTACTACAAATTCTTCCAAATACATTCGAACACTAACATGGAATCAATAAACAGTGTTTTTGTGGACTACAAGCTTTTCAAATTGAAAGTAGGATGACACTAACATGGAATCAATAAACAGTGTTTTTGTGGACTACAACCGTTTCAAATTGAAAGTAGGATTTCATATAACAGTCATCGGAGTCTATACTAAATGCGAGGTAATGTCATTTAGGGATAATTTAACTACGATTAGTCTACAAATAAATATACATAGGCACAAATGTGAGATATAAAACGGCAAATCTGTTCCATAAATCATGTTATTCATGATACACGAGTTGCATTACGCTGGGATGTCGACCCCAACCATATTTACATCATTTTGCTATGTCAACACATCGCGTATACGACGTTTGTTTATTAGTTGAAATACTCAGATTTTGAGGCAAATACTTGGAAAAAAATAGTACAATATAATAGGAAAATACATTCTGTAGAAATTTGTGTTTTCACCGATGTAGTGTCGCTTCAAACTAAGAGATGTAGTGTCGCTTTAATACACGTACACTGAACAACTTACATACTAGAGCTGCTGGGTTTTCGATAGATAACGTCCGATTTAACCCGAAATACGTATTGATCCTTTTAGTTGAAAGCCTTTGATTTATTGGTGTTCCCTAACCATATGTTGCTGTATGATAAATGTGATTTTATCAAAATCATGTTAATTAATTTATAATCAATTTCTAGAGTAAAGTATCCATTGGATAGGCTGTAGGATTTCTGTCGAGATTTAGTAATTTAATAATTATAAGATAAGAAAACTAATGAAAACAGATAGCATGTGGTGCAAAGGAAACAACGATAAAAACAGAGGAAGCCACTTAAGAGGACCAATCTACTTTCATGAGTTTTCAGGGGCAGTAACTGACTAATGTCTCTCATTTGACCTTAAAATCAATGTGCCTACGTAGTTTTGATACCGTGTCTGGATCGAAATTGCGAGGAAACAAAGTGTGATAGACATTACCTCTCATGGCAAAAATATAGGGTTGTGTGTTTTACGTTTATTTAAGCGAGAACTCTCAAAAACCCAAGAAATTATACACGAGCATGACAGTGTTTTACGTTTATTTATCGTCGCTACTGGTTGCCAATATGAGCGACGCCTCCTGAAGAGATTAGTCATTTTAGATTGTGGTAGGATAGTGCAATGATACAGAAAGAGACCCATTCCAGAATCTCCTCTGGTTCTTTTACGTGCACGGTAGACCTCGGTTTAAAGTCCCATCTGAAAGACTGTTTATTTTATTAGGGTCAGACGGGAGGATCGAACCTGCGATCCCTGGATTACAAGTCCAGCATGATACCACTGGACTACAGATCCATCTGTATATAGGGTTGAAAAAGGTGTCAAACTCTTATAACATACTGTAGAGGTTTCAATAATCGATGTCGTGATAGCGCAGTGGGCGAAGCCAGGGTCCCTAGGGCGACTATTTCACCCACATCGCCCTCTAGAATATTCCCTGAAGCAGTGAGAAATAAATAAAACAAGCCATCTTCCACTGTTTCAAATCAGTGAAAGATAGCATTTTCTTTCACTGAGAAAACTCGCATCATTCATTGGAAAGCATAAAAGAAGTATGTTTTTAACAGTGTATTAAGAAGGATACTGAGTGCGTAGGTGATACGGGTAAATCTTTAAGTTTAAACTTATTTATTTTACAACGATTGCGAAACAAGCGTAACAACTTATATTAATCACTCTCGTTGGCACGGATGAAAGCGTAAATGTGGTCATTCGTGTGGGAGGACACCGGAGTACACAGAGAAAACCAACCTGGCCCGAGTCCGATTCCCGTCCAAACCCGGGTTGCATTGGTGAGAAGCGAGCGCGCTAGCCACTGCGCTAATCGGACAGCCGACATCGGGTAAATCTTTACTACATGTAAATTAAACAATACCTGTTCTTTGATCGTAACAACCTCTAGTGTTTCTACTAATGACTCTCTACCAGTCCTGTAGAGAAAATAATGATATTTTTATAAGGGCGTAACAATACGGCACGATGGTCGCCAGATCGGACAGGTGGGTTTTCTCCAGTTTGTAGAACGTGTATCTAGACCATTCGGAGTTGATTATGTATTAGATTTATTCCAAGTGCATACTTATACAGCGGTTTGGGTCAGAATTTATGACAAGTGTGCTACTTTGGCTGTCCGATTAGCGTGGTGGTTAGCGCGCTCGCTTCTCACCAATGCAACCCGGGTTCGATCCTCGGACCGGGAAGTATGTGAGATGGTACGGTGGTTGCCAGATCGGACTGGTGGGGTTTCTCCAGGTACTCCGGTTTCCTCCCACATGAATGACCACATTTACGCTTTCATCCGCACCAACAAGAGTAATTAATATAAGTTGTTAAAGCTTGCTTCGCAATCGTTGCAAAACAAATAAATTTTAAAACGGAATACGACAAAAAACATATTGCAATACTGTTATACAGTCAAACCTGTCTTAAGCAGCCAAGGGAATTACAGATAGTGGGTGCTTAGAACAGGTAGCTGCTTAATAGAGGTCAAATGTATAATAAAACAACATATTGGGAATCTGAAAACTGGCTGCTTAATACAGGTTGGCTGCTTAATGGAGGTAATAACTAACACAGGTTTGACTGTATATTACAATCTACAGGGCTCAACTACTATTCCTTTAGACAAAATTGTTGGCAGGAGTGAGAAAATGAGTGATTGCCTCCATATAGTTATTTTCCTGCCCTGTCCCCTGGCCCTTTTTATTGCCTTTTTTTGCGGGCAGACCTATATAACTTAGAACCCGTTCCTCCCATTCACCTCGCCCATATGGTTCGCCGGAGGCGAGGGTAAATAAGCTCAATCATCATCATCCCATTTCACCAATATGTACTGTCTTACTAACACCTTGAATCCTTGATCAATCACTGAAAGTTTGCAACATTTTCTAGGGGCTAACTTCAAAATTAACCCAGGACATGGAAATCATGATAGCGCAGTGGTAGCACATTCGCTTCCGGTGCGAAATGCCTGAGGTTCGAACCCCACAGGATCCGTTAGGCAAGGCATTTAAATTCCATGTTGCTTCTCTCTCTCCCTCGTGGCGATGGATTTCACCAGGAACGAGGTCTCGAGAGTGATCAATATAAGTTGTAAGAACTTGTTTCGCAATCGAGCTAAAATAAATTTAAATAAACTAATACGTACATGTTTGCATACAAATCCTTCAGTGTGTGAAGAGCTATGCCATCTGTACCAAAGAACAAAATTCTCCACGGCGGCAGCTGTCTAACAACACAAGAATTACCACGCTGGTCACATGATGTGCGCACACTCCCAGCAGAACTATGGAACCTACAGTGCCTCAACAAAAAATTATCTGACTTCCTGTTCAACAGTGTACGTCTGATCCAGACGAATGACATCGGCAAACGTTTTGCATAATGATTTGCTTGAAGATAATGCATGTTCTTCATGCTAATAAATGATTTTGCGTTTATCCGACGTGCACATTTCACCGACAGTTTTCTATCAATTGCTATGAGGTCACGTAAATCCGATTCATGTAAATATCGATATAAATGATCAGATTTTGACATGACTATACGTGTTAAAGCTACGATCGTATTTAATTTCATATTTCCAACTACAGGAATCCGAATTTCGTTTATATTCCGAAAACCATTTGGTTCAAAGGTCCATATATATTCACTGTTTGAGCAATAGGTTTAACAATTTCAACATGCTGAACAGTTGTATCATTAATACTACTATCTCTGACATCCGACTTTAAACCACTAGAGTTACTACGACGATGATATGCTCTTATCGTGGTTGCTAAAAAGGCTGAATTTGATTCGGTTTCCCGGAAGGTCTCTAAGCCCGAGGAATCGTCAGAAACTATTAAATGTCTCAAATCAGGTTCAAACACTTCTCTTTACATCAGAAGGCTTTCTAGAATGTTTATCATCACCTATGAGTGCTCTGTCCCACATTTCTGTGTGATTAGAAGAACTGAAGAACATCTTACATCGTTCGGGAGTTGACCACAGCTGTAATCTGATGGACAGTTGTAGATTGGCGGCATGATGCAGTTGGTGGTGGTACCTACATGCATGGCACAGAAATGCTCGATTTATTGACAGACTCGTCGCTACAGGCCACATTCCTCAGTATGTCTGAAAGTACAGAAAAGAAGCATCAATCTGTATCGTATTATTATGCATGAATTCATATATTGTACATCATACCACAGATGCTTGAAATCTGAATAATAAATTGTTTTTTTTAGACAAGATAAGTTTCACAGAGATCTGTAGTCCAGTGGTAACACGCTGAACTGGTAATCCAGGGATCGCAGGTTCGACCCCCCATCTGACCATAATAAAATTAACAGTCTTTCAAATTGGGCATTAAATCGAGGTCTTGTGTCGGTGCTGTACACCGTGCACGTAAAAGAACCAGATGAGACTCTGGAGAATGGGTCTCTGTCTGTATCATTGCACTATTCTCCAAAAATCTAAAATGACTAATCTCTTCAGGAGGGTTGCTCATATGGGCAAGCCGTAACCTATAGCGACGATAAATAAACGTAAAACAAAAAATAAGTTTCTAGCTTCTTTTAATTTCTTCTTCTTCTGATAAGTACTGACACCAATCTGGTATATACTAGTATACGTGATTGGGGGTGCAACAAAGTCGAATTACATGTGACCTAAAAGTGACTATGTTAGTGCGGTTACAAAATGCTCAGTACTAGTTTATCAGAGGGTGACTGTCTGCATTTCCGTATTGAAGCTGTCGTGTCGATGTTAGGACCATTTAGGACCGTCTGATGTAGTTCCAAAATCTGATGGCATCAGGGAAGACTGACTTCTGATAACATAGAGTTCTGGCAAATGGTACTAGGTACTACATACAGGGTTCCACCTGTCTGAATGTTTGTCTGCGCCACTTCTGTCGCCAATTGAAAAATACTGGAGCCAATTAAAAAATATGGGAACCAACTAAGAGCCATATAGGTCACGAAAAATATATGAAAACATTTGACAAAACATGTTCCGAAAAAGAAAAACAAATTTGGCACCAATATTTGTTTTTTGTCGCAATTGGCGACCGACAGCGGGAACCCAGACATACCATGGCATCTAACAGATGAAATCGGTGTGAGATACATGTATGTGGTGGGAACCATTTGAACATTAAAATAAAATATCAAAACACTTTTAGATGAAGGTCTTAGATTCTATTAATAAATTTGTAATTAATAATTTTGTTTGTTTTTGGTGTTTAAAGATGCACATACATCTTAGGTCACACGGCATTTCTCCAGCCTCAGTGGCCAAGTGGCATAGCACACTGTATCAGGCATTTCTCCGGCCTCAATGGCTTAGCACACCGTATCCAGCCTCGGTGGCTGAGTGGCTTAGCACACCGTATCAGGCATCTCTCCAGCCTCAATGGCTTAGCACACCGTATCCAGCCTCGGTGGCTGAGTGGCTTAGCACACTGTATCCAGCCTCAGTGGCTGAGTGGCTTAGCACATCGTATCCAGCCTCGGTGGCTGAGTGGCTTAGCACACTGTATCCAGCCTCAGTGGCTGAGCACACCGTATCCAGCCTCGGTGGCTGAGTGGCTTAGCACACTGTATCCAGCCTCAGTGGCTGAGTGGCTTAGCACACCGTATCCAGCCTCGGTGGCTGAGTGGCTTAGCACACTGTATCCAGTCTCAGTGGCCGAGTTGCTTAGCACACCGTATCCTGCCTCAGTGGTCGAGTGGCTTAACACGCCGTATCCAGCCTCAGTGGCTGAGTGGCATAGCACACCGTATCCTGCCTCAGTTGCCGAGTGGCTTAGCACACCGTATCCAGCCTCAGTGGCCGAGTGGCTTAGCACGCCGTATCCGGTCTCAGTGGCCGAGTGGCTAAGGAGTGTTTTAGAAGGAGTGCTATATAATGGGTCAGTGTATCTTACTAGACAAAATTTTGTTTGGAAATCATAAAAACTCAAATGTAATTTTTTTTAGGGAGAAGTGCCCCCAGAGGGCGAAGACAATTTCGCCCACATCGCCCTCTAGAATGATCCCTGTGATAATATGATGATATGTTAGCAAGTTGTCAGTCACAGGCAGAAGTTGCAGAACTGAGTACACGTGTATACCCAGCCAGGAAATGTGTTTGTACATGTATGTAAAAGTAAAGTAAAGTGTTTGTTTATTATAATGTCACCCCTATTTAAAGAGCCAACCATTTCTGACTTATGAGACACCTCTTTTTATGAACATCAGTACTTCCCGAATCCTATGCTTGTATGCCAGGTGCCAGGCTGGTAGGCAATCGGTAACCATTATTTAACTATCTGGCGGCTCACAAACCGGCCACAGAACGAACCCCTGACGATATTTGAACCATCGCCCTCCCACTCCGTAGGCGGACGCCGTAACCACTAGGTCACGGGGACCCTATGTTCCAATAACTGTCAAACAAGACATGTTTTCCTGGGCATGTTTACTGTTTAGCCTATCTTTAGCAGCGGTTAGCTCAGACAGAAAATCAGACGTTCTATGACTGGATCACGGACGGCAGCATGAGGGTGGCCACTATCACAACAGGCTCACTGTGTACGATAATGCCCGAGAGCTGGTCCTGTACAAATTAAAGTGAGAGAGGAAGACGCTAGATGCACATCCATTCTCAGCAGTATTTCATGTAGTCCAAATATTTAGAGTTGAAAAATATGACATTTTTCTATCCAGGCATTTTTCAGTATAAAAGCTAAATCGGCCATTTTGAATATTTGATTATTGCGAAAAATAGAACTCGAAATAGACGAAAATGTTTAACTCCGTGTCATTACGGTGAACCAAATAAGATTTCGTTTAATATCCAATTGTTCATACGTATGAAATAATAATCATTTGGATTTCTTTTGTGACGGTGCATAAAAAGTGGAAGAATTTCACCTGTCGATTTCAAACAGCTAAATGACATTCACAACGGTAATACAATATAAAACAGTTCATTTTGGAAAGCTTTAAAATATTGGTCAGAAATCCCGCCATCGGATCAGGGTGGAAAGTGCTATGTGAAAATGAGCTTTAACGATAAGAATTTTAGGTCTCATTTATAGGACTATCCCGGGTATACCGATAACCAGTGACATAAGCAATAGCCTGTGTATTTTTGTTCCAAAACGAGGCTGTGCAAATAATGTTCACTCTCAATTAAGCATAATCATATTTATTTTATTGTATGCAATATTAGTTAGTAAGAAATAAATCAAAAACAAAGTGAAAGCAACAGCACATGCCTCCAGTCCAGATACCAATGGCGACGATGTAAATTTCACCTCACAAGTTCCTATCAATAGCAATAAATGCCATATATGGCAATCGTGTGACGTCACATGAGTAGCGGGCACCTTACAAATGTCAAATGCAGCCGATAGATAACAAATTCATTGAAATTCACCTAAATATTGACAACATGAACAAGAACTTACGAGTGTAATCCTGAGGAAAAAACAAGTTTTTAATAAATTACGGTAAATTTACCCGTAGAAATGACATTTCAGCTAGTTTTTGCTATGGACAGTTGCAGAAATGACATTTCAGCTAGTTTTTGCTATGGACAGTTGTAGAAATGACATTTCAGCTAGTTTTTGCTATGGACAGTTGCAGAAATGACATTTCAGCTAGTTTTTGCTATGGACAGTTGTAGAAATGACATTTCAGCTAGTTTTTGCTATGGACAGTTGCAGAAATGACATTTCAGCTAGTTTTTGCTATGGACAGTTGTAGAAATGACATTTCAGCTAGTTTTTGCTATGGACAGTTGTAGAAATGACATTTCAGCTAGTTTTTGCTATGGACAGTTGTAGAAATGACATTTCAGCTAGTTTTTGCTATGGACAGTTGCAGAAATGACATTTCAGCTAGTTTTTGCTATGGACAGTTGTAGAAATGACATTTCAGCTAGTTTTTGCTATGGACAGTTGCAGAAATGACATTTCAGCTAGTTTTTGCTATGGACAGTTGTAGAAATGACATTTCAGCTAGTTTTTGCTATGGACAGTTGTAGAAATGACATTTCAGCTAGTTTTTGCTATGGACAGTTGTAGAAATGACATTTCAGCTAGTTTTTGCTATGGACAGTTGCAGAAAGCCGACGGAAATTGTCAATAGTAAACACAAAATGACCATGTGCGGTTCATTTGGATTAATTCTGATATCACCGCTTATTAGTATTCACCGATATTAGGGTCATCGGGGATATATTTCATGCAGACGGGTACATGGGTAAAACCATCCACATGCAACTATCAGTAAAGAAAGAAAAGTAAAAACAACTTTAATTGAGATGACAAGTCTACTTAGCTCTAGTGGTGTGCTAAACCTAAACGTGAAGTCGTGAAATTATGTTACATTTGCTTTAAAGGCTATTAGTTGCGCCTGTGAACTACATTTAATGAATATGCTGCCATCAATTTGAACAAATTGACGCAACTAGTTTAACCAATCATGTAGAGCGGTAAATAACTGTAAATAGAAAAATAACCAATATTCAAACGAAATGTCAGTATCATGTCAACACCCATCCTTCTATAGACAGGTCATTGAAACGTTTAATGATACAAACCTCACCCAAATGGTTAACCTCCCCACCCGTGAAAACAACATCCTGGATTTATTCCTTACAACTAACCCCAGTTTAGTAAACCAGGTCAATATTCTACCTGGCATCAGTGATCATAATGTAGTCGAAATAAAAGTCAACACATCCACAAGGATATGTTATCAAAAGCCTCGCAGGATTCCACTCTATAAGAAAGCAAACTGGCAGGCCATTATGTGACTATCATCAGGTTATGACCAACGAATGTAAATATACCGCACTAAACACTGAAGAGCTATGGGAACATTTCTCTCATGCCCTAAACACCCTTACAGATAAATGAATTCCATCCAAACAGTCATCGTCAAGAGATCACCTACCCTGGGTCAATCAGAGTGTTAAGCGAATGATTAGAAGGCGAAATAGGGCCTTTAAAAATACTAAGAAGTCAAGTACGCCTTCAAATCGCAGGAAATTCCTGGATCTAAAACATTTAGTGCGGAAAGAGGTCAAAGAGGCTTATCATCAATACCTAGAAAACATCCTAAATCTAAACAGTGCTGATGCCTCACATCCTTACAGGCCAAACACCAAGAAACTGTATTCCATCCTTAAGCATTCCAAGCAAGATTCCAAATCAATGCCACCCCTAAAGCATGAAAACAAATTCCATCATGAAGAAGCTGCTAAAGCCACAGCACTGAACAAACAGTTTCAGTGTGTCTTCAGCTCCAAATCCCCACCAAGACTTACCTCCATTTGTAAAATGAAAATTCAGGACACATATGGAAACCTGAATGGTCAATCCACGCCAAACATGAATGAGATCTCAGTAAGCTCAAATGGCATGGAGAAACTTCTCAATAACCTGAACCCCCACAAGGCTAGTGGTCCTGACCTAATTAAGCCAATCGTACTTAAAACCCTGTCTAAAGAACTCTCACCTATCCTTGAAGTCTTATTCCAAAAATCCCTCAACGAAGGATCACTGCCTGCCCAGTGGAAGTCAGCAAATGTTGCTCCCATTTACAAAAAAGGGGACAAGTCAAACCCTGCCAACTATAGGCCTATCTCACTGACATGTGTTCTATGCAAGGTGCTTGAACATATAGTTTCCTCCTCGATAGCAAAACATTTCACTAACCACAGTATTCTGTACCATTTGCAGCATGGTTTTAGAGAAAAACGGTCATGCGTGACCCAATTAGTAATGCTAGTCAATGACTTGGTTACCTCTGTCTACAATAAGCATCAGGTAGATCTAATCCTATTAGACTTCAGTAAGGCTTTCGATAAGGTCAATCACGAGAAAGTACTACTAAAAATGCATGAATATGGAGTCAGAGGTCAAACGTTAAGGTGGATTAAGAGTTTTCTAGATAATAGACTCCAGTCAGTTGTCCTTAATGGTACTAGTTCAGAGGCCATTCCGGTGTCCTCTGGAGTCCCACAGGGATCCGTACTTGGACCCCTGCTTTTCCTAGCCTACATAAACGACCTCCCACAAAACATCAGTTCCAAAGTCCGCATCTTTGCAGATGATACTGCAGTATATCTATCACTGACATCTGCAAATGAATCGGTCACACTCCAAAATGATCTTAAGAGATTAGAAGAGTGGGAGTTGGAGTGGGACATGGAATTTAACCCCTCCAAATGTCAAGTTATCCACGTCACCAGAAGGAAACATCCTATTCCCAGCAATTATAAACTCCATGGAGTCCTACTTGAGTCGGTCACCTCAGCCAAATACCTTGGCGTGGATATCTCAAATAACCTGTCGTGGGACACCCACATAAAAAGGTCAACAAAGAAAGCAAACCAAACATTAGGATTTCTACGTAGAAACCTCCAGGTCAAATCTGAACCCCTTAAGACCATGGCTTACCAGACATTAGTGAGACCCCAGCTTGAATATGGCTCCGAGATCTGGTCGCCCCATACCCAAACATTGATAGACCAAATTGAAGGTGTCCAGCGAAGAGCAGCCCGTTGGATAAAGGCTGACTTCTATCGTACCTCTAGTGTTACAGACATGCTACATTCCCTAAATCTACGCAGACTAGATCAACGGCGTATTGACAATAGGTTATCCCTTATGTATAAAATTCATAATGATCTTGTTGCTATTCCCATTGAAAATTACCTAGTTCCCCTCTCCCGTCCTACTCGCCATTGCCATTCCTTAAGCTATAGGTTAATTACAGCAACTACAGACTACTACAAGTTCTCCTTCTTTCCAAGAACAATCTATCATTGGAACCACCTCCCTCCTGACATTGTCCATCTCCCTACCATAGAGCAATTCAATATGGCAGTTTGCCATATTGAACATGCCTGTCCCTAGTTGTTCTGCGTAGTTGCTTTTAAACTTTTACCACAACTTATTTTCATACCTTTTTAAATTATACTTTTAACTACTCATACTTTTAACTTCTTAGCGGTTTTTGACGCGCAACATGTCTACGTCCCCGCGAGGGGTTCGACATTAAAGGAAGATAGATAGATCATTAAATATTCCTGAAACATCTTTGGTAATATTTTACGACAGTACGTACAACATTGAGTACGAAAACTTTGAACGCGCAAACAAAAATGGATTTTACTTAATACATAAACATTGTCATGTACTTACATTACATTTATACATACTTAGTAACTCTTATGGTACCAATGCAAAATAAGACTTACACTGTGCGGGGCTAATAAGACTATGAATTGAGTTTTGTTGTTGCCCGGAGGCGATTCGATTCTTCTTCGAAAATGTGCTTACCAAAATATAATTAACGACAAGAACTCCAATGAAACCAAAGATATATACAAAAGGCATCACAATGAATGTCTCTCATGATTGCATGTACATGTCAATTGATCTCTACATAATTACTCTCTAGTTCATCTACAGTGTTCTTTAAATTATTTAGGTCAGACACCGCTATTGCAATGTCCATAGGCCACCATTATAACACACAGTGCCATTAGATTTTCCCCAAAAATAGTTTGGCACAAAAGAGAGTAATTTTCAACAGAATGGCCTTTGAGCCACAGGAAAATGTCAAATTTCAATGGGGTTGACCAATTGCGTTTTTTTTATTTCCCACTAAAGGCACCCACCCCCTACTCTGAAGGTAATTTGGTGGTGAATGTTGCACTGACACCTGCATTTATAATATGCTGTTTATTTGTCACCAAATAGTCTGCAAATATGTTTAAATATTCCAAAATGCAGCTCATATATTGTATTTTAATATTTAGAAGTCATTTTCAATATTTGTGACAATACCTACTCAGCCAATCAGTTCATGTATCAATAACTCTTAAGGGCTTCCCTACACTTTTTCAACCAATCCCAGACCACTATATCAATAACACCGTATGACCATTAGATTTAGCAATGATTGTGAAACAAGATTTAACAACGATTGTGAAACAAGATTTAACAACGATTGTGAAACAAGATTTAGCAATGATTATGAAACAAGATTTAGCAATGATTATGAAACAAGATTTAACATCGATTGTGAAACAAGATTTAGCAATGATTATGAAACAAGATTTAACATCGTGAAACAAGATTTAGCAATGATTGTGAAACAAGATTTAGCAATGATTGTGAAACAAGACTTAACAACTTAATCATCCTCGTTGTGTGTGTGTTTTACGTTTATTTATCGTTGCCCATATGAGCGACGCCTCTTGAAGAGAATAGTCATTTTAGATGTTGGAGGATAGTGCAATGATACAGACAGAGACCCATTCCAGAGTCTCCTCTGGTTCTTTTACGTGCACGGTGTAAAGCACCGACACGAGACCTCGGTTTAACGTCCCATCTGAAAGACTGTTAATTTGATTAGGGTCAGACGGGGGATCGAACCTGCGATCCCTGGATTACTACAGATCCGTCTGTTTATCATCGTTGGCTCGGACGAAAGCTTATATATATACATGTATGTTCATTCTTGCGCGAGGAAACCAGCCGACCGTTAGTTAAGCCTTCGCGATCGGTTACAATAGAACATGCCTTGCAGATGCATTTATACGGTGGCGAATTTAAATAAATTTAATAGTCAGTCAATCAAAACAGGTTTTAGCAACTTTAAATGACACAAATAATACAATGATCTATAATTATGTATAGAATATAAGCCGAAAACTATTCAATATGACAGTACAACTAGTTTACATATTGGATCAGTGTGAGGCTTATATCTGACTTAAAACACACACTTAGACAACACTATCCTACTAATTAAATTGTTAATTCCGTACATGTACGCGTAGGATTTAATATAATAAGCTGGCCTTTTAATAATAATGGACTGCAAGTACAAAGGTATGACGTCACGACAGTGTTTTAATACAGTTTATAAAATAGTAGCATGTACAATGTATGGTGGTCTGTATATGACATAGCTCCACTGTTCAGTATGTGCTTAGTTGACCATATACAGTGCAAGTGTTACATGTTACTTCTATTGAGCGTGTCTTACGTATATTTATCGTCGCTACCGGTTGCTCATATGAGCGACCTTGATGAGATTAGTCATTTTAGATTGTTGCAGGATAGTGCAATGAAACAGACAGAGACCCATTCCAGAGTCTCGTCTGGTTACGTGCACCATGTAACGCACCGACCTCGGCTGAAAAACTGTTAATATTTTATTAGGGTCTGATGGGGTATTGAACCTGCGATCCCTGGAATACCAGTCCAACGTGTTAACCACTGGACTACATATCCGTCTGTATTCTGTATTATATTGAGTTCATGTTGGAAAGAAATATATACGTTATGCGCCTGTGCACATGTGCACATTTAATAATAATAGTATTATCATTGATAATTCAATAGGGACAGAGTTTTAGAGTAGTCAAATAACACAATGGATATAATTGACAAAATGTAACAATAAATAAAATAATAATTTATTAATTAATATGTAATATCACCTAGTATTGTATTACAGTGCATGTGATGGCACACAGTATACTATTATACTCGACGTCGCTATGTATATAGAGCAAAGCTTGACACATAGCAAACACACACATACACTTTGATTACAGTTCATGTGATGGCATACAGTATGTATTCGACGTTGCTATGGATATAGAATAAAGTTTGCCACATAGCAAACCAACACATGTTATTTTATTACAGTTCATGAGATGGCACACAGTATCTACCCGGTGTGCGGACAGGTCGGACCATGGACGGGTCGGACCATCCCAGTTTTGGACAGGTCGGACCATATTTCAAAGACAGGTCGGACCATCAACAGAAGACAGATCGGACCATATTCTCAATGTGACGATGTGTTGAAATGGCATGTTAAAATCGAGAAATTAAAAATAACTTTGTACGTATTCTTGCTATGCTTTGCTATTTTGAACAGTAATTCCCAAAGAATGATGATTGATTAATAATTACCGCTTGCTGTGTACAATTAATCATGTGATTCCAAGCATTGATTGGATTGGACTTGTTTCTTTAATTTAATTTTAATTAATTCATCAAAAATACTTTATTGTATGCGAGAGTTCACCGCAATAATTAATCACTGAATACCTGCATTCATTAGAATCGCTTTGATCATGAACAGAAGTTCACCCGAATAATTAGCAAGCTAATAACTTAATTGCATAAAATGCTGTTATTAAGCATAGTAATTATGAGATGAGTTGTTCATTTCAACTGCCACTTGTCTGTGTTTTGTTATAAAATACAAAGTTTACCGAATGTAGCAATAAACATCAACCGTCATTCACGATGTCTACGTCGTTTCCGTGTATCTTTTGCGAGAAGAAGGTCTTTTCACATCATCAGGCTATCGACTGTGACTCTTGTGGGAGATGGCAGCACCGTGGTTGTGGTAACACAGGTATGTACATCATACATGTATACATTGTTTCAGAACACATAGCATGATCAACACATGTTTTTTTATTACAGTTCATGTGATGACACACAGTACCTAACGGACGCCGCTAAGGGTATACAGAAGACCCGGGAATATAAAAATGTCATGAAAGAAACAAAAGCCTGTATCGCTGATGTCGACAAAGTATTATTTAGCCGGAAAGTGGACAAATCTCGCATTGTCAACGACAAGCACAAAGTAAAGCAAACAAACGCAGAGTTACGTAATAAGGTAAATAAGTATTTTGACGATCTAGAAACGAAAAGTCTGAATGAGCTGGATATGAAAGAGAAATTAATCGTTGACGGGATAGACAAGGATGTGAGAGACCTCGATAGTATGAGGACAGAGGCTGACGACGTTCGGAAGAATCAATCAAGGGAGTGTGAACTCTTTGTTCTCGTCAAAGACGGAAAGCTTATGATGAATGATGCGAAGGAGAAATGTGCCGAGATCTCTCGGACAGTAAACAGAAAGTCTATTAGCTTCAAAATAGACTCGAAGCATTTGTGACGTCATTAGACATGCTGGGAACGTTTTCATTATTGCCACCGACAGTCGCAGAACGTTCCGGACAGTATACTATAAAAGAAGAGTCGGACAGTGAAATGTGTAGGATCGATGACATATGTCAGTTACAGGATGGTACGATACTTGTTACTACAATAGTATGTAGGTCCTCTTATGTTGTTTCCTCTGTTGTTATCGTTGCTTCCTTTGCACACCATGCTATCAATTTTCTAAACAAATGATTCTAACCAAAACAACCGTTATGTAT
>CM026392.1:10312747-10344719 GCA_014843695.1 Archivesica marissinica
TACGGAGGTTGGTGTACCAAGTACTGGTTAACCGCTGGAGCCTGCCCAGGAAAGGTGTTGTTAGGTAAACTGTCCGTCGCTCAAATGGGAAACCGGTAGCGACGTTAAATAAACTTAAATTAAAAAAATAAAAACAACCGTACATTGTACATTTTTATATAAACTGTGAGTAAATAAGGGTGGGATACATACACCATGCTGTTGGCATATTATATACATCACACCACCTTTCACTCATATGTGGTAAGGTGCACATTTAAACATAGTAAAATAGTTATAGTGTGCTTATAGATATATAAATCAAACACTGATTTACATGCAACATGATAACACCTGTTCGAATAACACCCGTAGTGGTCACGATAACTATAATCCTGTATACATAGACATACATAATTATAATCATGAATACATTGGTTAATACAATTTATTAATTATTGATAATTAATGTGTTGCTAGTAATGACAGGTAATATAACAGTAAAATCCATGCATTGCATGTTCACCTGGCCGAGTCGTCCGTCATCAAGGTTGGCCCAATGTATTTAAGTGTGCAGATCAATGAAATAGGAATCAATGACTAAAATACCATCTGACTACATGTTGCATGTACTAAATGAGATTACACGTTGCATGTACTAAATGAGATTACACGTTGCATGTACTAAATGAGATTACACGTTGAATCTACTAAATGAGATTACACGTTGCATGTACTAAATGAGATTACACATTGCATGTACTATATGAGATTACACGTTGCATGTACTAAATGAGATTACACGTTGCATGTACTAAATGAGATTACACGTTGCATGTACTAAATGAGATTACACGTTGCATGTACTAAATGAGATTACACGTTGAATCTACTAAATGAGATTACACGTTGCATGTACTAAATGAGATTACACGTTGCATGTACTATATGAGATTACACGTTGCATGTACTAAATGAGATTACACGTTGCATGTACTAAATGAGATTACACGTTGCATCTACTAAATGAGATTACACGTTGCATGTACTAAATGAGATTACACGTTGCATGTACTATATGAGATTACACGTTGCATGTACTAAATGAGAGTACACGTTTCATGTACTAAATGAGATTACACGTTGCATGTACTAAATGAGATTACACGTTGCATCTACTAAATGAGATTACACGTTGCATGTACTAAATGAGATTACACGTTGCATGTACTAAATGAGATTACACGTTGCATGTACTAAATGAGATTACACGTTGCATGTACTAAATGAGATTACACGTTGCATGTACTAAATGAGATTATACGTTGTATGTACTAAATGAGATTACACGTTGTATGTACTAAATGAGATTACACGTTGCATGTACTAAATGAGATTACACGTTGCATGTACTAAATGAGATTACACGTTCCATGTACTAAATGAGATTACACGTTGCATGTACTAAATGAGATTATACGTTGCATCTACTAAATGAGATTACACGTTGCATGTACTAAATGAGATTACACGTTGCATGTACTAAATGAGATTACACGTTGCATCTACTAAATGAGATTACACGGTATGTACTGAATGAGATTACACGTTGTATGTACTAAATGAGATTACACATTGCATGTACTAAATGAGACTACACGTTGCATGTAATAAATGAGATTACACATTGCATCTACTAAATGAGATTACACGTTGCATGTACTAAATGAGATTACACGTTGTATGTACTAAATGAGATTACACGTTGCATGTACTAAATGAGATTACACGTTTCATGTACTAAATGAGATTACACGTTCCATGTACTAAATGAGATTACACGTTACATGTACTAAATGAGATTACACGCTGCATGTACTAACTTAGATTAGAAATCACACAGTTTTGTATATCGTCTAGAACCCTGCATGAATTTAGCAACTCAACTTAACCTGTTATTAATTTGAAAGTTTATTGGGAGCATTCATAATATATGCAGTAGAATATCATTCGAATTGAAGGTACAGTCTACCTCAAGTTCTTAATCAAAATGTGTATATGTATGTGTGTCTGATCCACCTTTGTGTGCCTCTTGTTTAGCGGGAATCTGGAGGCATGCATTACACATGTACACCGCACAATCTTCGCAGTATTGTGCGGCCTCCAGGTGCTTCCCTTCTTGGCCACACAGGGAACACAAAAAGTCATAATACGATTCATGCGCGCCTGCTAAGGTCCTTGAGTAATTTAAACCATACGCCATTTTAATTTAACTGATTCAAACTACAACTAAAACGACACGACTTCCTATTTGCGCACCGTATTGTATCATATGTATACGTTGCCCGTAGCTACCCAGTGTGTGTGTCTATTCTTATCGTTGGTAAGATTGTTGAGGTATTTCTGCATACATGTATGAATATGATCAGTAATTTGATATAATCCACAGACGCTTGGGGTTCGGAAAAGTGGCTTCTTGTTCAAAACAATTGTTAAGAACATTTTGATAAACCATAGGCTTGATACTATACATACAACTACTCTAGGTCATATCCAAGCATATTTAAAATAACACAACGTCTCTATCAGAGTACTTAAATGGACTATAAGTACTCTGACGGGACGTCATTTTTAAATATGATTGGATATGACGGCCTAAATGAGAGCCATCGGTCAGTTACTGCCACTGAATACTCCATACAAAATGTAGGTCATCTTAAGTGGTTTACTCTGTTTTTATCGTTGTTTCCTTTTCACAACATGCTATCTTGTTCATCCGCTTTCTCATCTTATGATTTGGGGAGGGGACTCGCTAATGTTGGTAAAACTTGTTGCCCAACCCATTTGCTTTTAGACTTTATTCTTGCAGTGTTTAAGTATAAGCATAGCGTTGCCGTTATATCATTTTGCTTATATATTGATCATGTTTATATGTGTAATTGTATTGTATATAGATAAGCAATACAATATGAATAAACAAAATATATTATGAATATTATGTTACTATATCTCGACAGATACATTGCAGTATGGGCACTGACATGTCAATTTGTTTTATCAATTAACCAACATGATTTTGATAAAATCACATTTATCATAACGCAACTTGTTAGGGAACAACGGTAAAAACAAAGGATTCCAACTGTAAGGCCCGCAATACATTTCGGGATAAATCAGACTTTATCTGCCAAGGGGGGTAATAGAAAAGCCAGCGCGGTCCCTCGTCGTGTGTATGTACAGCGTCAAGCATATGGCTTATTAACATGTTCTTAAAAAAGAAAATAAACCCGAAACCACATGTCCAAACCCCAAGCGCCTGTGATATAATCTAGATATCGGGTATTCAGTCAGGTGATGTCTGCTTACAGTTTGTTGCATTCGTGTATGTTATCTATGATCTATTAATGTAAAGCAATTGCTGTGACCTAGACATGCTCTCAAGCGCAGGCTTAGTTGACATTAGAAGTTAACCAGTACTAACCAATGTGTGTGAGGTGCCTTGATTATGACAGTACATACGTGGCCTAACCGAGTATCGAACCCGGGACCGTTCGATTCCAAACCCGACGCTCTACAACGCGACCACGGACGCCATACTAGTCAGGCCCGTAGCTAGACCTCAACAAATGAGGAGGCGAACAATTTAACGGACAAAGCGAATTAAATGATACATGTCTACATCCCCGAGGGGTTCGACAGTAGAGGAAGATAGACAGATAGTATGGTAGGGGATTTTATGAAGTTATGATGCAACTTCCTGCATTCTGTTGCAATATACATGGAAATATTCACTCCCATTTTTAGCACTTTTCATAACAAAACCACACTATTTCGAAATATGGGTGCTCACGGTTTGTCTATGACTTTGTCGACACAATAATATACACTAGATAGACTAACCTCACTTAAATTAACATCATTCACTTATATTAATCACTTTCGTTGGCGAGGATGAAACCGTTTAATTATGTGGTCATTCGTGTGAGAGGAAACCGATGTACCCGGATAAATTCAACATGTCCGATCTGGCGACCACCGCAATATCTCACATGCTGCCCGGTCCGATGATTGAACCCGGGTTGCATCTTTGAGAAGCGAGCATGCTAACCACTGCGCACATCGGACATTACATTTAAGAAGACAGTAGTATGTATGTCTCTTTGGCATCATAGACTGCGCATGCGTGGCGGCCATTTTGGAACGAGATCATTCATCATCATCGGATGACAGTTGACAGGTCATTAACATAATAAGTGTTCATCAAAAGAAAGCAATTTAATGTCTCTTTGGGGTTATGGACTGCGCATGCGCGGCGGCCATTTTGGAACAACATCATTCCTTATCATCGGATGACAGTTGACAGGTCATTAATATAATAAGTGTTCATCAAAAGAAAGCAATTTAATGTCTCTTTGGGGTCATGGACTGCGCATGCGCGGCGGCCATTTTGGGCCCTTAAATAATTATATAATAGGTATGTATCAGAAATCAAACGAACTTTCAAGCATAGGCGTCTCTTTGGGGTCATGGACTGCGCATGCGCGACGGCCATTTTGGGTTCTTAAATAATTATAATATAGGTATATATCAGACATCAAACGAACTTTAGTCGTGATAGCGCAGTGGATGCGCGTTCGCTTCAGGTGCGAAAGGTCCGGAGTTCGAGCCCCACTGGAGCCGTAAACTTAGGCAAGGCATTTAAAATTCCACGTTGCCTCTTCTCTCTCCCTCGTGGCGATGGATTCCATCAGGAATGAGGTCTCGAGAGTTATTTATATAAGTTGAAATAACTTGTTTCGCAATCGAGCTAAAATAAATTTGTATAAACTAATCGAACTTTCAAGTATATATGTCTCTTTAGGGTCATGGACTGAATTAATGACATATTAATGTCAAAATGATACATTGTTTTCCATCATGTATGTACGCACCATTAATAGCGGCTAACCAGTACTAAACAATGCGAGTGAGACGCCTTGCTCAATGACACTACATACGTGGTCTGACTGAGTATCGAACCCAGACCGTTCTATTCCAAACCCGACGCTCTACCATTGGACCACGGGCGCCACACATTATGGACGAGGGGAAGAGGCAATGCGTTCCAGCTTTCTAACAAGATATTGAATTTGCATCAGTATTGTATACTTTTGCAAAATCCGCTCACACCAAAATGTTTATAATTAGGCGAGTAACATTAATATAAAACTCGTTGGCTTTCTTGTAAAACAAGAACAGAAACCAGCTCGACTGAACAAAACATTATAAGCTTGATTCAGGCTCTCAATCAATACACTACTTCATTCGCGTATACCACGCAGAGAACCAATTTAAAGGAAGGCGCACTTGATTTAAACATAGCGGTAACACCGCACTTTACAATGAAGACCGATTAAATATTTTGTTAACGTTTAATACGAAGATTCATACTCTTGCAATTAATAATGTTCGCATTCCATCTGCGCAAGCGTGTTACTATTGTTGTGCATAGTAAATAATTATTTAGAATTAAACTTCTGTGACCATTATAAATTTCCATAAATTCGTACTCGAAGTTCGAGCCCCGCTGGAGCCGTTACGATTGTGTCCTTAGACAAGGCATTTAAATTCCACGTTGCCTGTTTTCTCCCTCGTGGCGATGGATTCCATCAGGAATGAGGTCTCGAGAGTGATTTATATAAGTTGAAAGAACTTGTTTCGCAATCGAGCTAAAATAAATGTGTATAAACTAAGAGAGTTAACTCCGTTCAAAAGTAAACGCATCTGTTATAAGAGTTACACCCCTTATACTACTCTTAGAAACAAGGCTTCGGGTCCGGGGCAAATCATCGGGTGCCAAGTGTCAGCGTAAATTGTCATGACGTCACTACATTTTCATGACGTCACGACGCAATACATCATTATATTTGTGTTTTAAACAACTTTATAATTGCCTCGAGACTTCTTTTAACTCATATTTGTCTTATCATTAACGTTATATACCAATTCACCTAGAAATATGCATACATTACAGTTTAATTTACAAATTATAAGGATTATTCTCTCAACCAATCAGAATACCCTAGGTGTTATTATACGCGTGTACATATAATACATTATGAGATGACTGTAGTGCCCTGATTACAAGCAAGGACATGTGATAAAAGAAAATGTGTGTGAGTGTATTACGTTTATTTATCGTCGCTACCGGTTGTCCATATGAGGGACGCCACCTGAAGAGATTAGTCGTTTTAGATTTTTGGAGGATAGTGCAATGATACAGACAGAGACCCATTCCAGAGTCTCCTCTGGTTCTTTTACGTAGACGTCGGTTTAAATTCCCATCTGAAAGACTGTTAATTTTATTAGGGTCAGATGGGGGATCGAACCTCCGATCCCTGGATTACCAGTCCAACGTGTTACCACTGGACTACAGATCCGTCTGTGAAAATTAGTGTTATCTTGCCTTCTTATGTACCATCGATACCATTGCTTCTGTGTTCAGAATTGTAGAATTTCACATGATTTGGCTGCGAGTTATACTGTCACTTCGATCAATTCCCAGATTGCTATGATTCGTAGGAATATTTTTACAATACCTGGTGTCTATAATTGTGCCTGTCAAATATCTTACAGAAACCGCTTTGTTACCACACGTTTTCCATACACCCGGGAGGTTTCGGATGAAAAATTAGATTAGCTGATAAGAAGTAATATAAGATATCACGATACCGTATCATACCGTATTATATTTTATCATATATATGTGCTGTAGTGTTCTAAGGAATGAACCGGGAGTTATTAGTTTCTATTCGGATTCGAACTACATATTTATGTTAAAAGTTAGCCTTAAACACACCCTATAGGCCTCCTTGCTCGCTAATTTTAAACACCCCAATGAAAACAAGCGATTCATTATTTATATTTACATTAATTGTTCTTTTAAATGACATAAAGTGAAGAAAATATCACGCTTTGCGTCTAAAATGCCTATATGCCAGATTTGCGATGTCTTTCCGCGTGCCGGACTGTAAGCTAGATCACACTCGGAACTCCGTGAACTGTAAGACCCGACATTAACATCAAAAGAAATGCTGTCCAACATTGCGAATACGCATGCGCGTGACTTCGTGTGCGCATGTCAGCTGCATATCATTTGGGAGGAAGTTCACTAGACCATATGTTCATCGAAGGGAAATGCAATAGCGATGTAAATATTAGTGTATGGACTTTGAGGACAGCAACACTTAGGTGCTTTGATAGTATTTGAGTTTATACCCAACCCATTCTCAAGCTAGAGCTAGGAGGTACACTTGTATAGTCGTGAACGTCGTGATAGCGCAGAGGATGCACGTTCGCTTCATGTGCGAAAGGTCCGGAGTTCGAGCCCCGACTGTGCCCTTAGGGAAGGCATTTAAATTCCACGTTGCCTCTTCTATCTCCCTTGTGGCGATGGATTCCATCAGGAATGAGGTCTCGAGAGTGATTTATATAAGTGTCACAGGTTGTGTTTTTATATGTTCGTGTTTATATGACGGATGCGGCGTTCCATAGTTAACGCAGTATCAATAGCGCATGCATCGTATATACGGATGACTTCATGTCTTGTCGTTGTCTGTTCACTCGAGTGTGAATCGGTGACGAACGGCAATGTCCGTCTGTGACGGAAATTGTCGACGTTCGCCAAATCAACCCCAGGTGAGCAGTTGTCACTGTATATCCAATCATTTTGTCTGTTGTATGTATATGAATGAGAGATGTATGAAAGGTTTGAATGCATTGGCTCCTTGCTAATCTAATCCCTTTTCTGGTTATTCTGAACTGTTTCTCAGTTCAGATATATAGATGAACTCTTACGAGATAGTCGACACTAGTTTAAAGACTTTCCAATTTATATTGGAAAGATGCTTATTTAACGCTGTGGCCCTATCCTTATACGTGTACACACGAATAAATAATCGAACCTACGCCAGGCGTTGTTGTACAAGTGAGCCCTGTGACATAAGTTGAAACAACTTGTTTCGCAATCGAGCTAACATAAATGTGTATAAACTAATAGACGTGTATGCAAGTACCCTTTAACTATTACTAGATAGCAAGATGGTGAGAGTGTGTGTGAGTGTACAAGTTACAGTTTTGAACATATTAATATGTCGCCTAAGGTCCGATTGATTATGAGTTCGAGTATAATGTGTTTGTTTTTTGGATTTAACGTCGCACCAACAGCTTAGATCATAGGGTAACTTTCCGGCTATTGTTGGTGGATGAATACCATATGTCCCTTCCGTAACAATATGTATCAACTTGTTTATCCAGCGGGCGCGTCTTACATCGTGTTTCCTTCTACGTCTGGAAATACCAATTGAGGTTATATCACGCCCTTAAATAACAATTGAACACTGATTGGATGGGGACTTGGAATAGGTAGTCCTTCCTATCCAAGAGTCTCTGTTTTGTACACGCAGGTTACCTTGAGTGTCTGGGAAGATATACTGAGTCAAAAAAGAAACGATACCAAACTAAAAATGACGTAAAACGGATAAAACCATAGAAAGGTTTAATATATTATTACGTATCAGTACCGGGTATCTTATTGCAACGTCAGCCAACCATAAACACAGGTAAATAAACACCCGATAATCCTGGAACGCCGAATTTCCGATTTGCACTCGCTCCTCAACAAAGACAACTTCCTACACATGTACACATCGGAAAACCGGTTTATTGTACTGGTATTGCATTATCATCGAGGAAAAACACCTTACCTCTAAATTGTTACCTCTAACAAAATGCCTAGGCTAAACCGCAATCAGAGAATGCGTGCCATTGGCATGATTGACGGCGGTTTACGTCAGCGTGACGTCGCAAATCGACTCGGCGTTACGCGGATCACGATAACACGTCTACTTCGACGTTATCGAACACATGGATCGGTGGACGACCGTACAAGATCTGGTCGACCACGTGTGACGACGCGTGAACAGGACCGTCACATTCGGACGTCACATTTACGTGACCGGTTCCTACCTGCAACGCACACAGCTGCCGTTACTCCTGGGATGACCAACAATCGCATCAGCCCACAAACAGTCAGGAACCGGCTCGGTGAACGTGGCATTCGTGCTTACGGCCATACGTTGGACCCATCCTGACACGACGTCACCGTAACGTACGGCGGGAATGGACGACGGAACGTGCTCGCTGGACTCGGTTACAGTGGAATTCGGTGATGTTTAGCGATGAATCGCGGTTCTGTTTGCGTCGAGCGGATGGCAGAGAGCGGGTATATCGCAGACGCGGTGAACGTTATGCCGATGCATGTGTACGTCAGGTCGATCTGTTCGGGAGCGGAAGCGTTATGGCGTGGGGCGGTATCACCTTCGGCAGTCGCACTGAATTGTTAGTGGTGGACGGGAACCTAAACGCCCAGCGGTACTGTGATGAGATCCTTGCGCCAGTTATTGTGCCGTTCTTTAACGCCAACAGAAACGTCACACTGTTCCAACAGGACAACGCCAGGTGTCATACTGCTCGGATTTCCACCACATTATTGGAGCAGAACAATATTGAAACCCTGCTGTGGCCTGCTTTATCACCAGACTTGTCACCCATAGAACATTTGTGGGATACGTTAGACCGCCGCGTCAGACGAGGTCAGCCGGTAACGTTAAACCAACTGAGGGATGTTTTGCGTCAGGAGTGGACAAATATTGACCAGCAAGAGATTCAGACACTCTTCCGTTCGATGCGACGGCGGTTCATTGCAGTGAGAGACGCAAATGGTGCCCATACTCGGTATTGACGTCTGTGTGAAAACTCCATTAGACCCCTGTCCGACGAATTACGTCATCACGCAGCAGACAGTTTCGGAGGCTCATTATGCTTTATGTGCTCCTCTTTCAAACATGTTGGACTATCATCTTGTGAATTTTCAAAGAATTTTCTTAATAAATGTTGAAATTATAGACACAAAACACCAGGTATCGTTTCTTTTTTGACTCAGTATATATCATAATTATAGCTTAATCTCTCAGATAACATAGGGCACTAGAGACTATGGACTAGAACAGTCAGAGAGTTACGAACCTGGGAAAGTATGACATGCTTGAACTGATTAAAGCTGCTGGGTTTGTCACTATTCCCAATACGTCGCTCAGTGTCCGAAACGGACATGGTACATTGTTACACTTCGGAATATATTTAATGCACGGGTGAGTACAATGTCCCGTGTACGGTAAGCCCCAGTTAGTGAGACTAGGTAATCATCTGAGACAAGTTCACGGAGTAGGAGGATGGCCTCTACATCAGACACTAACTCCACTACAGTTACCGTCGATGCCTCTGCCACAGTTGCGTCAAACAAATGGAATTACATCGGTGTCCCCAAGTAGTAGCGACTTACAACACGTCAACGATATGTCTACACAAAGTTTATTACTGTTTGAACCATGTTCCAGCGTAATGCTATGTGAATGAGATAACAATATAACAACGCATAGCTACATAGCGTTAAGGTCATGCTAGCTCAGTGGTAGCTCGTTCGCTTCATGTGCGAATGGCCCGGAGTTCGAGCCCCACTGGAGCCGTTACGCTTGTGCCCTTAGTTTAAATTCCACATGCCTCTTCTCTCTCCCTCGTGGCGATGGATTCCATCAGGAATGAGGTATCGAGAGTGATTAATATATTTAAGTTATCAGAACTTGAACAGAAATCGAGCTAAAATAAATTTGTATAAACTAAACTAAGGTCATTCAGATTTACTTCTGGTTGAATATGATACGCGTGTGTTGAGATAGAACCGTGTTCCTATGTAGCTTCTGGTGGAATATGATACGCGTGTGTTGAGATAGAACCGTGTTCCTATATAGCTTCTGGTGGAATATGATACGCGTGTGTTGAGATAGAACCGTGTTCCTATATAACTTCTGGTGGAATATGATACGCGTGTGTTGAGATAGAACCGTGTTCCTATATAACTTCTGGTGGAATATGATACGCGTGTGTTGAGATAGAACTGTGTTCCTATATAACTTCTGGTGGAATATGATACGCGTGTGTTGAGATAGAACCGTGTTCCTATATAACTTCTGGTGGAATATGATACGCGTGTGTTGAGATAGAACCTTGTTCCTATATAACTTCTGGTGGAATATGATACGCGTGTGTTGAGATAGAACCGTGTTCCTATATAACTTCTGGTGGAATATGATACGCGTGTGTTGAGATAGAACCGTGTTCCTATATAACTTCTGGTGGAATATGATACGCGTGTGTTGAGATAGAACCGTGTTCCTATATAGCTTCTGGTGGAATATGATACGCGTGTGTTGAGATAGAACCGTGTTCCTATATAACTTATGGTGGAATATGATACGCGTGTGTTGAGATAGAACCGTGTTCCTATATAACTTCTGGTGGAATATGATACGCGTGTGTTGAAATAGAACCGTGTTCCTATATAACTTCTGGTGGAATATGATACGCGTGTGTTGAGATAGAACCGTGTTCATATATAACTTCTGGTGGAATATGATACGTGTGTGTTGAGATGGAACCATGTTCTTATATCACTTTTAATGGAATGTAAGATGCTAGACGAATCTGTCCTAACAGCAGTAATCACCATCCAACATGGTACCTTACAATTAATAACTACTGAAGGCAACCATTAACAGTGTCAAATATATCTGCAGCAGACGACTATAATTGGCAATCTCGTTTCCGAGTCTAAAACAATAACATAATTTATTTTAAATGTTAATTGAGACACAGACATTGGTATTTGTACGTAAAGCCCATTCGTTTGCAGAGAGACATTGCGAATAGCTATGAACTAGTCGGCTGCTCAAAATGTAATTATTTTTGAGGCAGTCGTTAGCCCGCAATTTTAGTTTAGTATTATAGAGCACGAGAAACAAAAAACGATCTTCAAAACTCCAATACAGCCAGTGTCATTTAAAAGAAAAACAGATGGACATTGTCTCCTAGAGAAGCCTTCTCCCAAATAAATTATAAAATAATAGGGGTCATGAATTTTCAACGATCTGTTTTTGTGTTTACTTGTGATACTGTTTAACATCACAACAACATGACAACATATGGCATGCAGGAATACAATCTCTGTACATCAATGCCATTCTTCTGTTAATGATCCCAAATGTCACTAATAATGAATTTTAAACATAAAACAGAGCCACATGGAAATCACAACGTGCTATATTAGGCAAAAGAAGGACGGATTATTTTTTCCCCGCCATCGTTTCATTTTGGTGCATGGATATTTTACTTGCATACTTCCTTTGGATTTCCTTATGTTTTGAAATAATCTTTTTGTTTTGGAAAAGTACTATCTATTCACAACTTATAGCATTCAGGAGGCGAACGCCCGTAACAGAACCACACAGAACATGTACTAGAGTGTGTTTGTTTAGATTTGGGGTTAAAGTCGCACCAACAACTTAGGTAAACTGTGGAAGTGTGGCGTCCGTCGCTCAGTGGTTCAGCGTCGGATTTGGGATCGATCGGTCCCTGCTTCGATACTTGGTCAGGCCACGTATGTAGTATAATTGAACAAGGTATCTCACACACATCGCTTAGTACTGGTGAACCACTTAGGTCGTCTAGGCTTGCCCATGAAAACATGTATACTTCTCCGCAAGGGGTTTGACATTAATGGAATATACATACATACATACATACATACACACACACACACACACACACAAGAATGTGACAGTATGTAAATAAGGGGAACTAATCTAGTTTTTTAAAAGGCATTTCATATAGTTTGTTATCTCCCTTATTTCATTATTTCATAAGAGTATGAATACATATTTGGGAATTGAAGTATGACTGGGGTAATTGGGTTTACCGCCAGATTTGATCTTCACTCAGTTGTCAGGTTCTTTGGAGATCAGTCATACATTTATTTACTTGCTGTGTATAGAAAGTTTTAACAATGATCTACAGTTTTATTCAGTAACAAGACTTAACACTACTGGCACTGCACGATTGAGAGGAACAGAGAGGCTGTGAAAGCTTAGACCCATAGTTTGAGTGAGGCTTATAGCCTTATGTACAGCTTAGCATCATCATCATCATATCATACCTACTCCTGGATCGCATACCAAATAAAGACAAGTTATATACGAACCCTCATATAGTCGTTGTTTATGGACATGAATGTAGAGTGAAGTACCCCATAACCCACTACTATAACACTGGAGCCCAACGACGTTTCTTTGGGACCCAGGAGTTATTGGACTAGATCTGAGACAGTGCAGTGTGTTGAGCTCTGGAAGTTTTAAGACGTTTTATGATATATTTGGAATATGCCTCTACATGGACTTATTAGATCACGTTATTCACGGATTGGTTAGCAGACGTAGTGATACCCTGAACTTTACACACGTTTTAACATATATTTGGAGGATACCTCAACATGGACATATTCGGTTAGCAGATATTGCGTTGTACCCACTGGAACGTTTAGAGGACCAGCACCATTATTTATAGACCAGACCATCGTTTCCAGACACAGCAGGAAGATACAAACAAGCATCAATGAACATTGAATAACATTCAGTTTATCACTCTTATAGTGATCATCATCGTGCATATATTTAGTGAACAGTATAACGTTCAGTTTTCGCTCTTATAGTGATTGTGTCTTAATTTATTATCTGTGACAATCAAGGATCATTATTATAACAGTTAAACTGTGAACTAGTGGCCAGCAGTTAGTAGGGCCTACATATACAGAGGTCAACAGAAGTGTGAGTACCATAGATTATAAATTCATTCAGAATTTGCAGTTATAATATGTTGGTGTAAATCAATCACCACTAGTGTTAAATGTCAAAAATAACTGCAGTTTTTGATGAGTTTTTGCTAGAGAGATACATATTGTAGAGAGTGGAGAAATTTCACTTGCATGATTCTAACTTAACTCCATTGGTGATGGGTTTCTAGTCTATAATAACACTTTTAATTCAGATTTTACAGCATTCAACTCTTATACTGCTATTTTGAGATAATTCCGACCATCAGTATAACCAGATTCCATGGGGGTTATGGATTTGTAATTTGTAAACAAACCAGTCCTCAGTTTGACAGCTGTGACCTAGTTAGCTCATAGGTGGAGATCATATAGTTATGTCAGTCTTTATATAGACAAGTTGGGTTTTGAATTCAGATTTCTTGAATTAAACATTGCAATTCAGATTGTGAGTCCAGTTATTGAGTGAATTTGGTTAAAAATATCTTTCAATTGACAGGAGGGTTGAATTGACATCGACTATTTTTGTTTTACAGTTATCTTGTGTGTAGTAAGTACATATTGTGTAGTAAGTACATCTTGTGTGTAGTAAGTACATCTTGTGTAGTAAGTATGTATTGTGTGTAGTAAGTACATCGTGTGTAGTAAGTACAGGTAGATCTATTGTAGTGTGTAGTTAATAATCTGGCGAATTTTGTGACACATTATTGTCCTACAGTTGTTATTGTTGTACAGTTGTACAGAGACAAGCCTGTTCTGATCAGTTGTTATTCAACTAAATATTAATTACGCCCACATTTGTCACACAGACAGTACAGCAATTATTTATAAATAAAATACAATTTGCACAGGTCAGATATTGTTTGGAATTAATGTAAACCAGTGTGCATACACGGACACTTACAATTATTCTAAGGCAGATTAATAAATTGCACAGGAGCCATTTTGTTTCTTAAAAAAAGAAAAGAAAGATCACACCTGGTTATTTGTGTCGTTTATAGCAAGCGATATCATAGTAGATAATACAAAGTGATATATGCACATACAGAATCACCAGTAATTTATAGCAAGCTATAGTCAATTATAAATACATGTAGCATGAGTTGACAGATGCGTTCATAATTAAATTATTTCATATGACATAATTATAGCAGATCAAAGTTACATAAAACCAGCAACTAGCTCAATATAATCACATAATTTATTACTGTGTTTGAGTAAAGTCAAATAGCATTAAAAAAGGTGAATATCGAAGTTAGTTAATTAATAGTGTGAATCCCACACACACACACACACACACCACACACCACACACCACACACCACACACCACACACCACACACCACACACCACACCACACACCACACACCACACACCACACACACAAACACATAAACGGGTGACTCTCCAGCTTTATTTGTGGAAGGGACTTGCGTGCAGCCCCCAGGAGCAGTATTTCAGTTATGGACGGACACCATACGTATTCAAATATATCACAATAAAGCAATAATATTCTTCATTTATATGTTATATTACATGCAGTTTCCTATGGAGGTTTGGGCACAAAGTACTTATTAACCGTTGGAGCCGGCCCAGGTAAGCTGTTGTTAGGTAAACTGCCCACCGGCGATATAGCCCAAAATGGTGCTGCTGCAGGCGTAAAACCCGAACAAACTAACAAACAAACATTCTTCATGCATTTAAATGGTATCAAAATTAGAATTACATGTCTTATCGTTAATGAAACAATCCTATTAGTGTGGCTATTTGCAATGAGAATAATGCCCAAATTGGCGAAGTATAATTATCTATCTAACATGCGCACAACACTAATGGGTTCCCATCCTCAGTCTATAGAAACTGATAATTTATGTTTTATATTCTATTTCTGCTGTAGACGTTTCTGTCATTACGGAATGTTTGCAGTGTAATACGCAGTAAACACATTTATAAAGTTGGTTCTATTTTAGAATACGATATTACATGTATCCCTACGCGGCATTAGAACAAAGCATGTATTGACTAGTATAACATAATATATATGATGTACGTCATGATGTCAGACCTCCTATCCATCCAGGACCCTTCTTTTTCCTGACATTTCAGCTTAGACTTAGATACAGAAAAATGCTATCTAAATATACTATCAAATAACCATAATATGCAAATAAAAAAACACAGCCTTGTTTTATTGTGAAGCCGGTGTCTTAACAGAATTGACATCCGCGTAAGAACTGAAAGTTGCGCATGCGCATAATGATCTATAATGGTACATTTTAGCGGCCGTGAGGAATGAGAGACATTCGCTTTATTTTCAATAGTTGTGCTAATTATCAGTATTATGTGACATGTATGAACCTATAGATATTTATAAAGTGTGTCTGTGAAGGGGATTTTCCAATTTCTATATAGATTACTCCGGTGTATGCTTTATCCTTGCTTACCGGATACGAATACACGCGGTCAATTGATGGAACAGCCTACTTTATTGACATCTAGCTAAATGAGGTAAATAATTATATTAGAAATATACTGTTTGGTTTTATTCTTTTTATTAATTGAAGCAGTTATCACATTCCATTATTCAGTAATGATATTAGTGACTTGTTTGTAACGGTTGTCACTGTGTTATCAGTTGTATTGTGACTGTAAATGTTTCGAAACTCCGAAACCACACACTGGCTCATTTTTCAACCCAATTTAACCCAAATCTACATGAGCTTTGTACAGGTAAAGTTTTATCCCAAATTAATGTGACAATTAACACACATTATGTCATTTTCAGTTTTGTTTTGTACAAATAACTGAATAATGCACACTATTTTAATTTTGTTTATCCGACCTGACTAGGCAGGCTTAGCCGACCTGACTGGGCAGTCTTAGCCGACCTAAGCGGTTAACAGTACTAAGCAATGTGTGTGAGACGCCTACCTCTACGACACTACATATGTGGCCTGACCGAGTATTGAACCTGGTGTATAGAATATTGACCCCCCTCAAAATAATGTCTCTCGGGTTATTAGTCGGTCATGGAATATTGACCCCCTTGCGGAACAATTACTCCCCTTGCGAATGGCAATATATAGTGGGAAACTATTAAATTTATTATAATTAAATGTTAATTAACACTGTTTAAGGCCTAGCAACATCTATGTTGAATCAATGATGTACAGAATAACATAAATATATTGAATATGAAAAAATAAGTACACAGATCATTTGTCTCTATCAATTTCTAACGATGATATGGTGGGTGCTGTATAACTAGGAGGTTCACATAATGTATATGCATAATATTTACACAGACAAGCATACAACAAATAATAACAATGACCCCCACCCCCTATGTATACACTGAACAAGTGAGGGCAGGTCACTTTTCGATTCCATAGAATAATGACCCCTCTATGTGTAGACTATACATGTATGAAAGAGAGGGTCACTTTTCGATGCCATGGATTAATGACTACCCTATGATTTAGGGTGACAGGTGGACTGTAGTCCAGCGGTTAACTATTGGACTGGTAATCCAGGGATCGCAGGTTCGATCCCCCGTCTGACATAATAAAATTAACAGTCTTTCAGATAGGACTTTAAACGAGGTCTCGTGTTGGTGCTTTACACTGTGCATGTAAAAGAACCAGAGGAGATTCTGGAATGGGTCTCTGTCGGTATCATTGCATTCCAAAAATGACTAATCTCTTCAGGTGGCGTCGCTCATATGGGCAACTTGTAGCGACAATAAATAAACGTAAAACACACACACACATCAAGTTAAACTTTTCGATTCCATAGAATAATGACCCCTCTATGTGTAGACTATACATGTATGAAAGAGAGGGTCACTTTTCGATGCCATGGATTAATGACTACCCTATGATTTAGGGTGACAGGTGGACTGTAGTCCAGCGGTTAACTATTGGACTGGTAATCCAGGGATCGCAGGTTCGATCCCCCGTCTGACATAATAAAATTAACAGTCTTTCAGATGGGACTTGAAACCAGTGTCGGTGCTTTACACCGTGCATGTAAATGGGTCTCTGTCGGTATCATTGCACTATCCAAAAATGACTAATCTCTTCAGGTGACGTCGCTCATATGGGCAACTTGTAGCGACAATAAATAAACGTAAAACGCACACACACACATCAAGTTAAAATGCTAGTTGGATGCTTATTCAGCAGAAATTGATGTATATTTCTTTAATAAATTTAATTAATATGTCTGACTAATAAGTTTATTTAAAGTCACCACCGCATAAATGCATTTGGGCGAGTTTTATAAGATAATTAAAATGCCCATCATCTAAGTGATGGTTTTGCCTAT
Organism: Archivesica marissinica; assembly: GCA_014843695.1. Taxonomy (NCBI): domain Eukaryota; kingdom Metazoa; phylum Mollusca; class Bivalvia; order Venerida; family Vesicomyidae; genus Archivesica; species Archivesica marissinica. The sequence goes on from CM026392.1 coordinate 10,330,808, forward strand.
CGCAATTATTATAACTAGATGTTTTAAAGTGGGCTATGAGGGCTGCTGTAATCTCATGCTGTAATCTCAGTGTGTGTTTGGTTTTCATATCGCCAACTGTCACTCACACAGGAATTTGTGTCAGCGACAGTCAGGGGTAGACCGGGTGAATACAATACCCGGTGCACATATACTTCTAAGATGTCTAAGATTGCATATCTATATATATAAACATATGTTTACCATTTCTAATACGACGAGAATACCTTGTTACATGTGCAATATCGCGTTATACTGTAATACTGTGATCTACAATAAAGTCTTGCACCCATATCCATGGATCCAGCATCCAACATTATGCATTAAAATTACAGAGTTATGGACTAAAATACTTTTAGTTAAGACTACGAAGTTTAAAATATGTGTACTAAGAAGATTAAGAGCAAGTGTACTGTCTTAATATGTATCTGTACTATGATAGTTCATAACTTATCCCCCCGAGTACATATAATTATAACCAGTCATACAGATATATAGTAATAACAAATCTCCCATATACATGGGAAATTATAATTCAAATTGTGTTTATATATTACATTTGTGTCCTCGGCCCACTATGTCGTTTGGACATCTTTTTTAAAGCAGCATTACATCGTAATAAAGGATGTTTTGTGTAAAATATAAATACTAATGTGTGTGTGTTTACAAACATCGAAATAGTCGCTCAGAAACGATAACATTCCAATAAATTTAAACCGTCGTATACGCGAATTTGTTTATCAACACACGAAATATAAACACGCACAGCGCGCATGCGTGAAACAACAGAGGATTTGAAAACAACGTATATAGTGTGAACATGAAGTACTATCTATCTATCTTCCTCAAATGTCGAACCCCTCGTGGGGCTGTAGACATGTCCCTAAAAGACTTAGCTAACAGAGGTATGAATCAACATATCAAGTAATTTAATTAAAAATGACAACGTGGGATAAATGGGGACGATGCATTCCGAATGTAAACAAGTGCGGACGATGCGTTCCGGTTGTAAACAAGTGCGTGACCGATCGACTCGGAAAGTCCTACTTTCGGTTTCGAGTTTGTTTTATCGCAAAAAAACACTGTTTACCAAATGAACATAAGCATACAAAGTATAATGTTAGAATGTGTAGCAGCATTGCTACCCATCCATACGTAAACATTGAAATTTTCAAATATCTTTTATTTCATATGATGTAATGCTGCTTTAACATTTTAAGAAAGATCAAACTAATATGGGTTACCCCTAAAAACATAAATATATAACTAAACCCATATTTCTTTGCAGTAAGCTGCAATAAGTGAAAGTTCCTTTTCACTTGAAACAATTTTGAGATATATTTTCATATAATCATTCCTCTGCCTCAGGAATGTGTACCGAGTTGACCTTTGTTAGCGTGGGGATCAAAATACAGACCAGAAAGGGTTATTTCAGGTGCGGATCTAGGGGGTAAGGGGAAATTATAACAGCTTGCAATAAGTATAGTGTTATATTCTATACATTTTAGGATATTTATCCCAAGAAGCACTCACAGGATAGTTTGACTGAGCACATATAATCCCAAAACAAAATGTCAGAATTGGACAACATTGCCCATATATATGTCACAGCATAAGGGCCTCAACTGTGGTAATAATACAGTTATGTAACCGTATTTAATTGTTTGAAGTCAATATCATATTAATGTTTATAGAAAGGCATACACAGTATGTGGATATTAGATAAATGATCATAAAAACTAGGTTATGTATGCATGACACATGTGGTATAATAAATCAGATTTCTCACTTTATATGGAGAAAATCTCAAAGGGCATTTTCTTGGAAATTTTACCAACCTCACTCTAGTTTGTTTACTTATGTATATAATATTTTATTATGCATACATGGGGATTTTTATCCCTTTATACGTTTCAATCTTGTGTAATTGACCAAAAACTTAACAAAAACACTTACTTTTGACATTACACATATGTCATAGCATTAGGGCCTCAACTGTGGTAATAATACAGTTAGGTATCCTTATTTGATTATTTGAAGTCAATATCATATTGATGTTTATAGAAAAGCATAAATATGCTGTGGATATTAGATAAATGATCATAAAAACTAGGTTATGTATGCATATAATCCAAAAAAGTCAGAATTGGACAACATTGCCCATATGTCATAGCATAAGGGCCTCAACTGTGGTAATAATACAGTTAGGTATCCTTATTTGATTATTTGAAGTCCATATCATATTGATGTTTATAGAAAGGCATAAACATGCTGGTGATATTAGTCAGATATCTCACCACTTCATATGATGCCTGTGGGTCACTTTAGAAAGGTCCCTGACTGGAACTTTCAATTCTCACAGCTTCAGCATTTTTCTCCAAGCCGTGAGAATTGAAAGTCACCTCAGAAAATGCATAATACCGAGCTAATATTAGTAAATTTAGACTTGACATATTGTTTTCATGCTGGTCAATTGAGACAGATATCTCACCACTTCATATGATGCCTGTGCATCACTTTAGATAGGTCCCTGGCCGGAACTTTCAATTCTCACAGCTTCAACATTTTCCCCCAAGTCGCGAGAATTGAAAGTCACCTCAGAAAATGCATAATACTGAGCTAATATTGGTAAATTTAGACTTCACATATATGATTTCATGCTGGTATGTTGATATACAGTCAAACCTGTCTTAAGCAGCCAGTCAAAGGAGTCAGAGAAAGTGGCTGCTTAACACAGGTGGCTGCTTAACCCATTCAACACCAAGTAACTGACATGGACTGGTGCATGATATTTTCAGACCAATAAATTAATAAGGAAATTACATTTGGACCAGTTCATTTATCAAAATAGGTAATTTTTGTCTAAAAATAGTAATATTACTAGCAAAAAGTGCAGATCCTGATGACGAGCCTATCGAGAGGTATGTAGTGTTGAAAGGGTTAATAGAGGTAAACTATATAATAAAACAACCGATTGGGAATCTGGAAACTTGCTGCTTAATACAGGTTTGGCTGCTTAGTGGAGATGACCACTAACACAGGTTTGACTGTAGATATCTCACCACTTCATATGTTGCCTGTGGGTCACTTTGATAGGTCTCTCATTGGAACTTTCAATTATCACAGAATTAACATTTTCAGAAAATATGTATCGGAATATATATTTGTGTGTGTATCATAATGTATATATGAATGTATCGGAATGTATATATATATATATATATTGGAATGTGTGTTTTATTAGTGTGGCTACATATGGGTGTCCTCCATGTGGTGTCCTCCATGTTGCTTAGACTGGAAATGTCGCTTTTACAAATATGTAATGTAAATGTGACGGCCCACTGTATATATGAATGTAATACAACATTGATATTAGTATGTATTGCCTACAGCACAAAATTTTCAACAGGACAGCGATCCTAAGCAAGCGTCCAATGCATTCATAGAAGAACACAGGATAAACTGGGTACCATGACCAACTGGTAAGTTAGATAATCAATCAAAAGGATCCTGGTTAGATATTGTAGGCTTGATCCACGTCTGACCTTTTTGACGAGGTCTGGTGTCGGTGCCTAAGCTGGACACTAAAAGAACCAGCGAAGACTTGGTTTAAACATATTTATTCATTCATAATGTACAGTACATATATATATAACGGTCAGCATTTCAATAAAATTCATTAGTTACATAATTATAATTTTATTTCATTCCTATAATTTCAATCATTTAGTTTCTTTGTATAATGGTGACTTTTACATTATATTTTATATAAAGGACATCACTAATGCATTTTCTTAAGCAGATGATATCTGATATTATTATCCATAACATGTCTTAGAAGAGTTGTCATATTTGACATTATTTAGAATTTATGGTTTTCTTTGATATAAATACCTTTAGTAGCTTAAAGCAGTTCATTCCTTCAAATGTACAAATCTATGCGAAGTTGTGTGCGCAACCGCAATTTTATTTCTGGAGGCAAAAGTTCACCATTACTTTATCTGTTATTCATAAATGGTTTAATTCGCAAACTTGAGAACAGTGATTTAGGTATTTGTGTTCATAATATGAATATAAACAGCCCTACAGTAGCAGACGACATGTTGTTAGTGTCATTTTCTAAAAAAGGACTGGAAAATATGCTGTCAATATGTTATGACTACTCGAGGAAATGGCGTTATCTGTATAATCCATCGAAATGTGCCATTATTGTATTTAATGAATCCAAATCCGATTACCTTAAACACTCAAGGACTTTTCACTTTGGTCCACAGATTATTGAGGAAGTAGAACAATATGTACACCTAGGGGTGATCTGCGATAAGTATATGACTGTGTGCGACTCTATGCGCGATGCAAATACAAAACTAAGAGGAAGTCTTCTTAGTATAATGAACAATGGAATCGCCCAGAATGCTATAAGTCCCGTCTCTTGGGCAACTATATACAAATCGGTAGTGGTAACAAAGGCACTTTTTGGCAGCGAATTGTGGAATTATATGTCCAGATCCAGTTTATTGCAACTAGAAAGAAGTCATCGATTTTGTATTAAACTGGTCCAAAACTTACCGCCATTTGCTAATACAGACATAGCTCTTAGTTGTCTGGGAATCTCTCCAATAGAGACGATGATTGATTATAGGAAACTTATATTCCTGGGTCAGCTATGCCGATTACCTTGTCATTATCTGTCCAAACGGATGTTTATAATGCGCCTGTTTCACTATTGGCAATGATGAAAGGCAGCTACATGGTTTTATTCCAGACATCTACAGACTTCTTCTTAAATATAATCTGAAACCGTATTTGTCAAATTATGTCAGTGATGCACTGTTTCCAACAACATTTCAATGGAGGTCAATTCTTCGGAAGCAACTTTTCGAAGCTGAACATAATGAAAGGATGTCTAGGGTAACTATACGTTTTCCAGAAATAAATGCTGAAAACACATTCAACGTTAATAAACCATGTGAGCTGTGGTTACTAGGCAGACAATTCCCAAAATTAAAATCTAAATGTTATACTGCTGTTTCAACTATAAACAAATTATTTTGTTTTAGCAAGAGTGAAACTTGTCCTAAATGTGACATGTTTGTTAATAATAGCAAACTACACATAATATACTCATGTCCGAAAACTGAGCATCTCAGAACTGCCCTATGGACAACTGTTTTTGATCAAGCAGGAATAAACATGTATTTACGGTTCATCTCAAAGGATCCTATTACCCAAATCTGTGATTTGCTGTTAGGTATGTCTACTTATGAACTTGATGAAGCAAGCCGTGACAATATCCAAATTACAGCAGTGAATATATTACATACAATGTTCTATCGTGTGTATAACCATAGTGTGCTGTGGTACATGAATTAACATGAATAGAGCAGAACTGTCCAATAATGTAGATAAATTGGCGAATTAAAATATGCTTGCCTTTTTTGCAAAGCGCAAATGCCAAAACACAAACATTATTCGAAGGTAATAAATATCTGCGTGTAATAAATTGTTTATTTACAAATAAAATTAGCTTGTAACTGTATAATGTACATGTCATTGTGATGGGAATTAGCATGGGTTCATCTCATATACTCTACATTATTCTATTCTAGTGTAGGGCTGTGTTTTGAAACAGTTCGTCAACTTACGATTTTTAATATTTGAGTTCCTGTTTACACCTTATGTTTCTTTCGGTAAGGTGTACGATCGGGATCCGATATTATAGTTAATTCAATGTTCGATTTTGTTATGCGACGCTGGAAATTCTTGTCACAATGTTACATATCTGTTATATTGTTTGTCGTGTTCTTTGTTTTTGTAATTACATGTATATAGTTTAATTACATGATATCACAATGTTTGTTCGTATTGGTAATAGTTGTAATATTGTAAATGTATCTGTATTATACATGTATGTGATAGCTCTCCTATAATGGAGGATAAAACAATAAAGAATCTATCTATCTATCTATCTATCTATCTATCTATCTATCTATCTATCTATCTATCTATCTATCTATCTATCTATCTATCTATCTATCTATCTATCTATCTATCTATCTATCTATCATCTATCTATCTATCTATCTATCTATCTATCTATCTATCTATCTATCTATCTATCTATCTATCTATCTATCTATCTATCTATCTATCTATCTATCTATCTATCTATCTATCTATCTATCTATCTATCTATCTATCTATCTATCTATCTATCTATCTATCTATCTATCTATCTATCTATCTATCTATCTATCTATCTATCTATCTATCTATCTATCTATCTATCTATCTATCTATCTATCTATCTATCTATCTATCTATCTATCTATCTATCTATCTATCTATCTATCTATCTATCTATCTATCTATCTATCTATCTATCTATCTATCTATCTATCTATCTATCTATCTATCTTCTATCTATCTATCTATCTATCTATCTATCTATCTATCTATCTATCTATCTATCTATCTATCTATCTCTCTATCTATCTATCTATCTATCTATCTATCTATCTATCTATCTATCTATCTATCTATCTATCTATCTATCTATCTATCTATCTATCTATCTATCTATCTCTATCTATCTATCTATCTATCTCTATCTATCTATCTATCTATCTATCTATCTATCTATCTATCTATCTATCTATCTATCTCTATCTATCTATCTATCTATCTCTATCTATCTCTCTATCTATCTATCTATCTATCTATCTATCTATCTATCTATCTATCTACTATCTATCTATCTATCTATCTATCTATCTATCTATCTTCTATCTATCTACTATCTATCTATCTATCTATCTATCTATCTATCTATCTATCTATCTATCTATCTATCTATCTATCTATCTATCTATCTATCTATCTTCTATCTATCTATCTATCTATCTATCTATCTATCTATCTATCTATCTATCTATCTATCTATCTATCTATCTATCTATCTATCTATCTATCTATCTATCTATCTATCTATCTATCTATCTATCTATCTTCTATCTATCTATCTATCTATCTATCTATCTATCTATCTATCTATCTATCTATCTATCTATCTATCTATCTATCTATCTATCTATCTATCTATCTATCTATCTATCTATCTATCTATCTATCTATCTATCTATCTATCTATCCATCCATCTATCTATCTATCTATCTATCTATCAATCTATCAATCTATCAATCTATCAATCTATCTATCTATCTATCTATCTATCTGTTAATACAATGTATCATTTAGTGGCATAATGCTAGCCACATTAAATCTGCTACAGGACTTATGTTAATTTGTAACTAATAGTCTATGAACTATATATGGACACCATTAAAACCCATGCTGGACTGGTAATCCAGGTATCGCAGGTTCTATCCCCCATCTGACCCTAATAAAATTAATAGTCTAGTTTGGGACTTTAAACTAAGGTATCGTGTCGGTGTTGTACACCGTGCACGTAAAAGAACCACAGGAGACTGGAATGGGTCTCTGTCTGTATCATTGCACTATCCTCCAAACGTCTAAGAGGACTAATTTCTTCAGGAGGCGTCGCTCATATGGGCAACCGGTAGCCATGATAAATATACATAAAACACACACACACACACACACATTAACGTGAACTTCAATCTGTGTTAATTATCGTTATTGCTGGATAATTATATATATATTAAATACTACTTAGTAGTTGTGGCCTAACTAATACAGTTTCGGTAATGACAACGGCGGTCATATTGTATGATAAAATCTAGATTATTAATCCATAATCGATTTCATGGTTGCATTTAAATTAGCTGGCTAATCTTACAATCAACTTAAAACTGCAGTATTGGGATATACAAGCTTACTTGAGGATGTGTGAAATATCGATAGCTGATTGGATTATCCATTATAGTTTGATTGACAGGTGTCGTGATTGATACCAATAAGCTGTTCCATCAATTGACCGCGTATTCTGTAAGTCATGGTTATACACAAACACGAGCGTTTTTAAACCTCATACACTGGAAATTGGAGTCTCATTAGTAGCCTTTATCTACTATCATTTATCTCTGTAAATAATTGAGAAATAAAATCTTTAAACTAAAGTGGAGGAAAGATATTGTTATTGACTTTCAATTCTCACAACTTATGTTTCTTATACCCGTAGCGTGAGCCCCGTAAGCCGCAACTAGCGAACTTACAATCCTCACGGACTTACGGGGCTCACGCTACACCGGTCCTAAGGCATGTGACAGAAAGTGCATTTTGACAGAAAATTATACAGGGGGTGAGCAAATTGCACAGCTAAAGTTGTTAGAAAATGTGTCGGTGCTTAATGTAGTGTTGCCAGCTAAGGTCACATTACGACTCTCCAACTGCTATTCGTGGGGGAACACCTCGGCTTCCCAACTGAGCAGTATTCCAGACACGACCGGGCAGCCGGGTTAATCCTCCGAGATTCGCAAGCCAGTTGGATAGTTGCACCATATCAAGGTATTAGACACACCGTGATACTCGCAAAGGTTAACGACACTCACCGCTAAGACACAACTTGGTGATTCAAATTTATATTAGCTTAATTTGTTCAACAAACTCTTACAACTTTTGCCTAACCACTCTGAAGACATTATTACTGACCCCACCGTTATGGGAAGATGAACGAGGCAGTTGCTTTACGCGACATACCTAAGGACACAACCATTGTGTTTCTTGTAAAACTCGAACTCTGGGCCTCCATGGCCGAGTGGTTAACGGCATTGATTTCAAATCACTTGCCACTCAACGATGCATGTTCGAATCGCACTGGGGTATTGAATTATTTAATGTGAAGAAGCTATCCAGCTGTTCTGTGGAAGGTCGGTGGTTCTACCCGAGTACTCACCCGTGCATTAAATATATTCCGAAGTGTAACAATGTACCATGTCCGTTTCGGACACTGAGCGACGTCTTGGGAATAGTGACAAACCCAGCAGCTTTAATCAGTTCAAGCATGTCATACTTTCCCAGGTTCGTAACTCTCTGACTGTTCTAGTCTATAGTCTCTAGTGCTCTATGTTCTCTGAGAGATTAAGCTATATGATATATCTTCCCAGACACTCAAGGTAACCTGCGTGTACAAAACAGAGACTCTTGGATAGGAAGGACTACCTATTCCAAGTCCCCATCCAATCAGTGTTCAATTGTTATTTAAGGGCGTGATATAACCTCAATTGGTATTTCCAGACGTAGAAGGAAACACGATGTAAGACGCGCCCGCTGGATAAACAATTTGATACATATTGTTACGGAAGGGACATATGGTATTCATCCACCAACAATAGCCGGAAAGTTACCCTATGATCTAAGCTGTTGGTGCGACGTTAAATCCAAAAACAAACACATTATACTCGAACTCATATTCAATCGGGCCTTAGGCGGCATATTAATATGTTCAAAACTGTAACTTGTACACTCACACACACTCTCACCCATCACCATCTTGCTATCTAGTAATAGTTAAAGGGTACTTGCATACAAGTCTATTAGTTTATACACATTTATGTTAGCTCGATTGCGAAACAAGTTGTTTCAACTTATATAAATCACTCTCGAGACCTCATTCCTGATGGAATAATATATAATAATATAATATATATCCTTGAATACCGTGTTCCGACAGCATCTAAGCGAAGAATCAACAATGACATAACATAAAACGAATGAACTCATGTAAATAGTGTATTATCTGTATAAATAGATCCTTTTCTACATATTCAACGCGAGAAATTATGCTTATTATGCTTATTTAGTGTCAAAATATCACATGGACTCATGCCGCTATTGGGAATTCCTCTGAGCCGAGAAACGTCTATTACGACACATTTCATTGGTTGACTAATGTCGTTCTAAATATAGTTAATTCACGCTCTGCGCATTACATATATTATACGTCATCTCAAACTAGCCTGAAAATTAATTCTGCATCACTAAATTACATTAAAACTGAGTGTACAACATGCCTTTATTTAATTATGCTAATAAACAGGAAAAGTGTCCCTGTTTTGCCGTATATAAACTATAAATGAACAATTTGTAAATAATAACATTTAACTAGAAATTATGCCTTGCTGTTGTCCTTATAGCACTCCCAGTAGTCCGTACATGCATAAAAACAGTGGTCATAGAAGTTGCTGCATACTGTTTATTCTTGCGTTTGTGAGCCTGCACAGATATTGATTAGTTCGAGATCTATTTTACTATCACAGAAGGATCACAGCAATAACGTATATAACGCATACACCTTTCCTAACAGTGAATCAATTGTCACGTGACCTACCGATACGCAGGGCTTAGCTGAGCAGACAGACCACAAATTGTTATGTTTGCAGTAGCATATTGCAAAATATTAGCTATTTAATGTAATGCACAAAGTTGCATTTGGAATTTGCTGTTAAAACAGACTGATTGCAATAACATTGATATAAAAATTATCTTGTGATCTCTCACTTTTCCACATTTAGTCTGGGGAATCCCGTATCATGTTTACAACCACTGCAGATGAAAATAACGTCACCGGATATTGTAAATATTGAAAACGAGGTCAAAACATAATACGCGTCGGATTACGTGAGCGTCGTTATAAGTTGTCGGACGATAGTCTGAGAATAATCCTTATTATTTGTAAATTAAACTGTAATGTATGCATATTTCTAGGTGAATTGGTATATAACGTTAACGATAAGACAAATACGATTTAAAAGAAGTCTCGAGGCAATTATAAAGTTGTTTAAAATACAAATATAATGATGTATTGCGTCGTGACGTCATGAAAATGTAGTGACGTCATGACAATTTATGCTGACACTTGGCACCCGATGATTTGCCCCGGACCCGAAGCCTTGTTTCTAAAAGTAGTATAAGGGAAGTAACTCTTATAAAAGATGCGTTTAGTTTTGAACGGAGTTAACTCTCTTAATTTATACAAATTTATTTTAGCTCGATTGCGAAACAAGTTCTTTCAACTTATATAAATCACTCTCGAGACCTCATTCCTGATGGAATCCATCGCCACGAGGGAGAAAACAGGCAACGTGGAATTTAAATGCTTTGTCTAAGGACACAATCGTAACGGATCCAGCGGGGCTCGAACTTCGAGTACGAATTAATGGAAATTTATAATGGTCACAGAAGTTTAATTCTAAATAATTATTTACTATGCACAACAATAGTAACACGCTTGCGCAGATGGAATGCGAACATTAATTGCAAGAGTATGAATCTTCGTATAAAACGTTAACAAAACATTTAATCGGTCTTCATTGTAAAATGCGGTGTTACCGCTATGTTTAAATCAAGTGCGCCTTCCTTTAAATTGGTTCTCTGCGTGGTATACGCGAAGGAAGTAGTGTATTGATTGAGAGCCTGAATCAAGCTTATAATGTTTTGTTCAATCGAGCTGGTTTCTGGTCTTGTTTTACAAGAAAGCCAACGAGTTTTATATTAATGTTACTCGCCTAATTATAAACATTTTGGTGTGAGCGGATTTTGCAAAAGTATACAATACTGATGCAAATTCAATATCTTGTTAGAAAGCTGGAACACATTGCCTCTTCCCCTCGTCCATAATATGTGGCGCCCGTGGTCCAATGGTAGAGCGTCGGGTTTGGAATAGAACGGTCTGGGTTCGATACTCAGTCAGACCACGTATGTAGTGTCATTGAGCAAGGCGTCTCACACGCATTGTTTAGTACTGATTAGCCGCTATTAATGGTGCGTACATACATGATGATGGAGTCAATTAGGAACAAAAATGTATCATTTTGACATTAATATGTCATTAATTCAGTCCATGACCCTAAAGAGACGTATATACTTGAAAGTTCGTTTAGTTTATACAAATTTATTTTAGCTCGATTGCGAAACAAGTTATTTCAACTTATATAAATCACTCTCGTGACCTCATTCCTGATGGAATCCATCGCCACGAGGGAGAGAGAACGTGGAATTTTAAATGCCTTGCCTAAGGGCACAATCGTTTACGGCTCCAGTGTGGCTCGAACTCCGGACCTTTCGCACCTGAAGCGAACGCGCATCCACTGCGCAATCACGACTAAATTTCGTTTGATGTCTGATATATACCTATTTTATAATTATTTAAGTACCCAAAATGGCCGTCGCGCATGCGCAGTCCATGACCCCCAAAGAGACATTAAATTGCTTTCTTTTGATGAACACTTATTATGTTAATGACCTGTCACCTGTCAGCCGATGATGATGAATGATGTCGTTCCAAAATGGCCGCCGCGCATGCGCAGTCCATGACCCCAAAGAGACGCCTATATTTGAAAGTTCGTTTAGTTTATACAAATTTATTTTAGCTCGATTGCGAAACAAGTTATTTCAACTTATATAAATCACTCTCGTGACCTCATTCCTGATGGAATCCATCGCCACGAGGGAGAGAGAACGTGGAATTTTAAATGCCTTGCCTAAGGGCACAATCGTTTACGGCTCCAGTGTGGCTCGAACTCCGGACCTTTCGCACCTGAAGCGAACGCGCATCCACTGCGCAATCACGACTAAATTTCGTTTGATGTCTGATATATACCTATTTTATAATTATTTAAGAACCCAAAATGGCCGTCGCGCATGCGCAGTCCATGACCCCCAAAGAGACATTAAATTGCTTTCTTTTGATGAACAATTATTATGTTAATGACCTGTCACCTGTCAGCCGATGATGATGAATGATGTCGTTCCAAAATGGCCGCCGCGCATGCGCAGTCCATGACCCCAAAGAGACGCCTATATTTGAAAGTTCGTTTAGTTTATACAAATTTATTTTAGCTCGATTGCGAAACAAGTTATTTCAACTTATATAAATCACTCTCGTGACCTCATTCCTGATGGAATCCATCGCCACGAGGGAGAGAGAACGTGGAATTTTAAATGCCTTGCCTAAGGGCACAATCGTTTACGGCTCCAGTGTGGCTCGAACTCCGGACCTTTCGCACCTGAAGCGAACGCGCATCCACTGCGCAATCACGACTAAATTTCGTTTGATGTCTGATATATACCTATTTTATAATTATTTAAGAACCCAAAATGGCCGTCGCGCATGCGCAGTCCATGACCCCCAAAGAGACATTAAATTGCTTTCTTTTGATGAACAATTATTATGTTAATGACCTGTCACCTGTCAGCCGATGATGATGAATGATGTCGTTCCAAAATGGCCGCCGCGCATGCGCAGTCCATGACCCCAAAGAGACGCCTATATTTGAAAGTTCGCTTGATGTCTGATACATACCTATTATATAATTATTTAAGGACCCAAAATGGCCGCCGCGCATGCGCAGTCCATGGCCCCAAAGAGACATTAAATTGCTTTCGTTTGATGAACACTTATTATGTTAATGACCTGTCAACTGTCATCCGATGATGATGAATGATCTCGTTCCAAAATGGCCGCCACGCATGCGCAGTCCATGATGCCAAAGAGACATACATACTACTGAAGACATATAGGCGACATGCTGGAATTGTTTAAAATAGGTAGAGAAGGAATCAAAGCAGATTATATGTTCATAAAGAACGAGGGGAATTACATTAATCTAAGAGGACACGTGCAAAAGTTAAATGTCATGCACAGTAGGCTGGATTGCAGGAAATACTTCTGTTCGCAAAGAATGGTTCAATCTTGGAACGAGCTTCTAGAAGACATAGTATCAGCGTCTAGCATCAACAGTTTAAAGAACTGATTTGACAAATTCCTAAAGAGTACACACGGGTGGTTATAGATACCAAATCGTTCATCCATAACCCGATGGAACACGTGGGCCACATAGCTGCGGGATACAGGTAAGTACAGGTAAATACACTAATGTATTGACCTACTTTCTGAAACAAGCTTATGTTTTA
>CM026392.1:10345719-10378034 GCA_014843695.1 Archivesica marissinica
CCACAAGCATACCTCCGTCGGTCAATGGGACAGATTTAGTGTACTAGTGGATGCACGAGATGTGTGGTAATTTAAACTACTGGTTAGGTAACTTCCACAAGCATACCTCAGTCGGTCAATGGGACATATTTAGTGGACGCACGAAATATGTGGTAATTTAAACTACTGGCTAGGTAATTTCCACACGCATACCTCCGTCGTCAATGGGACAGATTTAGTGTACTAGTGGATGCACGAGATGTGTGGTAATTTAAACTACTGGTTAGGTAACTTCCACAAGCATACCTCAGTCGGTCAATGGGACAGATTTAGTGGACGCACGAGATATGTGGTAATTTAAACTACTGGCTAGCTAACTTCCACAAGCATACCTCCGTCGTCAATGGGACAGATTTAGTCTCCTAGTGGACGCACGAGATATGTGGTAATTTAAACTACTGGCTAGGTAACGTCAACAAGCATACCTCAGTCGGCCAATGGGACAGATTTAGTGGACGCACGAGATATGTGGTAATTTAAACTACTGGCTAGCTAACTTCCACAAGCATACCTCAGTCGGTCAATGGGACATATTCAGTGTCTCAGTGGACGCACGAGAGATGTTGTCTGAATACACCTTGAACAGCACAGCAGACCACTAGGCCAACTCGAACCAAAGAGTAATAAATAATATATCAGATTCTTAGCAAAGCTATTTAATCACCTTGCTTTGTAATGGGTAGAAACAAATATTTCGGTCGGTCTTTTTAAATCACGCGAAGAAACGGTCTTATTTTGATCAAGGAATTAGGCTCTGCAATGATCTCTTTCAAGAACAGAAGGTCTCGGTATTGACCTATATTATATTGGAGTTATCGCACAATATGCGTGCCATTCAGGAAATTGGTGGTGGGTCTGTGATGGTAGTTGGTTATTCAGAAGTTTATTCAGAAGTTTATTCACGAATACACAGTCAGAGGTTTATTCAGAAGTTTATTCACGAATACACAGTGAGAGGTTTATTCAGAAGTTTATTCACGAATACATAACCAGAAGTTTATTCAGAAGTTTATTCAGAAATATATTCGCGAATACACAGTCACAAACTTCTGAGTAAACTAATGGCTGCGTGCCCACGAATAAACTTCTGAATAACCAACTGCCATCTACATACCTGAATTATTATCATTTATTGTGTAAGCGAGATAACTACTAACACACACGTGACTTGTGTTTACCGTCGCACAAACAGCGTATGTCATAATGGCGACTCTCCAGTTAGTATTGGTGGTGGAAGACCTCTGAGCCTTATTGCAGGCACGCACGGGCAGGGTAAAACCACCGACCTACCACACGCCAGCTTCATAGCTTCCTCATATGACATAATTCGACTGACATCTTCAGTGATATTCGAACCTATAGATGTGAGGGGCAAGTGATTTGAAGTCAACGACCTTAACCACTCGGTCACGGAAGCCCTCATCTAACATAGTACATGTGTATTTAGCTATGCTTTATAGACACAATTCGAAGAAACGACAAATGCGCTTTATGTAGGTTTCTACTTATTTCCAGGTATTAAAAGGACTAAATTTGAGAGTGAAGCCGGGTCAGACCGTGGCCCTTGTTGGACTGAGCGGGTGTGGTAAATCTACAGTAGTGAACCTTGTTCAAAGATTCTACGATCCCGACAGCGGATACATTATAAAATTACACACACACACATATAGCATATACAGGGATGTGTCAACAAATATATAGCATGTGAATACGCATAAGTATGCTATCTGAGGCAGTATAAGTACATTCTCCCGTAATCTTATTTCAAACAGACGGATCTGTAGTCCAGTGGTAACACGCTGGACTGATAATCCAGGGATCGCAGGTTCGATCCCCCGTCTGACCCTAATAAAATTAACAGTCTTTCAGATGGGACGTTAAACCGAGGTCTCGTGTCGGTGCTTTACACCGTGCACGTAAAAGAACCAGAGGGAATTCTGGAATGGGTCTCTGTCTGTATCATGCACTATCCTCCAAAATCTAAAATAACTAATATATTCAGGAGGCGTCGCTCATATGGGCAACTGGTAGCGACGATAAATAAACGTAAAACACACATAATGTCAAAAAACCGTAGGCCATCGAATTTCACACGATATTTTGTTTTGTTTATTTGTTTTGGGGGTGTTGAGTTGCACGAACAGCTTAGATCATATGGCGGCTATCAAAGCTAGTATTGGTGGAGGAAGACCCAGGATGCCATTCCGAGCAGTATTTCAGACATAGACTGGTACCCTGGTAGGAACACTGATCTTCCATAACCAACAATAGCTTCCTCGCATGAAATAAGTGGACAACCCAGTGCGCTTGGATAATGTAGTAATGAGTGGTGACTGATATGTATCAACGCCCGTGACCAATCTATCACCGTAGTCTCTTCATAGTATGTTACTTAAAAAATAATAGGTATCAACCGTGGTATATCGCAGAATAACCCGAGTTTGAAGTTCTTATGCGTAGAAATATATCACGAAGGCCGAATAGCGCAGAATAACCCGAGTTTGAAGTTCTATGCGTAGAAATATATCACAACCAAAACCCAATGAAGTTCTTATGCGTAGAAATATATATATGAACTTCAAACTCGGGTTATTCTGCGATATACCACGGTTGATACTTATTATTTCTTAATTATTATTTCGATTCTAAAACGACTTACTTCTAATAATTTTAGACGAGAATCAAAGGAGTATTTTCTTCAAACGCCGTGCTACTCCGCTGCATTTGGCTTTCGAAATTTCCTCCCGCGTAAGGGGTGATGACGTTATTTTTTATGGAAAATATCAATCTAGTGCATAAATGAACAAAAGTTGTAACTGATCAATAATTTTATTTATTTTGTCAAATAAAACTGTACAGAATAGTAACTGAAACGTTACTTAACAGAAAAACAAGACGGACAAGAGATTATCTGATTCTAAAAATAGCTCACGTCCGCGAATTCCCACGATAGTATTTACAAACATCACGTGACTTTCATTCATAAAACTTTACACGCATTGTATAAATGGAATAGCCAAAACACGGTGCGCGCGCAGCATAGTTCAAGGTAGGTATATCGCAGAATAACCCGAGGTAGATTTTACTCTACAAGTATGTATGTTATTAGCTGGGTCGTGTTAGAATAGTATGTAAAAATAAGCAGGCCATGATATGCTTCTGGGAATATCACGCCTGAACCGTACTATATACTCATATACAATGTCAACAAACCATGTAACATCTTTATAACGATGAAACCAGCTTAAAACAATGCTTTCAGTCACCTTTTCATCTTTCAGATTTTCATTGATTTTGTTTTATCGGTATTACGGTTTTACCCCATCGACGCCTCAGAGTAACTTCACGATTGGTGATTTTTACATTCACACCGGAATGTCCAGATTTTGAACCACACACATGTTCCATATAATTATTTTCATATCGTATTTAGAGGTTAGTCTTATACTGTTTACTAACTGAAACTAAGTATTAATATGATAATGGAAAACCATGATGTAGCTTTGTTACTTGTATCTACAGTCCCACCTCCCTAACCGTCACCTCCCATGAGCGACACCCTTATTCCCACCCGTTGCGTTTCCGTGAGGCACAATTGGCGATTATTTGCGTCTGATGATACATACATGTACAGACTGTTTCTTTTTTCAGCCAAATATTTGTCTGTTCTTGGGACGTTTTCTGCATCGCTGGGTGGGAAATTGACTGTCATTGTGTGGTGTTGGGAGGTGTCGTTCATGAGAGGTGAAATTGTATTAAAATAGAACGGGTGGTAAAAATGTTACGTTATAAAAAAGAGGGTGTCGCTCATGGGATATGACGTTTGGGGAGGTGAAAAGTTTTTATTCCATATGATGGTTATGTCGCTTTAACTTCTGTCTGTTCGTCTGTATTTTATTAAATTAATAATTATTATTATAGGTTCTGGTCGATGGAAGAGATATTCACACGTTGGACTTGAAAAGTTTGAGAGACAGAATAGGAATCGTTTCACAAGAGCCCATCCTATTTGGTATTTCAATCAAAGAAAATATCCTCCTTGGCCGACCAGAAGCGACGTACGCTGACATTATACGGGCCGCCAAGGAAGCGAACTGTCATGATTTCATTTCAAATTTACCTCAGGTATCATGATTCATGTATAGCTAATGAAACAAATTAAATGAATATGATTACAGTGTTTGCAATGTGCTTACAATTAGTATGGTTAGTCAAGAAAACGACCTTATGACGCCAATCGTTGAAATACAAATGTCGGTGACGCCACTTGTTGAAATACAATTTTCGGTGACGCCACTTGTTGAAATACAAATGTCGGTGACGCCACTTGTTGAAATACAAATGTCGGTGACGCCACTTGTTGAAATACAAATGTCGGTGACGCCACTCGATGAAATAAAATCCTATCTTACAGTAATAAACACAAATATTCTATATTTCTTTATGCAAAGCTTTCAGTAATACAATTTTATAATAGCAACTTATTAAGAATTTGCTTAAGTCATTTTGAACAGAAATATAACTTTAAATTGGTTTAAACATATTTATTTTCTATCATGTACATGATTATTTACAACAATTGAAATAAGGAATTGGACAGCAAGCTATACATCATATGGTTGTCCTCTCCTTCCTGAAGGATTTACACAAACCGTTCATGACATGACTATTTACAAGTTCAATAATACTTGTTGGTATGTATAGGGAAGATGTAATGCTTACAAAGCTTAATTCATGATATCTAAATAAAGTGTTTGATACATAAGAGTACAGAGCTTGAAAAGTTGTGAAAACATTTTTTTAAGTTAACGTCCCTACATGTATGTAAGAGTATTTGTTATTTTTGTTGAAGGGTTACGATACCTTAGTAGGGGAAAGAGGGGCCCAGCTTTCAGGAGGCCAGAAACAGCGGGTAGCCATCGCAAGGGCGCTGATCAGGGATCCGAAAATACTGCTTCTGGACGAGGCTACATCCACCCTAGACACACAGAGTGAGAGAATTGTACAAGAAGCTCTGGACAAGGTAATATATATGTAAATGTAATAACACCATCTTATAATTTCTTATATGTACACACGTGTAATAACACCTGGAAGGATTCTGATTGGTTGAGAGAATAATCCTTATAATTTGTAAAATAACCTTTAATGCTCTGCACATTTCCATTTGAATTGGTACATACCGTTAATGGTAAGACAAACTACGATTTAAAAGAAGTCTTGACGCAAATGTCAAACTGTTGCTAAGTGAAGTCACCCTGTTTTATTACTAAAAAGAAACATGAACTATATTAGTTATCAGGACTACATTCGGATGCACTTTCGCCTATTTACGTATATATACAACCACCATGTTTGATGCAAATGTCTAACTATTTCTAAGGGAAGTCACCCTGCTTTATTCCCAAAAAGAAAAATGAACTATATTAGTTATATCAGGACTACTTTCGCCTATTTACGTAATGCAAATGTCTAACTATTTCTAAGGGAAGTCACCCTGCTTTATTTCCAAAAAGAAAAATAAACTATTTTAGTTATCAGGACTACATTCGGCTATTTACGTATATACTACCTTATATTAATCAGGCACGACAGGGAAGAACAACTATCGTTATTGCTCATAGATTATCGACGATCCAAAACGCAGATGTGATCAATGTTGTACAAGATGGTGAGATCGTAGAGTCGGGAAAGCACGCGGAGCTGATGGCGAGACAAGGAGTGTATCATCAACTAGTAACTGTTCAAATGATCATAGAAGAAGACGATGACATATCTGTAGAAGATGACGACGGTACGAGTTTGAATTAATTGTTGTAGAAGATGACGACGGTACGACTTTGAATTAATTGTTGTAGAAGATGACGACGGTACGATTTTGAATTAATTGTTGTAGAAGATGACGACGGTACGACTTTGAATTAATTGTTGTAGAAGATGACGACGGTACGATTTTGAATTAATTGTTGTAGAAGATGACGACGGTACGACTTTGAATTAATTGTTGTAGAAGATGACGACGGTACGACTTTGAATTAATTATTGTAGAAGATGACGACGGTACGACTTTGAATTAATTGTTGTAGAAGGTGACGACGGTACGACTTTGAATTAACTTTAAATGCATAATCTTGTTGAAACTGGCCCTCGCAATTTCGAACAAAAGATATTATAAGACAATGTTATTCCTGCAAAACAAGTATTACCCAGGCAAGTTTTGCAGGAAATATTCAAATTTTTAACAGTTTTAAATGGATGTTAGCGGATGAAAGGAACAGTATATATACTACTTATGAATGTGTTGCTAATGTTACATGATAAATGCACTTGTAACTGTGTTAGTTGGCTATACTAATTTGCAGTGTATATTTAGAGGCCCCGACATATTAAGTGTATAACACAACTTTATGGGGGTTGTTTATTAGCCTGGGAACAAGCGTTCATATATTTAGCCTGGCCAGTCAAATAAACCAGAGGAGATTCTGGAATAGGTCTCTGTCTGTATCATTGCACTATCATCCAAAGATCTAAAATGGATAATTTCTTCAGGAGGCGTCGCTCATATGGGCAACCGGTAGCGACGATAAATAAACGTAAAACACATACACAACACATGTCCACAGTTTTAATTTAGTTTAAACATATTTTATTGCTTTCAAATATCATACATATACACAGACTGCACAATAATTGTTCAACAAATGAAACGTAACGAATATTATACGAGTGAAACTGTTATAATTTAGAAGCAAATGGGTTGGGTCACAACATTAGTGACGACCCTCACCTTATATCAAAAAGATGTAACAGAATGAGCAGACTTTTTCTATGATTCTTTAGAAGTAGCGTACATAGTTATTGGAATATAAGAATCAAATGATTTAGTTTAAACAATATTTTATTTCAATGAATATACATAGTGTAATGATCACAATAAGAACATACATGTAGGATTGAGGAGAAAGCAACTTGCTTATATGGTTACCTCTTTCCTGATTTATTGATATCTATGCAAAAAAAATGTAAAGAAAAATAGAGGACAAAGAAATTGTAGTAGTTGCTCGCATTTCCACGCCCTCGTCCTTACTAAAATATATCATGGTACGTACCATTGCTCCTGGAAAAGACAGCTATTAGACAATTTAACTACATATCCTTTAGTTAACTGCAACATGTTTAGTAGGCTGCTACTAGCTTCCATCTGTTCTTGTATATTAATGTTACAACATGATGTAAATATTGATAAAATAAAATATGTTTAAACTAAAACGTTTAGTTTGTTTGATATAATTGTGTACATGTGTAAAGATAGGTTCGTTATCGTTATCTGGTAGGTTAAGGCGGACATGTTAATGACTTGTTATATTTATATATATTACTCACATCATTTGTAGTGTCTTCTAGCGAGAAATTGCATGTTAAATATGTACATTATTTTTAGGTGCATGTGGGATGCCCTCGACTCACATGTCTCATGTGACGAGGAAAATAAAGGGACGTATGATATTTCCAAATAAAAAAATAGTTTCCAAACATGTCGTGTCAGTCCTAGTATCGGAGCCTCCATGGCCGAGTGGTTACTGGCGTTTACTTGCTTCTCACAGCTGCAGGTTCGAATCCGACTGGGTGTCGATTTATTTGTGTAGTAAAAGTAAATAATGCTCTCGAAGGGGCATCCGGAGTCGCCCTCCACCAATAATAACTGGTGAGTCACCATATGACCTAAGCGTTGGTGTCCCTTTAAAACCCAACACAAGCAAACAGTTTTAGCATCATGGTCAAAGTCAGATTAGTTGAACAAGAAACGTATCTCAATTTGTAACTAGAGTCACGCGTATGTTGCATGGTATGATTCCAGGAAAACAAGACGCGGTGCCTAACGGGACACCGAGACAACGAAGTATTTCAGAAGAAAAAATACCGAGACAGATGTCATCGCAAGTTTCTCGACAATTGTCAAGACAATTTTCCAAAGCAACAATAAAGGAGGCAGAACACACGACAGCAGAAGAAGATGAAGTAGATATAACTAAATTATTCATAAAAATTGCAACAAAATGATTTAATGAAAGGGGTTATAATGTACTATAACTGAGTTGTAATCTCTGGTGGATAACGTCCGTCCGTCCGTGTGTGTGGGGGTGTGGGGGGTAATAGTAATGGCATGCATTTAAAAAATAAGTTTCAACTTTATTTATTTTACAACGATTGCTAAGCAAGTTCTAACAACTTATATTAATCACTTTCGTTGGCGCGGCTGAAAGCGTATAATTATGTGGTCATGCATGTGGGAGGAAACCGGAGTACCCGGAGAAAAACCACCTGTCCGATCTGACGATCACCGTACCATCTCACATACTTCCCGGTCGGAGCGGAGGATCGAACCCGGGTTTCATTGGTGAGTAGCGAGCGCGCTAACCACTGCGCAATCGGACAGCCATAGTTAGGCATACATTTATAATATATAATTATTAATTATTAAATCTATAATAACTAATAAGTGTGTTTTATAATACATATTCAGAGAGATAGAGAGAGAGAGAGAGAGAGAGAGAGAGAGGGGAGAGAGAGAGAGAGAGAGAGAGAGAGAGAGAGAGAAGAGAGGGGCGGCTCGCTGGTAATTGTATGGCATGTACTCTGTTCGTATATATAATTATGTCTTATAATACATATACAGAGAGAGAGACGGCTCGGGGGTGTGTCATGCACTCTGATGGATAACTAATAATTATGTCTTATAATACATATACAGAGAGAGGCGGCTCGGAGGAATGTCATGCACTCTGTTTGGATAACTAATACATATGTCTTATAATACATATATACAGAGAGAGGCGGCTCGGAGGTATGGCATGCACTCTGTTTGGATAACTAATACATATGTCTTATAATACATATATACAGAGAGAGGCGGCTCGGGGGTATGTCATGCACTCTGTTTGGATAACTAATACTTATGTTTTATAATACATATATACAGAGAGAGAGAGAGACGGCTCGGGGGTATGTCATGCACTCTGTTTGGATAACTAATACATATGTCTTATAATACATATATACAGAGAGAGGCGGCTCGAGGGTATGTCATGCACTCTGTTTGGATAACTAATCATTATGTCTTATAATACATATACAGAGAGAGACGGCTCGGAGGAATGGCATGCACTCTGTTTGGATAACTAATAATTATGTATTATAATACATATACAGAGAGAGGCGGCTCGAGGGTATGTCATGCACTCTGTTTGGATAACTAATAATTATGTCTATTAATACACATATAGAGAGAGAGACGGCTCGGGGGTATGTCATGCACTCTGTTTGGATAACTAATAATTATGTCTTATAATACATATACAGAGAGTGAGAGAGAGAGGCGGCTCGGAGGTATGTCATACACTCTGTTTGGATAACTAATAATTATGTCTTATAATACATATATACAGAGAGAGGCGGCTCGGAGGTATGTCATGCACTCTGTTTGGATAACTAATACTTATGTTTTATAATACATATACAGAGAGAGACGGCTCGGAGGTATGTCATACACTCTGTTTGGATAACTAATACTTATGTCTTATAATACATATACAGAGAGAGAGACGGCTCGGAGGTATGTCATACACTCTGTTTGGATAACTAATAATTATGTCTTATAATACATATATACAGAGAGAGAGAGAGAGAGACGGCTCGGAGGTATGTCATACACTCTGTTTGGATAACTAATAATTATGTCTTATAATACATATATACAGAGAGAGGCGGCTCGGGGGTATGGCATGCACTCTGTTTGGATAACTAATAATTATGTCTTATAATACATGTACAGAAAGAGACGGCTCCACGGTCCTCATTCTGTCCAATGTTACGCGAGAACAGCCCGGAATGGCCATTCATTGTGATGGGGTGCATCGCGGCAGCAATTAAAGGATGCACTATGCCGGCTTTTGCAATTTTCTTCAGTGAAATGATCAAAGTAAGAATTACTATATAAATAATGCAATTTCATCTCAATTACAGTACAGACGGAACTGTGGTCCAGTGGTAACACGCTGGACTGGTAATCCAGGGATAGCAGGTTCGATTCCCTGTCAGACCCTAATAAAATTAACAGTCTTTCAGATGGGACTTTAAACCGAGGTCTCGTGTCGGTGTTACACCGTGCACGTAAAAGAACCAGAGGAGGCTCTGGAATGGGTCTCTGTTTGTATCATGCACTATCCTCCAAAGAATCTAACCTGACTAATCTCTTCAGGAGGCGTCGCTCATATGGGCAACCAGTAGCGTCGATTCTAACACGACTTACTTCTAATAATTTTAAAGGAGTATTTTTTTCAAAGGCCGCTGCATTTGGCTTTCGAAATTTCCTCCCGCGTTAGGGGTTATGACGTTATTTGTTATGGAAAATATCAATCTAGTTCATAAATGAACAAAAGTTGTAACTGATCAATAATTTTATTTATTTTGTAAATAAAACTGTACAGAATAGTAACTGAAACGTTACTTAACAGAAAAACAAGACTGACAAGAGATTATCTGATTCTAAAAATAGCTCACATCCGCGAATTCCCACGATAGTATTTACAAACATCACGTGACTTTCATTCATAAAACTGTACACGCATTGTATAAATGGAATAGCCCAAACGCGCAGTATAGTTCAAGGTAGGTATATCGCATAATAACCCGAGGTTGGTTTTACTCTACAAGTATGTATGTTATTAGCTGGGTCGTGTTAGAATTATAAATAATTGTTTAGACATATATTTCGCTGGTAGTCTACACAATTGTCCAAATAATTGGATTGTTTTCATGTATATCAGTTTCAATAGGGTACATATTTAATGCCCATGAGGAAATTAGAGTAGATGTGTAGGTTGACAGATGTTGCATACACTTAACACACATTGAGGATGAAAAACATTTCTTGTGTGATTGTGTTTTATACAGAGACCAACGTTCAAACAAATTCAGTGATTTATTTGTAAACCCAAATGACTTATCCTGCGACCAACGTTTAGTTGAACTTATAAACTCACACCCCAGAAAATTGTCGACATATCTAGTACATGCATTCTTAATGAGAAGGAACAAGTTGTATTTATAAACTGGTTGCGTAGTATTAAATACAACAAAGGGTATCTCATTCACACTATTTATTAAATATATATCGCATGATTTATTATATCGTTAAACATTAACTACATATACTGCATACCCTATACTATGTAGAATGCATTGGTAAAAGCTACCAATTTGTGTTGTTGTAACATCACATAACATGTGACACACTAGTCATTTGTACTCTACATGGCTTGTACAAAAATATTTATTTGATATATATATTACTATTGTACTATAAAAGAATCTCTCTATCTCAAATGTGCGATTCATATTAATTCATATAAATATGTTTAATTTTGAACCATACATTTTGTATATAATGTTGGTGACATATAGGCCCATTGGGCCGGGTGCTTGATTATGTTGTTAACTATTTGTTATTTGTCATTGTATATATGCACATGTCACTATAATAAAATATTTACTTACTTACTTACTTACATTCGGTGGGCTCTTTCTAATTGTAAGAGTGACGTTGTGGAGATACAGTTCCATAATTCACACCCATACAGTGCGTTGGGTATCACGACAGCTTTGTATAGTTCATAGATTTAAACCATCCGGATGTAGACCACTGTACACTAAACTGAAGAAGGTCTGGTCAGGGATGGATGGATTAGCAGATGTTATATAGTTCACATAAAAATGTGTTCACAAATACAATACTATACACATTATTTACATAGATAAGAACTACGACACTGTAAACTATTAAAGCAGAATTATTTGTGTCATATCAAACTATTTCTGGATGTGGTGATAGCGCAGTGGATGCGCGTTCGCTTCAGGTGTGAAAGGCCCAGAGGTCGAGCCCGCTGGAGCCGTTACGATTGTGCCCCTAGGCAAGGTATTTAAATTCCACGTTGCCTCTTCTCTCTCCATCGTGGCGATGGATTCCACCAGGAATGAGGTATCGAGGATGATTAATATAAGTTGAAAGAACTAGTTTCGCAATGAGCTCAAATAAATTTGTATAAACTAAAATAGTCCTGATTATTCACCTATATCAACACCTACTAAAGGCCATTTCTCGCTAATGTCGCTTCGAGCAAGAATGTCCATTTGTTGGAAGTTGTATTCCTTCAGAAGATGAATGAATATGTACACGTTTTATTATTTATTAGCATACTTATCATGTTTTCGGACTTCGGACTATCAAAAGCATGTTAAAATCACCACTCATGTAAGATCCTATATATATATATATACAGTCTACACCCGTTATCTCAAAGTCGGTTATGTCGAATTCTCCGGTTATCTCGAGGTCGGATCAAAGTCCCGTTTCAGACACTATCATTTTACAACTCGCTCCGATTATATCGAATTTCGTTAAGTCAAACTTCGGTTATGTCGAAGTATTTTGCTCGGTCCGACGGAATTCGACATAGCGGATGTAAATTGTATATAATAATAGTAATAATAATAATACTATTACTTATATAATGTTATGTATGTAGACTCACGTATTAGTCAGTGTTATGCTTACGTTTCCATTTCAGGTGTTTATGAACAATGGCGAGAATAGCGTCTTCTGGAGCATGATGTTTCTAATGCTTGGAGGAGTTGAATTTATAACTAATTTACTGCAGGTAAAGAGAAAGTCATGCTGTTCCCAATGTTGATATTATCCCGTCATTTATAAATTATGTTAGTGGACAATTATATTGGTGGACATTTATAAATTATGTTGGTGGACAATTTATGTTGGTGGACAATTATTACATAGTTTTTCACTTCAAGACATTATTTATTTGGTAATGCTGTACAGTTCTAGTGGTGTTAACGAAACCACATACAAAACTCAAACTCTGTTTGCGATCGTTTATTCAATGTAATGACGAGGTTAATTACAAGTACAAGATAAATGTTTTCAAATCTCATTGACTGCTAGGTACATATAGTCGAATACATGAAACATAGCCTCGGCGCAGACCGAGATACACGGGACCAGGTTAAAAACCAGATGTAAAAATCATTAATGATAATGTAAAATGTAAAACTCTGGAAAACTGAGTACCTCACGGATGTTTCATATATTTTATTAGAGCAGCACTATATCGTAATGAAGGATGTGTTTTGGTAAAATATAAATACTAATGTATGTGTATTTACAAAAATCGAAATAGTCGCTCAGAAACGATAAAAATCAAATAAATATACACCGTCGTATACGCGAATTGTTTATCAACAAACGAAATGTGTTTATCAACACACGAAATGTAAACACGTACAACGCGCATGCGTGGAACAACAGTGGATGTAGAAACGCACGTTGGAATGTCAGCATATTTTGAACATGAAATACTATCTATCTATCTTCCTTTATTGTCGAACCCCTCGCGGGGATGTAGACATGTCCCTAAAATACTTAGAAAACAGAGGTATGAATCGACATCTCAAGTAATTCAATTAAAAAAGACAACGTGGGACAAATGGGGACGATGTATTCCGAATGTATACAAATGCGGACAATGCCTTCCGATTGTAAACAGTTGTGTGACCGACCGACTCGGAAAGTTCTACTTTCGGTTTCGAGTTTGTTTTATCGCAAAATACACTGTTTACTAATTGAACATAATTATACAAATTATAATATAAGAATGCGTAGCAGAATTGATACCAATACGTAAAATTTTAATTTTTCAAATATCTTTTATTTCATACGATATAGGGCTGCTTGAACATCTTTGTTTGTTGATTAAAATATTTACCAAACGACAACATATTCGTACTGTGTTACGATATATTGCATAATACTTAATATAACAATAACGAATCTGAATTCAGTTAAACAATGCCATGACTCGTATAACATTCATAATAAGTATTGTACAATTGTATTAATTTATATTGTATACTAATTAATTGTACAACATGTGGTGTAAAGTGAAACTAACATTTGGTTTAAAGTGAAACTAACATTTGGTTTAAAGAGAAATTAACATTTGGTGTAAAGTGAAACTAACATTTTGTTTAAAGTGAAACTAACATTTGGTTTAAAGAGAAATTAACAGTTGGTGTAAAGTGATACCAACAGTTTGTTTAAAGTGAAATTAACATTTGGTTTAAAGAGAAACTAACATTTGGTGTAAAGTGAAACTAATATTTTGTTTAAAGTGAAACTAACATTTGGTTTAAAGAAAAACTAACATTTCGTGTAAAATGAAACTAACATTTGGTTTACAGAGAAACTAACATACTATCTAAAGTGAAATTAGCATTTCGTTTAAAGAGAAACTAACATTGTTTTTAAAGAGAAACTAAAATTAGGCTTAAATAACAACAAACTTCCCGCTAAAAGAGAACACAAACAAGATTTCGTTTATATGACTATGTATTTTTTTAGTGTACATGCATTTCTATGATTATGATGTTTCAGAGTGTTTGTTTCGGTAATTCGGGAGAGAAGCTCACATTTCGTTTACGGTTGAAGAGTTTTCGCTCCTTCATGCGTCAAGATATGTCCTATTTCGACGACCCTAAGCATTCCACCGGTGCAATCACAACACGATTAGCCACCGATGCATCTCTCGTCAAAAACGTAAGTAATGCTCAATTCTGGATACAGATTGAGATACATTATCATTCAAAGAAAGTAATAACAAATTACTATACATTCTAGTTTATACAAGTATATTTTAGCTCGATTGCGAAACTAGTTCTTACAACTTATATTAATCACTCTCGATACTTCATTCCTGATGGAATCCATCCCCATGTGGGGTAGAGAAGAGGCAACGTTGTATTTAAATGCCTTGCCTAAAGGCAGGCCCTAGCGGAACATTTCACATCTGAAGCGAACACGCTACCACTGCGCTATCACGACTTCCACTATACAGTAAACCCTGTCTTAATCAGCCAGCCAATGCAATCACAGAAAGTGGCTACTTAACACATGCGGCTGCTTAATAGAGGGCAAATGTATAATAAAACAACATATTGGGAATCTGGAAACTGACTGTTTAATACAGGATGGCTTCTTAATGGAGGTGACCACTAACACAGGTTTTACTGTATGTACGCGTTTCACCTTAATACTCTCTTTATCTTATTGATATACTAATTTACAGTTCATGATTAAAAAGTTTACTTGCTATTATTTCAAATTAAAATTAATAGTTTAGAAAATATTACATACAACACTGTTATAACATTAACATAACATAATGTGTATTGACATTAAATAGCATAAGCACATTTATAGCCACAAATGATGCAGTTTGACAAATAGTGAAATACATGATACAGTTTTCTGAGAAGAGTGAATAAATATATCGTAACTGCATTAAGTACCTTGCTATAGGAGAATACCTCAATTCGATTGTAATCTGTTTTCATGTTTGTATCTAAAATTGTGCGTAAAATGTATATGTGTTGTTTTGTTTTAAGCTAAAAACAAATATCAAAGAAAGTACAAAAGTATTCAAACTGTCAATTCGGATCAGTTTAAGCATATTCATTCGTCCATAGTGTACAGTACATAAATATACATGTATATTGTATTCAAAACGAAAATTAATTAAATGGAAAGCTTAAAGCTTATTGCATCCATCTGTTTCAGGCCACAGGTATCCGGATAGCGACCATGATCCAGTCTATATTCGGATTGGTCGCTGCATTGACAATTTCATTCATCTATGGTTGGCAGTTGGCTCTCGTTGTCTTGGCTGGAGTCCCATTAATGGCAGTAGCAGGTGTGACCCCTTTACCCTGTATCACTATGATATATTTTTATTAATATTTTAAGTTTAACGTCGCTACCGGTTTCCCATTTGAGCGACGGGCAGTTTACCTAACAACACCATCACCTTTCCTGGGCAGGCTCCTGGTGCACCAACCTCCGTAAGAAACTGCCAACCTTTTCGTATAAACGAGAAACGGTCTGAACGGGGCTCGAACCAGTGATCATCAGTGATGATAGGGTACATTGATATACAAGTCAGCGACCCTAACTACTCGACCACGGAGGCGGTTCATCACTATAATATACATGTTACGATTGTGCCCTTGTACAAGGCATTTAAATTCCACGTTGCCTCTTCGTGGCGATGGGTTCCATCCGGAATGAGGTCTCGAGAGTGATTAATATAAGTTGGAATAACTTGTTACGCAATCGAGCTAAGCTAAATTGGTATAAACTGCAAGAACGATATAATGTTATTTCCTAACAAATCGATCTATATTAAATTTGTATAAGACAAAATGGCAATAAAACATTGTGTATACTATGCCCGAATGTAACATCGTTTGTCTGTTCGATGTAGGAGCTTTGCAAATGAGGATTGTAATGGGCAGTCAGAAAAGAGATAATACCGAACTGGAGGCTGCCGGAAAGGTAATATTCCCATTCAATTTAACCTAAAACAGAGACAATACCGAACTGGACGCCGCCCGAAAGGTAACATTCCCATTCAATTTAACCTAAAACAGAGACAATACCGAACTGGAAGCCGTCGGAAACGTATCATTCTATTGAATTTAACCTAAAACAGAGACAATACCGAACTGGAGGCCGCCGGAAGCGTAACATTCCCATTCAATTTAACCTAAAACAGAGACAATACCGAACTGGACGCCGCCCGAAAGGTAACATTCCCATTCAATTTAACCTAAAACAGAGACAATACCGAACTGGAGGCCGTCGGAAACGTATCATTCTATTGAATTTAACCTAAAACAGAGACAATACCGAACTGGAGGCCGCCGGAAGCGTAACATTCCCATTCAATTTAACCTAAAACACTGTCATAGCTTTGTACTTGCAGCCCATTATTATTACTATAGGATTGCTTTCAAAAGTGTGTGTTTTTCGTTTATTTAGCGGCGCTACCGGTTGCCCATATGAGCGACGCCTCCTGAAGATATTAGTCATTTTAGATTTTGGAGGATAGTGCAATGATACACAGAGACCCATTGCAGAGTCTCCTCTGGTTCTTTTACGTGCACGGTGTAAAGCACCGACACGAGACCTCGGTTTAAGGTCCCATCTGAAAGACTGTTAATTTTATTAGGGTCAGACGGGGTATCAAACCTGTGATCCCTGGATTACCAGTCCGGCGTGTTACCACTGTACTACAGATCCGTCTGTTGCTATCAAAAGTCCAGGCCTGGAGGTTATAAAGCTTTTCTCCAATCTCAAACTCAATTATCCACCGTCTGATTGGTTCACTCAATCTTAGATACCAGAATCAACCAATCAAATCACTAGAGCTCGAGTTTGAGATCTGAGAACAGTTTTATAACCTCGGAGCCAGTGTGTGTAGATGTACGGAATTAACATTTTTAATTAGTAAGCTAGTACTATATAAGTAAACATACACAATTGATGGGCCTATTTCTCACCTAATGACTGCATAACAATATAAATGAAAGCAAGACATTATCAAAATGGCAACACAAGAATAAAGAGTCATCACATTGAACTTAAACGACTGTCAGAATGTTCTCCTATAGACAGCGAGTAGTATACAAGTGTATGTTTTAAGTTTCACGGGTTCGAACCCACGATCAGGCCGTGGCTATTTATATAAAAAGTTGACAGTTACCACAGGAGGGTGGTGCATCAATTACTGGTTAACCGCTTCAGCCTGCCCTGGAAAGGTGGTGTTAGGTAAACAATCCACCGCTCAAATGGGCAACCGGTAACGACGTTAATTAAGTAATAATTTAAAAAAAGATATACCCCTCAAACGGATCCAAGATATGACATAGAAGACGAGTATTATGTGATATGCGTGTGTACAAAATATAGAGCGTTGAGGAAGCGATATAATGATAGATATTATTATGAAAGACCATGTATGTTAAAATTGTTGCAGTTGCTATCTTCTAATAATGAAAAGATCCTAAATGATTTAGCGTGTTTCATAAACTGTGCCTTGAAAATTAGACGAAATTCGTTAGATTAAAGTTGTGCTAGTTATGTAAATATGCAAGGTTTAACCATACTTGTTTCAAGCTTATAATAACCTATACCTTCTGAAATTAGCATTGATACTTTACATATGATATTGAATTGTCTTTTATGCTATACATGTATGTTAACATTGATTCTTTCTATATGTTTTATGGATGAGGAGCATATTGCTCAAATCTAAATAACCTTTATGTTCTGCTCTGTAAAATATTACCAATGTGTTCGGCGTTACGCGCCTAACACAGTCCAATATATTATATATTGGATTATAGTACGGCTTATACCATGTACATGTGGAATTCGTGATAGCGCAGTGGTAGAGCATTCGCCTCAGGTGCGAAAGGTCCGGAGTTCGAGTCCCGCTGGAGCCGTTACGATTGTGCCTTTAGGTAAGGCAATTCAATTCCTCGTTGCCTCTTCTCTCTCCCTCGTGGCGATGGATTCCATCAGAAATGAGGTATCGAGAGTGATTAATATAAGTTGAAATAACTTGTTTCGCAATCGAGCTAAAATAAATATGTATAAACTATATCCGATACATAATTCCATATCAGTTATAAACTATTATTTGCTAGAACTATGATTGTAGTCGAATCCAAGCTGCCACTTCTCTCTTCCTCTCATCGATGTAATCTATCAGAAATGAGCTAGAATCTGAGAACGATTCTAATATTATAAGAATACGCTAATTAAGATAATCGTTCTACTATGCGCGTGTGCGGCCTACATTCCAATTCCTTTGTCATTGTCCAAGATATTATTTTTTTTAATAATATTTTATTGCATTTATTTCTTCATTATATTTATATACACAATGAAATACGTGGAAAACAATATGAAATTATATTAGGATTTATTATTATTGCTGTATACTATTTAATATGGGGAGAAAATGCAAATGGGTTGGGCTACACGTTATGACAACATTATTTACAGACCTTCCCATCACTTCAAGCTAAATTAACAATGTTGGATGAACAATTTCTGTTATGTATGATTGAGTGTAGAAAATGCCAGATATAATTTTATACAATTAAACTTCGTGATAAATATATGTTAACTATAATAAACTATTAGGATTATTAACGAAAATGAATTGAAAAAAAAGAAAAAAGGTTCAATGATGTATCAGGAATGAAACACAAAGAGATATAGTACATGCACCCCAAACCCAGTGGTTAGTTCCTCCGCCCCACTCCATGCTTACAAGCTAAAAGCTAAAACAAAATACTATGCATTGTGCCAACACTTTCTTCACGATCTGCCATGTGCACATACGTTAACTAATCTACTGTACGGTGATGACCGACTTTGAAGTCCACACACACGTGCATACACACACACACACACGCACACGCACACGCACACGCACACGCACACACGCACACATCGTTCTACGTTTCCAGGATTTCATTTTAATATGCTTGTTTTCCATTCCAATTAATTATGTTTATACTTGCTTTTTTGGCGTTATTTATCGTCGCTACCGGTTGCCCATATGCGCGACGCCTTCTGAAGAGATTAATCATTTTAGATTGTTGGAGGATAGTGCAATGATAGAGACAGAGATCCAGTCCAGAGTATCCTCTGGTTCTTTTACGTGCACAGTGTAAAGCACCGACACGAGACCTCGGTTTAACGTCCCATCTGGAAGACTGTTAATTTTATTATGGTCAGACGGGGCATCGAACCTGCGACACCTGGATTACCAGAAATGGTGACATATACTTTATCTATAGACTGCAAGCGAGGCTATTGAAAATATTCGGACAGTCCAATCATTGACTCGGGAACCAGACTTCTGCATACAATATGAAGAATATTTAAAGAAGCCCTACATGTGAGTATCTACACAATACTACTGCGTGACAAACACCATACATTATTTAGTTACATTATAATAATAATATACAATAAATTGAACACTATAATAATATAATGTTACAGGCATTCTGTGTCATCAGTCATTACACGTAATGTCTTAAATGTTCAGACATTTCACGTAATGTCTTAAAGGGTCAGGCATTTCACGTAATATCTGTGACATCAGTCAGTACACGTAATGTCTTAAATGTTCAGGCATGTCACGTAATATATGTGACACCAGTCATTACACGTAATGTCTAAAATGGTCAGGCTGTTCACGTAATATCTGTAACACCAGTCATTACACGTAATGTCTTAAATGGTCAGGCATTTCACGTAATATCTGTAACACCAGTCATTACACGTAATGTCTTAAATGTTCAGGCATTTCACGTAATACCTGTAACACCAGTCACTACACGTAATGTCTTAAATGGTCAGGCATTTCACGTAATATCTGTGAACCTAAGTTGTTTCCCGAATCTTGGAATTTCATAGAAATGTGTGTTTTACGTTTATTTATCGTCTCTACCGGTTGCCCATATGAGCTACGCCTCATGAAGAGATTAGTCATTTTAGATTTTTGGAGGATAGTGCAATGATACAGGCATAGACACATTCCAGAGTCTCCTCTGGTTCTTTTACGTGCACTGTGTAAAGCACCGACACGAGCCCTCGGTTTTACGTCCCATCTGACAGACTATTAATTTTATTATGGTCGTGTTACCACTGGACTACATAGACACCACTAATTTGCCTTTTATTAAGCCATTAACATGACGCCGATGATCATAGCTCCTCCAACTGGTCACGTGAGCATACATTTCTAGACACGGATAATCACGATAATTAAGTTGTCGAGGAAAATTGGCGGCTGTTTGATAAGGTTGTAAAACAACAAATAAATTGCCTATTAAATACATAGTAAAAAGTAAAAAACATAGAGTGTGTTCATTTATATTAATTTTTCCAATCTTTCATTTCCTCTGATACCACATCCACTGTGAAGAGGTATTCATATCAGCCTGAAACACACCAAGAATATTTCAAATTTAATGTTTGAAATAGCCAGTGCTCACCTGTGAATAACGTCAATGTGTTTACACACTGTATTCCTCCGCCAAATAATACAGTATACCAACCTTCAGTTTGCAATGACCTGAATTCTTATACCACATCTAGTCTGAAGTCTTCTCAAGTCACATAATTTCTCAAAAACACAACAACTATTCACTGCTTGTCATGAAAATGCATTTTTACCAAAAAGAAAAATGAACTATATTAGTTATTGGGACTACATACCGCGGATGCACGTCCGCCTATTTACGTATATACAAAAAAACTGTATATTTTTCAGAACAAATATGAGACTTGCTCAGCTGACCGGGATAGCTGTGGGGTTTTCACAAGGGATTGTGTTTATGATATATGCCGGAGCATTCCGATTTGGGGCATACATGATCACCACGGGGGATATGACCCCAGATAATGTCTTCAAGTGAGTATTAGGTGCGAAAGGCCTGTTGGAGTTCGAGCCCCGCTGTAGCCGTTACGAGTGTGCCCTTAGGCTAGAAATTTAATTTCCACGTTGCCTATTTTCTCTCCCTCGTGGCGATAGATACCATCAGGAATGAAGTCTCGAGCGTGATTAATATACGTTGTAAGAACTTGTTTCGCCATCGAGATATAATAATTAATATGAAGGCTTTGTTTTGTTTCCTTGTTATTGGCTTTTTAAAGTCGACACCATATGTCACATGGTGACTCTCCGGTTATTATTGGTGAAGGAAAACCCTGCACAGACTGGCACCGAGTAAGAACCACCGACCTCCAGCAAGTCAGCTGGGTACCTTCCTAAGAATAATTCGACACTGAACGTACATGTAGTGGTGAGGGACAACATATTTGAACTTGAGTTAACAACCTTAATCCTTCGATCAAGGAAGCCACTGATATAGGACGGAGCATTTCAATTTGGAACATAGAGAGTAACTACTGGTGATAAAACTCCAAACAATGTGCTTAAATGAAATACAGAGGGAGGGAGGGGGTAGGGAGGGAACGGAGCGTGGGGAATGTTATTGGGGCCTTGCATGCACATCCTTGTAATAATCGATTTTCTCGAATGATTGAATTAGGACATACACAATTCTGGAATTAGAACAAGAACGACACATTGTCCGACTTGCTGGTAAATACGGTAATTACATCGATCGTTTTATACAAGCGTAATCGATGTGTACCAAATAATGGTGTTCCGAAAACAATAGTCCTACCTTACATCTTCCAGGGTATTCTTTGCCATTTCTATGACTGGAATGGTGATCGGACAGACCAGCTCCTTCCTGCCAGACTACTCAAAAGCGGCAACAGCCGCCGGCATCATCTTTAAGGTTCTGGATACAATTCCACGCATAGACGTGTTCTCTAAACGAGGACTATACCTGGTATATACAACCAATTTATTCTTACCTATTTTACTTTTGTCGTTATTTATTCGAATATTTTATTTAACTCCGACCTTCTAAATTAATTACTATATGTACTTGTTTCAACTTAATAATCTCTTTATTTTATTGATATTCATTCTAATTTGCAGTTCATGACTAAAACGTTTACGTACCATTATTTCCAATTGAAATTAATAGTTCTGAAAACAACACTGTCATATCGTAACTGCATTACGTAGCTTGCTTGCTATAGGAGAATACCTCTATAAGCTATAGCTTTCGGTCTAATCCATGTTCATACATGTATCTAAATTAAGTGTGTACATGTATATTTGTATATGCTATATATGCAACGCATCAATGAAGTCCGCCTCCGTGGTCGAGTGGTTAAGGTCGCTGACTTGTATACCACTGTAACCTATCATCACTGATGGTCACGGGTTCGAGCCCCGCTCAGATCGTGTCTCATTTATATGAAAAAGTTGGCAGTTTCTTACGGAGGTTGGTGCACCCAAGTACTGGTTAACCGCTGAAGCCTGCCCAGGAAAGGTGTTGTTAGGTAAACTGCCCGCCGGCGATATAGCCCGAAATGGTGCTGATGCAGGCGTAAAACCCGAAATATAACATATAAGCATCAATGAAGATAATATCTAACTAGGTGGTTGTATAGTTAAACACCTTCTCCGTATGACTATGTACACGTATATTGTGGGCGTTGTACGAAACTAGAAATGTACGCAAGATTCTTTAAATGATAATGATTATCTATATATCCATTACACACATTAATGCCTTGATTTATGATTGAATAGTTTTATAAGAGTTTATTTCGAAATACAATGGGCAATATGCCCATCAGTACACATTATATACACATTACATACTTTCAAACGTGAACATTGGCACTGTGTGCCTTGTGTAAATATGTAATATAATTATATAGAGCAAATGGGCAAATAAAAACACGTGTAAATTGAATGTATATTGTATTCCGTGTGTGTATTTCATTGTATTCTTGGTGCGTCATTATATTACATCCATGTTTATGTTTGTTGTATTTTCAATTTTTCACATGGACCTCTGGCTTACTGAATTTGAAAATAAAACTATCTGTAGCAATATTAACACTGCTGTGTGAAGTACTTAATTTGAATAATTTCAGTCGAAACTTTCCGGGGAAATTGAATTCAAAAATGTGCAGTTCCACTATCCCATGCGGCCAGATGTACCTGTTCTTAAAGGAATCAACATACGGATTGAGCCTGGACAAACGGTAGCTCTTGTAGGACCGAGTGGGTGTGGCAAATCTACGCTGGTACAACTTCTCCAGCGATTCTATGATCCTACCGAAGGAGCCATTGTAAGATATTGTTGAATGTATGTATGCGCGGCGCGGTGCGATGCGGGATGGTATGGTATGGTATGGTATGGTATGGTATGGTATGGTATGGAATGGTATGGTACGGTATGGTATGGGATGGTATGGGATGGTATGGTATGGTATGGTGCATTGTGTGTGAGGTTCCTTGCTCAATGGCACTATATACGTTGCCTTGCCGAGTATCGAATCCGGTACCGTTCAATTCCAAATCCGACACTCTACCACTGGAACACGGCCACCAATTTTGCCTTGCATCTCCACCAAGATATTTATTTAAAGCAGCATTACATCGTAATAAAGGATGTTTTGGGTAAAATATAAATACACAATATAAATACTAATGTTGGTGTGTTTACAAAAATCGAAATAGTCGCTCAGAAATGATATCATTCCAATAAATTTAAACCGTCGTATACGCGAATTTGATTATCAACACACGAAATATCAACACGTACAGCGCGCATGCGTGAAATAACAGAGGATGCAGAAAACAACGTATATATTTTGAACATGAAAGACTATCTATCTATCTTCCTCTAATGTCGAACCCCTCGCGGGCATGTAGAACTGTCGCTAAAAGACTTATCTAACAGAGATATGAATCAACATATCAAGTAATTTAATTAAAAAAGACAACGTGGGACAAATGGGGACGATGCATTCCGAATGTAAACAAGTACGGACAATGTTTGTAAACAAGTTCGTGACCGATCGACTCGGAAAGTCCTATTTTCGGTTTAGAGTTTGTTTTATCGCATAAAATCACTGTTTACCAAATGAACATACGCATACAAAGTATAATGTTAGAATGTGTAGCAGCATTGCTACCCATACGTAAAAATTGAATTTTTCAAATATCTTTTATTTCATACGATTTAATGCTGCTTTAATAATATACTAATTGCAACTCTTTCACAATGAGGATAACAATTTACAATTACACATCACAATAACAATACAGTCACATTTCCAACATACATAAAACCTGATAATATACATATACATGACATGTTGGAGGATTGGGTTACAAGTTTTGAAAACATAATTAGCAACAGCCATTTCCAAAAGGTCTATTTTGCTATCAATTTGTCATGATGTTTGTACAGTCAAATCTGTCTTAAGCAGCCATCCAAAGGACTCACAGTGGCTGCTTAGCACAGGTTGGCTGCTTAATAAAGGTAACATGTATAATAAAACAGTATATTGGGAATATGGAAATGTGCTGCTTAATACAGGTTGGCTGCTTTATACAGCTAATAATTAAAGTAAAAAAGAAGTTTAAAAAACCAAGTTATGTTATTTGTAAGTGAAGTAATGGGGCTCATTGTGAAATGAATTCAGTGTACGTCTCGTAGTAGTACTAAATCCACACGGTTCGACGCTGGACTGGTAATCCGGGGATCGCAGGTTCGATTCCCCGTCTGACCATAATACAATTAAACCGAGGTCTCATATCGGTGCTTGCACACCGTGCACGTAAAAGAACCAGAGGGGACTCTGGAATGGGTCTCTGTCTGTATCATTACACTATCCTCCAACAATCTAAAATGACTAATTTCTTCAGGAGGCGTGGCTCATATGGACAACCGGTAGCGACGATAAATCAACGTAAAAATACCTACAACTTATTCAAATATGTGCACCTCGTTTGTGATTAATACAATAAATATTGCATACCTGAGTTGGCAATATGAAAACATAGATCCAGATCAGCACGCAATTGAAAGCCGCATCTGATCATGACCTATACTGTTTGCTATTCGGAGAGGTGCTTCATCTGCACTGTCTGAAGAGCAATCGATTAGCA
Source organism: Archivesica marissinica (assembly GCA_014843695.1). NCBI lineage: Eukaryota > Metazoa > Mollusca > Bivalvia > Venerida > Vesicomyidae > Archivesica > Archivesica marissinica. Next base: position 10,371,306 of record CM026392.1, read on the forward strand.
TATAGCCTGATCAGATGTTGTCTGATCGGGTTCTCTGCTTTTTGCAAAGTCGCTTTAATGCGACATTGGCTGTGAAAGAGTTAACAATGCTTCATACCGTTTATTGATGACTGTATACTATTATATTGGCCGCTTGCTCAAAAACGGGTAAACTAACCATACATATAATAAGAAATATGTTCCGTTATTGTTCTACCATGGAGTCTCGTTATTGAATATATTTTAGTTTATACAAATTTATTTTAGCTCGATTGCGAAACAAGTTCTTACAACTTATATTAATTACTCTAGAGAGAGACCTCATTCCTGATGGAATCCATCGCCACGAGGGAGAGAGAAGAGGCAATATATTTTAATTGTAAGTTAATTGCGTCGAATGATTTTCAGGCGGTCGACGGAACCAACATTCTAGATATAAATCTCATCAGATTGAGATATCTGATCAGTGTTGTCAGCCAGGAACCTATCTTGTTCGCTTGTAGCATAAAAGACAACATAACGTATGGCTTGGATACCCCAATGTCCATGGAAAATGTGATAGCTGCTGCACGAGCTGCCAATATACACGAGTTTATATCTAGTTTACCAACAGTAAGTATTCTTCGATTAGTTCCATTAATGTAAATGGAGAAGAATTAGAGGAGAAGAATTATATAACACTGTGTCTTCCATTCTAATCCTGTTTCTGTATTCTGATTATGTGTGGTGTATGCATTGTTCAATATGTATTATATTGGGAAATAAAATATGTTTAAATTAATGTAAATGGTAGTTTATACACATATATTTTAGCTCGATTGCGAAACAAGTTCTTACAACTTATATTAATCATTCTCGAGACCTCATTCCTGATGGAATAACGTGGAATTTAAATGCCTTGCCAAAGGGCACAATCGAACGTGGGGCTCGAATTCCGGGCCTTTCGCACCTGAAGCGAACGCGCTACCACTGCGCCATCAAGACTTCCATAGTGCATGCTACTAACACAGGTGGCCGAGTGATATAATAGGTCGTCGTTAGCACTCGTTGGTCATTGATATTGCCAGATTGTGTGCTTACGTTTATTTATCGTCGTTACCGGTTGCCCATATGAGCGACTCCGCCTGGAGAGATTGGTCATTTCAGATATTGGAGAATAGTGCAATGATACAGTCAGAGACCCATTCCGGGGTCTTCTGTGGTTCTTTTTCGTGCACGGTGTAGATCGCCGACACGAGACCTCGGTTTAACGTCCCAACCGAAAGACTGTCATATGATTCATTTTAGTATGACATAACGGGGGATCGACCGTGCGACCACTGGATTACAAGTATATCGTGTTAACCACTGGACCACCGATCCGCTACAACTCCATCGGCATGGCTGTCTGTTCGCCCCCTATCAGGGACAAGTGATAAATGATGATATTTGAGAAATGTGTCGGTCGTTGCAGAGTTGAGTATCAATTGATTCTCACCCAGGAAATGGGATGGTCTACTTAACACAACACAATACACTATCCTCCCAATAATAACCAGAACATGATGTTATGAACAGTAACAGGAAGAGGTCACTAAAGTAGCTATTATATGTGGAAGTCGTGATAGTGCAGCAGTATCTAGCCTGTGAACAGGCTGTCCGATTAGCGCAGTGGTTAGTGCGCTCGCTTGTAAAATAAATAACGTATAAAAATATAACTATATTTTAACACCGAGACTATTAATTGGGCCGTATTGAGTTTCTGATCAAATTTTGCCAGAGGTTAAAAAGTGAAAAATCGACAGACGGGAACACAGACTACGCAGTAGAGTGTAGGCTACGCTTCACGGGTGAAAGGACCGGGGTTTGTGCCCAGCTGTAGGCGCATAGCAAATATAGTGCGTAGGCCTATACAAGTAAAACTAAGTAAAGTGTTTAATTATTATAGTGTCACCCAAGGACAAGCAATTTCTGACTTATGAGACACTTCATTTTATGAACATCAGTAATTCCCGAATCCTATGCTTGCATACCTGGTGCCAGGTTGGTAGGCAATTGGTAACCATTATTTAACTAGTAGGCGGCTCGCCAACCGGCCATATCAGAACAAACCCCTGACGAGGTTCGAACTTTCGATGCCTTAACCACTAGGCGACGGAGACGGTATATGCACATTACCTCTTCTCCTCGAGGCGAGTGATTCCATCAGGAATGAGGTCTACTGAGAGATTTAACTAATGTTCTAAGAATTTGTTTCGCAATCGTCTTAAACTAACAACTTCTTACAACTATGCATTTTCCTTTTGGAGGATAATATTATTATCCCGAGGATAATATAATTCCGAGGATAATATAATAGTACTTCCGAATACAATGGCCTCTGTTATATATTTCGCTAGGTTTAGTACAACATGTTGTTTTGGTTGACGGTCGGTACTGTGTGTATCGTTTGATATATCTGTTCTTAATGTCTTGGACGCATTCACATGAAATGATATTCGTCTTGAATATTCAAAGTGTTGCAACATAACGGTTGTACCTATCTGTTGCGCCCATCGCGCTGTATGTGTATTTTACGTTTATTTATCGTCGCTACCGGTTGCCCATATGAGCGACGCCTCCTGAAGAGATTAGTCATTTTAGAGTTGTGGAGGATAGTGCAATGATACAGACAGAGACCCATTCCAGACTCTCATCTGGTTCTTTTACGTGCATTGTGTAAATCACCGACACGAGACCTCGGTTTAAAGTCCCATCTGAAAGACTCTTAATTTTATTAGGATCAGACGGGGATCGAACCTGCGATCCCTGGATCACCATACCAACGGGTTAACCACTGGACTACATATACGTCTGTTATCTGGCTGTACAAACGTGTTGGGGAGCACCATACCGTAATTTGAATTACGCATAAACTATTGATAACACCAGTGTGTAAATTATGCTTAATCTAAATTACGCACACACTATTGGCACCATCCGTGTGAATTACGCCTACACTATTGACAACAGCAGTGTGAATTACGCACACACTATTGGCACACTCCGTGTGAATTACGCCTAAACTATTGACAACATCAGTGTGAATTATATTTTTCATGCGTAAAGAGTTTATAGTTCTGTTGTAGATTGTACAAGCAGCATTAGACAATGCGCAAGAAGGAAGAACGTGTATCGTTATTGCCCATCGATTATCAACTATTCAAAATGCTGACGTCATCTACGTCATAGATTCTGGGAATGTTGTCGAGTCCGGAAATCATCAACATTTATTGAACAAGAGAGGAGTTTACGCAACATTAGTATCTGGTCAAACGCTATCGAAATAGATTAGGTGATACATCTAGTCAAAACCCCTCCCACATAGAGAGTTAGGCTAATATACGACTATATATCCATGTATTCGACGGCCTTTTATCTAACAACTAGTGCATAGACAATCAGACTATCTATCCCTCATCCATGGATATTACGTGAACAACATACTATTCTGGTCTTTACTATGAATGCTGTATTGGCAATGACGTCCAAATGCGCTTATATGTGTGAACTGGTTAAGTTAATCATGCAGGATTCAATACCAACTCGTAAGATTGTTTGTTTTTTTGGAAGGCGTGATAGCGCGTTCACTTCAGGTGTGAAACGCCCGAGTTCGTGCCTAGTTGTAGCCGTTACGATTGTGCCCTTAGTCAAGGCATTTAAATTACACGCTACCTCTTCTCTCATACTCGTGGAATGAACGCGTTTAAAAACATTCTAGACAAACAGTCCAATGTGAAACAATACGCCGCCTAGACGGACTACACACAGAGTTACGGTACAGAGCGGCTCTTTATAAGCGTGCAACCTTCTACCGGATATGTATGTATGTGGAGATGAATTCCATCAGGAACGAAGCCTTGGACGTGAGTAATATTAGTTGTCACAACTTGTTTCGCAATCGAACTAAGATAACTTTGTATAACCTAAGATTGTTTTAGTATACCTTAATATGCTTTAAGAGAATTGTTTTTGTTTTTTTATTTATACAAATTTATTTTAGCTCGATTGCGAAACAAGTTATTTCAACTTATATAAATCACTCTCGAGACCTCATTCCTGATGAAATCCATCGCCACGATGGAGAGAGAAGAGGCAACGTGGAATTTAAATGCCTTGCCTAAGGGCACAATCGTAACGGCTCCAGTGGGGCTCGAACTCCGGACCGTTCGCACCTGAAGCGAACGCGCATCCACTGTTGCATGGTGTAACTATGAAAGTTTACATATGTGTTATTGCTACACACGTTTCATCTGATATAGCATGTGTGCTTGTCAATGTACACTGTAGCATGTGTGCTTGTCAATGTACACTGTAGCATGTGTGCTTGTCAATGTACACTGATATAGCATGTGTGCTTGTCAATGTACACTGATATAGCATGTGTGCTTGTCAATGTACACTGATATAGCATGTGTGCTTGTCAATGTACACTGATATAGCATGTGTGCTTGTCAATGTACACTGTAGCATGTGTGCTTGTCAATGTACACTGATATAGCATGTGTGCTTGTCAATGTACACTGATATAGCATGTGTGCTTGTCAATGTACACTGATATAGCATGTGTGCTTGTCAATGTACACTGATATAGCATGTGTGCTTGTCAATGTACACTGATATAGCATGTGTGCTTGTCAATGTACACTGATATAGCATGTGTGCTTGTCAATGTACACTGATATAGCATGTGTGCTTGTCAATGTACACTGATATAGCATGTGTGCTTGTCAATGTACACTGATATAGCATGTGTGCTTGTCAATGTACACTGATATAGCATGTGTGCTTGTCAATGTACACTGATATAGCATGTGTGCTTGTCAATGTACACTGATATAGCATGTGTGCTTGTCAATGTACACTGATATAGCATGTGTGCTTGTCAATGTACACTGATATAGCATGTGTGCTTGTCAATGTACACTGATATAGCATGTGTGCTTGTCAATGTACACTGATATAGCATGTGTGCTTGTCAATGTACACTGATATAGCATGTGTGCTTGTCAATGTACACTGATATAGCATGTGTGCTTGTCAATGTACACTGATATAGCATGTGTGCTTGTCAATGTACACTGATATAGCATGTGTGCTTGTCAATGTACACTGATATAGCATGTGTGCTTGTCAATGTACACTGATATAGCATGTGTGCTTGTCAATGTACACTGATATAGCATGTGTGCTTGTCAATGTACACTGATATAGCATGTGTGCTTGTCAATGTACACTGATATAGCATGTGTGCTTGTCAATGTACACTGATATAGCATGTGTGCTTGTCAATGTACACTGATATAGCATGTGTGCTTGTCAATGTACACTGATATAGCATGTGTGCTTGTCAATGTACACTGATATAGCATGTGTGCTTGTCAATGTACACTGATATAGCATGTGTGCTTGTCAATGTACACTGATATAGCATGTGTGCTTGTCAATGTACACTGATATAGCATGTGTGCTTGTCAATGTACACTGATATAGCATGTGTGCTTGTCAATGTACACTGATATAGCATGTGTGCTTGTCAATGTACACTGATATAGCATGTGTGCTTGTCAATGTACACTGATATAGCATGTGTGCTTGTCAATGTACACTGATATAGCATGTGTGCTTGTCAATGTACACTGATATAGCATGTGTGCTTGTCAATGTACACTGATATAGCATGTGTGCTTGTCAATGTACACTGATATAGCATGTGTGCTTGCCAATGTACACTGATATAGCATGTGTGCTTGTCAATGTACACTGATATTGATTAATGCTTTACATTAAATTATATGCAATTATCGTGACAAATCAACTTATGAATACATGTTGCTCTTGTGTCAATGTGGATTGTTTTAACAATGCTATTTTTTCACACAGGTTCGTTGGTTGGGTTATTCTTTGGTTGGTTCATTCGTTGGTTGGGGAGCCTGCCCAGGAAAGGTGTTGTTAAGTAAACTGCCCGCCGGCTATATAGCGCGAAATGGTGTTGATGCAGGCGTAAAACCCGAAATATAACATCAGTATTTCAAAATTTCTGGTTTTAATAAGTATTTAATTTTCAATTAGCGACTGTTCCTCGGTTTTAATATGTAAATATAATAATATGTCAGTAGACTGTGATAGTTTGATTATCTGTGATTAGCTTAGTCTCTTATAATTATTTTATAATGAATGGTGTTGTACCTTGCCACGATAACTTGTTGTGTATATTTTATGTATTGTACAACGATGAGACTGAAATAAAGAATAAATCTATAATATAACATAATCGTTGGTTGGTTGGTTTGTTGGTTGCTTGGTTCGTTCGTTGATTGGTTGGTTTGTTGGTTCGTTCGTTGATTGGTTCGTTGGTTCGTTCGTTCGTTCGCAGGATTACGTCATACTTCTAGATGTTGGTTTTGTGGAGTGGGGGTATCTGACATGAGCATAGGGTCATGACCATGCACGTTTTGTTGTTGATCAGGATATGGATCACAGTGTAGCGGAGGTACCGAGTGCTGCTTAGTGTTTGAAAGGTTATTCTTATTGAGTCTCAAATGAACAATACGATAGTCTAGTAGTTATTTGTATTGTTTTGGGTGTTTAAGGTCGCACCAACAGCTGTGTTCATATGGCGACTGTCCAGTTATTATTGGTGGAGGAAGAACCCGGGTGCTACTTCGAGCAGTATTTCAGGGGCTGGGTGGACATCCACCACCGACCTTCTGTAAGTTAGCTGGATAGTTT
>CM026392.1:10379034-10416692 GCA_014843695.1 Archivesica marissinica
TAACAATCTACATATATCAGGGATACAATGTTGTACATGTCTATCGTCATTAACATACTGTATAACAATCTACATATACCAGGGATACAATGTTGTACATGTCTATCGTCATTAACATACTGTATAACAATCTACATATACCAGGGATACAATGTTGTACATGTCTATCGTCATTAACATACTGTATAACAATCTACATATATCAGGGATACAATGTTGTACTTGTCTATCGTCATTAACATACTGTATAACAATCTACATATACCAGGGATACAATGTTGTACATGTCTATCGTCATTAACATACTGTATGAGAATCTACATATATCAGGGATACAATGTTGTACATGTCTATCGTCATTAACATACTGTATAACAATCTACATATATCAGGGATACAATGTTGTACATGTCTATCGTCATTAACATACTGTATGAGAATCTACATATACCAGGGATACAATGTTGTACATGTCTATCGTCATTAACATACTGTATAACAATCTACATATACCAGGGATACAATGTTGTACATGTCTATCGTCATTAACATACTGTATAACAATCTACATATACCAGGGATACAATGTTGTACATGTCTATCGTCATTAACATACTGTATAACAATCTACATATACCAGGGATACAATGTTGTACTTGTCTATCGTCATTAACATACTGTATAACAATCTACATATACCAGGGATACAATGTTGTACATGTCTATCGTCATTAACATACTGTATAACAATCAACATATACCAGGGATACAATGTTGTACATGTCTATCGTCATTAACATACTGTATAACAATCTACATATACCAGGGATACAATGTTGTACATGTCTATCGTCATTCACATACTGTATGAGAATCTACATATACCAGGGATAAAATGTTGTACATGTCTATCGTCATTAACATACTGTATAACAATCTACATATATCAGGGATACAATGTTGTACATGTCTATCGTCATTAACATACTGTATAACAATCTACATATACCAGGGATACAATGTTGTACATGTCTATCGTCATTAACATACTGTATAACAATCTACATATACCAGGGATACAATGTTGTACATGTCTATCGTCATTAACATACTGTATAACAATCTACATATATCAGGGATACAATGTTGTACATGTCTATCGTCATTAACATACTGTATGAGATTATTTAAGAAATAATAAGTATCAACCGTGGTATATCGCAGAATAACCCGAGTTTGCGCATATATATATACACAGTCTACATCCGTTATCTCAAAGTCGGTTATGTCGAATTCTCCGGTTATCTCGCGGTCGGACCAAAGTCCCATTTCAGACAATATCAGTTTACAACTCGCTCCGATTATATCGAATTTCGTTAAGTCAAACTTCGGTTATGTCGAAGTATTTTGCTCGGTCCTTACGGAATTCGACATAGCGAATGTACATTGTATAATTATAATAATAGTAATAATAATAATAATATTACTTATATAATGTTATGTATGTAGGTTCAGATGTACACTAATGTATACTAATAATAATAATAATAATATTACTTATATAATGTTATATATGTAGACTCAGATGTACACTAATGTATACTAATAATAATAATAATAATAATATTACTTATATAATGTTATATATGTAGACTCAGATGTACACTAATGTATACTAATAATAATAATAATAATAATATTACTTATATAATGTTATGTATGTAGGCTCACGTATTAGTCAGTGTTATGCTTACGTTTCCGTTTCAGGTGTTTATGAACAATGGCGATAATAGCGTCTTCTGGAGCATGATGTTTCTAATGCTTGGAGGAGTTGAATTTATAACTAATTTACTGCAGGTAAAGAGAAAGTCATGCTGTTCCCAATGTTCATATTATCCCTTTAATCAAATATGTCGGTGGACAATTATAAATTATGTTAGTGGACACTTATGTTGGTGGATAATTATGTTAGTGGACACTTATGTTGGTGGATATTTATGTTGGTGGATAATTATGTTGGTGGACACTTATGTTGGTGGATAATTATGTTGGTGGACACTTATGTTGGTGGATATTTATGTTGGTGGATAATTATGTTGGTGGATAATTATGTTGGTGGACACTTATGTTGGTGGATATTTATGTTGGTGGACAATTATGTTGGTGGATATTTATGTTGGTGGATAATTATGTTGGTGGACACTTATGTTGGTGGATAATTATGTTGGTGGACACTTATGTTGGTGGATATTTATGTTGGTGGATAATTATGTTGGTGGATAATTATGTTGGTGGACACTTATGTTGGTGGATATTTATGTTGGTGGATAATTATGTTGGTGGACACTTATGTTGGTGGCTAATTATGTTGGTGGACACTTATGTTGGTGGATATTTATGTTGGTGGATAATTATGTTGGTGGATAATTATGTTGGTGGACACTTATGTTGGTGGATATTTATGTTGGTGGACAATTATGTTGGTGGACACTTATGTTGGTGGATAATTATGTTGGTGGACACTTATGTTGGTGGATATTTATGTTGGTGGATAATTATGTTGGTGGACACTTATGTTGGTGGACACTTATGTTGGTGGATAATTATGTTAGTGGACACTTATGTTGGTGGATAATTATGTTGGTGGACAATTATGTTGGTGGATATTCATGTTGGTGGATAATTATGTTGGTTGACACTTATAAATTATGTTGGTGGATAATTATGTTGGTGGATAATTATGTTGGTGGATAATTATGTTGGTGGATATTTGTGTTGGTTGACACTTAAAATTATGTTGGTGGATAATTATGTTGGTGGATATTTATGTTGGTGGATAAATATGTTGGTGGATATTTATGTTGGTGGATAATTATGTTGGTGGATATTTTTGTTGGTTGACACTTATAAATTATGTTGTTGGATAATTATGTTAGTGGATATTTGTGTTGGTTGATAATTATGTTGGTTAACAATTATAAATTAAGTTGGTGGATAATTATGTTGGTGTGGATAATTATGTTGGTGGATAATTATGTTGGTGGATAATTATGTTGGTGGATAATTATGTTGGTGGATAATTATGTTGGTGGATAATTATGTTGGTGTGGATAATTATGTTGGTGGATAATTATGTTGGTGGATAATTATGTTGGTAGACAATTATTATTTAGTTGTTCACTACACGTCATTATTTATTTGGTAATGCTGTACAGTTCTAGTGGTCTTAACGAAACCACATACAAACCTCAAACTATGTTTGCGATCGTTTATTCAATGTAATGACGAGGTTAATTACAAGTACAAAATAAATGTTTTCAAATCTCATTGACCGTACTACGTACATATAGTTGAATACATGAAACATAGCCTCGGCGCAGACCTAGATACACGGGACTGTACTACGTACATATAGTCGAATACATGAAATATAGCCTCGGCGCAGACCAGGTTATAAACCAGAGGTAAAAATCATTAATGATAATGTAAAATGTAAAACTCTGGAAAACTGAGTACCTCACGGATGTTTCATATATGTTATTAGAGCAGCACTATATCGTAATGAAGGATGTGTTTTGGTAAAATATAAATACTAATGTATGTGTATTTACAAAAATCTAAATAGTCGCTCAGAAACGATACAAATCAAATAAATATACACCGTCGTATACGCGAATTGTTTATCAACAAGCGAAATGTGTTTATCAACACACGAAATGTAAACACGTACAGCGCGCATGCGTGGAACAACAGTGCATGTAGAAAAGCACGTTAGAATGTCAACATATTTTGAACACGATATACTATCTATCTATCTTCCTCTAATGTCGAACCCCTCGCGGGGATGTAGACATGTCCCTAAAAGACTTAGATAACAGAGGTATGAATCTACATCTCAAGTAATTCAATTTAAAAAGACAACGTGGGACAAATGGGGACGATGCATTCCGAATGTAAACAAGTGCGTACAATGCGTTCCGATTGTAAACAGTTGCGTGACCGGCAGACTCGGAAAGTTCTACTTTCGGTTTCGAGCTTATTTTATCGCAAAATACACTGTTTACTAATTGAACATAATTATACAAATTATAATGTAAGAATGCGTATCAGCATTGCTACCAATACGTAAAATTTGAATTTTTCAAATATCTTTTATTTCATATGATATAGGGCTGCTTGAACATCTTTGTTCGTTGATTAACATATTTACCAAACGACAACATATTCGTACTCAGTTTTACGATATACTGCATGATATTTAATATAACAATAACGAATCTGAATTCAGTTAAACAATGCCATGACACGTATAACATTCACAATAAGTATTGCACAATTGTATTCATTTCTGTTGTATACTAATTAATTGTACAACATGTGGTGTAAAGTGAAACTAATATTTGGTTTAAAGTGAAACTAATATTTGGTTTAAAGAGAAATTAACATTTGGTGTAAAGTGAAACTAACATTTTGTTTAAAGTGAAACTAACATTTGGTTTAAAGAGAAACTAACATTTGGTGTAAAGTGAAACTAATATTTTGTTTAAAGTGAAACTAACATTTGGTTTAAAGAGAAACTAACATTTGGTGTAAAATGAAACTAACATTTGGTTTAAAGAGAAACTAACATAGTATCTAAAGTGAAATTAGCATTTCGTTTAAAGAGAAACTAACATTGTTTTTAAAGAGAAACTAAAATTAGGCTTAAATAACAACAAACATCCCGCTAAAAGAGAACACAAACAATATTTCGTTTATATGATTATGTATTTTTTTAGTGTACATGCATTTCTATGATTATGATGTTTCAGAGTGTTTGTTTCGGTAATTCGGGAGAGAAGCTCACATTTCGTTTACGGTTGAAGAGTTTTCGCTCCTTCATGCGTCAAGATATGTCCTATTTCGACGACCCTAAGCATTCCACCGGTGCAATCACAACACGATTAGCCACCGATGCATCTCTCGTCAAAAACGTAAGTAATGCTCAATTCTGGATACAGATTGAGATACATTATCATTCAAAGAAAGTAATAACAAATTACTATACATTCTAGTTTATACAAGTATATTTTAGCTCGATTGCGAAACTAGTTCTTACAACTTATATTAATCACTCTCGATACTTCATTCCTGATGGAATCCATCGCCATGAGGGGGAGAGAAGAGGCAACGTGATATTTGAATGCCTTGCCTAAAGGCAGGCCCCAGCGGAACATTTCGCAACTGAAGCGAACGCGCTACCACTGCGCTATCACGACTTCCACTATACAGTAAACCCTGTCTTAATCAGCCAGCCAATGCAATCACAGAAAGTGGCTACTTAACACATGCGGCTGCTTAATAGAGGGCAAATGTATAATAAAACAACATATTGGGAATCTGGAAACTGGCTGTTTAATACAGGATGGCTTCTTAATGGAGGTGGCCACTAACACAGGTTTTACTGTGTATACTTGTTTCACCTTAATAATATCTTTATCTTATTGATATACTAATGTACAGTTCATGATTAAAACGTTTACTTGCTATTATTTCAAATTGAAATTAATAGTTTAGAAAATATTACATACAACACTGTTATAACATTAACATAACATAATGTGTATTGACATTAAATAGCATAAGCACATCTATAGCCACAAATGATGAAGTTTGGCAAATAGTGAAATACATGATACAGTTTTCTGAGTAGTTTGACAAATAGTGAAATACATGATGCAGTTTTCTGAGAAGTTTGACAAATAGTGAAATACATGATGCAGTTTTCGGAGAAGTTTGACAAATAGTGAAATACATGATACAATTTTCTGAGAAGTTTGAAAATTGTGAAATACAGATTTCTGAGAAGTTTGACAAATAGTGAAATACATGATACAGTTTACTGAGAAGTTTGACAAATAGTGAAATACATGATGCAGTTTTCTGAGAAGTTTGACAAAATTAATAGTGAAATACATGATACAGTTTTCTGAGAGGATTGAATATAATGTAACTGCATTAAGTACCTTGCTGTAGGAGAATACCTCAATTCGATTGTAATCTGTTTTCATGTTTGTATCTAAAATTGTGCGTAAAATGTATATGTGTTGTATTTTTTTAAGCTAAAAACAAATATCAAAGAAAGTACACAAGTATTCAAACTGTCAATTCGGATCAGTTTAAGCATATTCATTCGTTCATAGTGTACAGTACATAAATATATATTGTATTCAAAACGAAAATGAATTAAATGGAAAGCTTAAAGCTTATTGCATCCATCTGTTTCAGGCCACAGGTATCCGGATAGCGACCATGATCCAGTCTATATTCGGATTGGTCGCTGCATTGACAATTTCATTCATCTATGGTTGGCAGTTGGCTCTCGTTGTCTTGGCTGGAGTCCCGTTAATGGCAGTAGCAGGTGTGGCCCCTTTACTTGTATCACTATGATATAGTTTTATTATTATTTTAAGTTTAACGTCGCTACCGGTTTCCCATTTGAGCGACGGGCAGTTTACCTAACAACACCATCACCTTTCCTGGGCAGGCTCCTGGTGCACCAACCTCCGTAAGAAACTGCCAACCTTTTCGTATAAAGGAGAAACGGTCTGAACGGGGCTCGAACCAGTGATCATCAGTGATGATAGGGTACATTGATATACAAGTCAGCGACCCTAACTACTCGACCACGGAGGCGGTTCATCACTATAATATACATGTTACGATTGTGCCCTTGTACAAGGCATTTAAATTCCACGTTGCCTCTTCGTGGCGATGGGTTCCATCCGGAATGAGGTCTCGAGAGTGATTAATATAAGTTGGAATAACTTGTTACGCAATCGAGCTAAGCTAAATTGGTATAAACTGCAAGAACGATATAATGTTATTTCCTAACAAATCGATCTATATTAAATTTGTATAAGACAAAATGGCAATAAAACATTGTGTATACTATGCCCGAATGTAACATCGTTTGTCTGTTCGATGTAGGAGCTTTGCAAATGAGGATTGTAATGGGCAGTCAGAAAAGAGATAATACCGAACTGGAGGCTGCCGGAAAGGTAATATTCCCATTCAATTTAACCTAAAACAGAGACAATACCGAACTGGACGCCGCCCGAAAGGTAGCATTCCCATTCAATTTAACCTAAAACAGAGACAATACCGAACTGGAAGCCGTCGGAAACGTATCATTCTATTGAATATAACCTAAAACAGAGACAATACCGAACTGGAGGCCGCCGGAAGCGTAACATTCCCATTCAATTTAACCTAAAACAGAGACAATACCGAACTGGACGCCGCCCGAAAGGTAACATTCCCATTCAATTTAACCTAAAACAGAGACAATACCGAACTGGAGGCCGTCGGAAACGTATCATTCTATTGAATTTAACCTAAAACAGAGACAATACCGAACTGGAGGCCGCCGGAAGCGTAACATTCCCATTCAATTTAACCTAAAACACTGTCATAGCTTTGTACTTGCAGCCCATTATTATTACTATAGGATTGCTTTCAAAAGTGTGTGTTTTTCGTTTATTTATCGGCGCTACCGGTTGCCCATATGAGCGACGCCTCCTGAAGATATTAGTCATTTTAGATTTTGGAGGATAGTGCAATGATACAGACAGAGACCCATTGCAGGGTCTCCTCTGGTTCTTTTACGTGCATGGTGTAAAGCACCGACACGAGACCTCGGTTTAACATCCCATCTGAAAGACTGTTAATTTTATTAGGGTCAGACGGGGGATCGAACCTGCGATCCCTGGAATACCAGTCCGGCGTGTTACCACTGTACTACAGATCCGTCTGTTGCTTTCAAAAGTCCAGGCCTGGAGGTTATAAAGCTTTTCTCCAATCTCAAACTCAATTATCCACCGTCTGATTGGTTCACTCAATTTTAGATACCAGAATCAACTAATCAAATCACTAGAGCTCGAGTTTGAGATCTGAGAAATGTTTTATAACCTCGGAGCCCGTGTGTGTAGATGTACGGAATTAACATTTTTAATTAGTAAGCTAGTACTATATAAGTAAACATACAAAATTGATGGGCCTATTTGTCACCTAATGACTGCATAACAATATAAATGAAAGCAAGACATTATCAAAATGGCAACACAAGAATAAAGAGTCATCACATTGAACTTAAAGGAATGTCAGAATGTTCTCCTATAGACAGCGAGCAGTATACAAGTGTGTGTTTTAAGTTTCACGGGTTCGAACCCACGATCAGGCCGAGGCTATTTATATAAAAAGTTGACAGTTACCACAGGAGGGTGGTGCATCAATTACTGGTTAACCGCATGAGCCTGCCCTGGAAAGGTGGTGTTAGGTAAACAAACCACCGCTCAAATGGGCAACCGGTAACGACGTTAATTAAGTAATAATTTTAAAAAAGATATACCCCTCAAATGGATCCAAGATATGACATAGAAGACGAGTATCATGTGATATGCGTGTGTACAAAATATAGAGCTTTGAGGAAGCGATATATTTAAGAAATAATAAGTATCAACCGTGGTATATCGCAGAATAACCCTCGTTTGTCGTTCTTATGCGTAGAAATATATCACGAAGGCCGAAGGCGCAGACAGAGATACACGGGACTGTGCTACGTACATATAGTCGAATACATGAAACATAGCCTCGGCGCAGACCGAGATACACGGGACTGTGCTACGTACATATAGTCGAATACATGAAACATGGCCTCGGCGCAGACCTAGATACACGGGACTGTACTACGTACATATAGTCGAATACATTAAACATGGCATCGGCGCACACCGAGATACACGGGACTGTGCTACGTACATATAGTCGAATACATGAAACATGGCATCGGCGCACATCGATATACACGGGACTGTGCAACGTACATATAGTCGAATACATGAAACATGGCATCGGCGCACACCGAGATACACGGGACTGTGCTACGTACATATAGTCGAATACATGAAACATGGCATCGGTGCACACCGATATACACGGGACTGTGCTACGTACATATAGTCGAATACATGAAACATAGCCTCGGCGCACACCGATATACACGGGACTGTACTACGTACATATAGTCGAATACATGAAACATGGCATCGGCGCACACCGAGATACACGGGACTGTGCTACGTACATATAGTCGAATACATGAAACATGGCCTCGGCGCACACCGATATACACGGGACTGTACTACGTACATATAGTCGAATACATGAAACATGGCATCGGCGCACACCGAGATACACGGGACTGTACTACGTACATATAGTCGAATACATGAAACATGGCCTCGGCGCACACCGAGATACACGGGACTGTGCTACGTACATATAGTCGAATAAATGAAACATGGCCTCGGCGCACACCGAGATACACGGGACTGTGCTACGTACATATAGTCGAATACATGAAACATGGCATCGGCGCACACCGATATACACGGGACTGTGCTACGTACATATAGTCGAATACATGAAACATGGCCTCGGCGCAGACAGAGATACACGGGACTGTGCTACGTACATATAGTCGAATACATGAAACATAGCCTCGGCGCACACCGAGATACACGGGACTGTGCTACGTACATATAGTCGAATACATGAAACATAGCCTCGGCGCACACCGAGATACACGGGACTGTGCTACGTACATATAGTCGAATACATGAAACATAGCCTCGGCACACACCGAGATACACGGGACTGTGCTACGTACATATAGTCGAATACATGAAACATAGCCTCGGCGCACACCGAGATACACGGGACTGTGCTACGTACATATAGTCGAATACATGAAACATGGCCTCGGCACACACCGAGATACACGATACTGTGCTATGTACATATAGTCGAATACATGAAACATAGCCTCGGCGCACACCGAGATACACGGGACTGTACTACGTACATATAGTCGAATACATGAAACATGACCTCGGCGCAGACCGAGATACACGGGACTGTGCTAGGTACATATAGTCGAATACATGAAACATGGCATCGGCGCACACCGAGATACACGGGACTGTACTACGTACATATAGTCGAATACATGAAACATGGCCTCGGCGCAGACAGAGATACACGGGACTGTGCTACGTACATATAGTCGAATACATGAAACATAGCCTCGGCGCAGACCGAGATACACGGGACTGTGCTACGTACATATAGTCGAATACATGAAACATGGCCTCGGCGCAGACCTAGATACACGGGACTGTACTACGTACATATAGTCGAATACATGAAACATGGCATCGGCGCACACCGAGATACACGGGACTGTGCTACGTACATATAGTCGAATACATGAAACATGGCCTCGGCGCACACCGAGATACACGGGACTGTGCTACGTACATATAGTCGAATACATGAAACATGGCCTCGGCGCACACCGAGATACACGGGACTGTACTACGTACATATAGTCGAATACATGAAACATGGCCTCGGCGCAGACCGAGATACACGGGACTGTGCTACGTACATATAGTCGAATACATGAAACATAGCCTCGGCGCACACCGAGATACACGGGACTGTGCTACGTACATATAGTCGAATACATGAAACATGGCCTCGGCGCACACCGAGATACACGGGACTGTGCTACGTACATATAGTCGAATACATGAAACATGGCCTCGGCGCACACCGAGATACACGGGACTGTGCTACGTACATATAGTCGAATACATGAAACATGGCCTCGGCGCACACCGAGATACACGGGACTGTGCTACGTACATATAGTCGAATACATGAAACATAGCCTCGGCGCACACCGAGATACACGGGACTGTGCTACGTACATATAGTCGAATACATGAAACATGGCCTCGGCGCACACCGAGATACACGGGACTGTACTACGTACATATAGTCGAATACATGAAACATGGCATCGGCGCAGACCGAGATACACGGGACTGTGCTACGTACATATAGTCGAATACATGAAACATAGCCTCGGCGCACACCGAGATACACGGGACTGTACTACGTACATATAGTCGAATACATGAAACATGGCCTCGGCGCACACCGAGATACACGGGACTGTACTACGTACATATAGTCGAATACATGAAACATGGCATCGGCGCAGACCGAGATACACGGGACTGTGCTACGTACATATAGTCGAATACATGAAACATAGCCTCGGCGCACACCGAGATACACGGGACTGTACTACGTACATATAGTCGAATACATGAAACATGGCCTCGGCGCACACCGAGATACACGGGACTGTACTACGTACATATAGTCGAATACATGAAACATGGCATCGGCGCAGACCGAGATACACGGGACTGTGCTACGTACATATAGTCGAATACATGAAACATAGCCTCGGCGCACACCGAGATACACGGGACTGTACTACGTACATATAGTCGAATACATGAAACATGGCCTCGGCGCACACCGAGATACACGGGACTGTACTACGTACATATAGTCGAATACATGAAACATGGCCTCGGCGCAGACCGAGATACACGGGACTGTGCTACGTACATATAGTCGAATACATGAAACATAGCCTCGGCGCACACCGAGATACACGGGACTGTGCTACGTACATATAGTCGAATACATGAAACATGGCCTCGGCGCACACCGAGATACACGGGACTGTACTACGTACATATAGTCGAATACATGAAACATGGCCTCGGCGCACACCGAGATACACGGGACTGTGTACGTACATATAGTCGAATACATGAAACATGGCTCGGCGCACCGAGATACACGGGACTGTGCTACGTACATATAGTCGAATAATGAAACATGGCATCGGCGCACACCGAGATACACGGGACTGTGCTACGTACATATAGTCGAATACATGAAACATGGCATCGGCGCACACCGATATACACGGGACTGTGCTACGTACATATAGTCGAATACATGAAACATGGCCTCGGCGCAGACCGAGATACACGGGACTGTGCTACGTACATATAGTCGAATACATGAAACATAGCCTCGGCGCACACCGAGATACACGGGACTGTGCTACGTACATATAGTCGAATACATGAAACATAGCCTCGGCGCACACCGAGATACACGGGACTGTACTACGTACATATAGTCGAATACATGAAACATAGCCTCGGCGCACACCGAGATACACGGGACTGTGCTACGTACATATAGTCGAATACATGAAACATAGCCTCGGCGCACACCGAGATACACGGGACTGTGCTACGTACATATAGTCGAATACATGAAACATAGCCTCGGCGCACACCGAGATACACGGGACTGTACTACGTACATATAGTCGAATACATGAAACATAGCCTCGGCGCACACCGAGATACACGGGACTGTACTACGTACATATAGTCGAATACATGAAACATGGCCTCGGCGCACACCGAGATACACGGGACTGTGCTACGTACATATAGTCGAATACATGAAACATGGCCTCGGCGCACACCGAGATACACGGGACTGTGCTACGTACATATAGTCGAATACATGAAACATGGCCTCGGCGCACACCGAGATACACGGGACTGTGCTACGTACATATAGTCGAATACATGAAACATGGCCTCGGCGCACACCGAGATACACGGGACTGTGCTACGTACATATAGTCGAATACATGAAACATGGCATCGGCGCACACCGATATACACGGGACTGTGCTACGTACATATAGTCGAATACATGAAACATGGCCTCGGCGCAGACCGAGATACACGGGACTGTGCTACGTACATATAGTCGAATACATGAAACATAGCCTCGGCGCACACCGAGATACACGGGACTGTGCTACGTACATATAGTCGAATACATGAAACATAGCCTCGGCGCACACCGAGATACACGGGACTGTGCTACGTACATATAGTCGAATACATGAAACATAGCCTCGGCGCACACGAGATACACGGGACTGTGCTACGTACATATAGTCGAATACATGAAACATAGCCTCGGCGCACACCGAGATACACGGGACTGTGCTACGTACATATAGTCGAATACATGAAACATGGCCTCGGCACACACCGAGATACACGATACTGTGCTGTACATATAGTCGAATACATGAAACATAGCCTCGGCGCACACCGAGATACACGGGACTGTACTACGTACATATAGTCGAATACATGAAACATGACCTCGGCGCAGACCGAGATACACGGGACTGTGCTAGGTACATATAGTCGAATACATGAAACATGGCATCGGCGCACACCGAGATACACGGGACTGTGCTACGTACATATAGTCGAATACATGAAACATGGCATCGGCGCACACCGAGATACACGGGACTGTACTACGTACATATAGTCGAATACATGAAACATGGCCTCGGCGCAGACAGAGATACACGGGACTGTGCTACGTACATATAGTCGAATACATGAAACATAGCCTCGGCGCAGACCGAGATACACGGGACTGTGCTACGTACATATAGTCGAATACATGAAACATGGCCTCGGCGCAGACCTAGATACACGGGACTGTACTACGTACATATAGTCGAATACATGAAACATGGCATCGGCGCACACCGAGATACACGGGACTGTGCTACGTACATATAGTCGAATACATGAAACATGGCCTCGGCGCACACCGAGATACACGGGACTGTGCTACGTACATATAGTCGAATACATGAAACATAGCCTCGGCGCAGACAGAGATACACGGGACTGTGCTACGTACATATAGTCGAATACATGAAACATGGCATCGGCGCACACCGAGATACACGGGACTGTGCTACGTACATATAGTCGAATACATGAAACATGGCCTCGGCGCACACCGAGATACACGGGACTGTGCTACGTACATATAGTCGAATACATGAAACATAGCCTCGGCGCACACCGAGATACACGGGACTGTACTACGTACATATAGTCGAATACATGAAACATGGCCTCGGCGCACACCGAGATACACGGGACTGTGCTACGTACATATAGTCGAATACATGAAACATGGCCTCGGCGCACACCGAGATACACGGGACTGTACTACGTACATATAGTCGAATACATGAAACATGGCATCGGCGCACACCGAGATACACGGGACTGTGCTACGTACATATAGTCGAATACATGAAACATGGCCTCGGCGCACACCGAGATACACGGGACTGTGCTACGTACATACAGTCGAATACATGAAACATAGCCTCGGCGCAGACAGAGATACACGGGACTGTGCTACGTACATATAGTCGAATACATGAAACATGGCATCGGCGCACACCGAGATACACGGGACTGTGCTACGTACATATAGTCGAATACATGAAACATGGCCTCGGCACACACCGAGATACACGATACTGTGCTACGTACATATAGTCGAATACATGAAACATAGCCTCGGCGCACACCGAGATACACGGGACTGTACTACGTACATATAGTCGAATACATGAAACATGGCCTCGGCGCAGACCGAGATACACGGGACTGTGCTACGTACATATAGTCGAATACATGAAACATGGCCTCGGCGCACACCGAGATACACGGGACTGTGCTACGTACATATAGTCGAATACATGAAACATGGCCTCGGCGCACACCGAGATACACGGGACTGTGCTACGTACATATAGTCGAATAAATGAAACATGGCCTCGGCGCACACCGAGATACACGGGACTGTGCTACGTACATATAGTCGAATACATGAAACATGGCATCGGCGCACACCGATATACACGGGACTGTGCTACGTACATATAGTCGAATACATGAAACATGGCCTCGGCGCAGACAGAGATACACGGGACTGTGCTACGTACATATAGTCGAATACATGAAACATAGCCTCGGCGCACACCGAGATACACGGGACTGTGCTACGTACATATAGTCGAATACATGAAACATAGCCTCGGCGCACACCGAGATACACGGGACTGTGCTACGTACATATAGTCGAATACATGAAACATAGCCTCGGCGCACACCGAGATACACGGGACTGTGCTACGTACATATAGTCGAATACATGAAACATAGCCTCGGCGCACACCGAGATACACGGGACTGTGCTACGTACATATAGTCGAATACATGAAACATGGCCTCGGCACACACCGAGATACACGATACTGT
Organism: Archivesica marissinica; assembly: GCA_014843695.1. Lineage (NCBI taxonomy): Eukaryota > Metazoa > Mollusca > Bivalvia > Venerida > Vesicomyidae > Archivesica > Archivesica marissinica. The sequence continues at coordinate 10,394,187 of CM026392.1, forward strand.
GCTATGTACATATAGTCGAATACATGAAACATAGCCTCGGCGCACACCGAGATACACGGGACTGTACTACGTACATATAGTCGAATACATGAAACATGACCTCGGCGCAGACCGAGATACACGGGACTGTGCTACGTACATATAGTCGAATACATGAAACATGGCATCGGCGCACACCGAGATACACGGGACTGTGCTACGTACATATAGTCGAATACATGAAACATGGCATCGGCGCACACCGAGATACACGGGACTGTACTACGTACATATAGTCGAATACATGAAACATGGCCTCGGCGCAGACAGAGATACACGGGACTGTGCTACGTACATATAGTCGAATACATGAAACATAGCCTCGGCGCAGACCGAGATACACGGGACTGTGCTACGTACATATAGTCGAATACATGAAACATGGCCTCGGCGCAGACCTAGATACACGGGACTGTACTACGTACATATAGTCGAATACATGAAACATGGCATCGGCGCACACCGAGATACACGGGACTGTGCTACGTACATATAGTCGAATACATGAAACATGGCCTCGGCGCACACCGAGAACACGGGACTGTGCTACGTACATAAGTCGAATACATGAACATGCCTCGGCGCGACAGAGATACACGGGACTGTGCTACGTACATATAGTCGAATACATGAAACATGGCATCGGCGCACACCGAGATACACGGGACTGTGCTACGTACATATAGTCGAATACATGAAACATAGCCTCGGCGCACACCGAGATACACGGGACTGTGCTACGTACATATAGTCGAATACATGAAACATAGCCTCGGCGCAGACAGAGATACACGGGACTGTGCTACGTACATATAGTCGAATACATGAAACATAGCCTCGGCGCAGACAGAGATACACGGGACTGTACTACGTACATATAGTCGAATACATGAAACATGGCCTCGGCGCAGACCGAGATACACGGGACTGTGCTACGTACATATAGTTGAATACATGAAACATAGCCTCGGCGCAGACCTAGATACACGGGACTGTACTACGTACATATAGTCGAATACATGAAATATAGCCTCGGCGCAGACCAGGTTATAAACCAGAGGTAAAAATCATTAATGATAATGTAAAATGTAAAACTCTGGAAAACTGAGTACCTCACGGATGTTTCATATATGTTATTAGAGCAGCACTATATCGTAATGAAGGATGTGTTTTGGTAAAATATAAATACTAATGTATGTGTATTTACAAAAATCTAAATAGTCGCTCAGAAACGATACAAATCAAATAAATATACACCGTCGTATACGCGAATTGTTTATCAACAAGCGAAATGTGTTTATCAACACACGAAATGTAAACACGTACAGCGCGCATGCGTGGAACAACAGTGCATGTAGAAAAGCACGTTAGAATGTCAACATATTTTGAACACGATATACTATCTATCTATCTTCCTCTAATGTCGAACCCCTCGCGGGGATGTAGACATGTCCCTAAAAGACTTAGATAACAGAGGTATGAATCTACATCTCAAGTAATTCAATTTAAAAAGACAACGTGGGACAAATGGGGACGATGCATTCCGAATGTAAACAAGTGCGTACAATGCGTTCCGATTGTAAACAGTTGCGTGACCGGCAGACTCGGAAAGTTCTACTTTCGGTTTCGAGCTTATTTTATCGCAAAATACACTGTTTACTAATTGAACATAATTATACAAATTATAATGTAAGAATGCGTATCAGCATTGCTACCAATACGTAAAATTTGAATTTTTCAAATATCTTTTATTTCATATGATATAGGGCTGCTTGAACATCTTTGTTCGTTGATTAACATATTTACCAAACGACAACATATTCGTACTCAGTTTTACGATATACTGCATGATATTTAATATAACAATAACGAATCTGAATTCAGTTAAACAATGCCATGACACGTATAACATTCACAATATGTATTGCACAATTGTATTCATTTCTGTTGTATACTAATTAATTGTACAACATGTGGTGTAAAGTGAAACTAATATTTGGTTTAAAGTGAAACTAATATTTGGTTTAAAGAGAAATTAACATTTGGTGTAAAGTGAAACTAACATTTTGTTTAAAGTGAAACTAACATTTGGTTTAAAGAGAAACTAACATTTGGTGTAAAGTGAAACTAATATTTTGTTTAAAGTGAAACTAACATTTGGTTTAAAGAGAAACTAACATTTGGTGTAAAATGAAACTAACATTTGGTTTAAAGAGAAACTAACATAGTATCTAAAGTGAAATTAGCATTTCGTTTAAAGAGAAACTAACATTGTTTTTAAAGAGAAACTAAAATTAGGCTTAAATAACAACAAACATCCCGCTAAAAGAGAACACAAACAATATTTCGTTTATATGATTATGTATTTTTTTAGTGTACATGCATTTCTATGATTATGATGTTTCAGAGTGTTTGTTTCGGTAATTCGGGAGAGAAGCTCACATTTCGTTTACGGTTGAAGAGTTTTCGCTCCTTCATGCGTCAAGATATGTCCTATTTCGACGACCCTAAGCATTCCACCGGTGCAATCACAACACGATTAGCCACCGATGCATCTCTCGTCAAAAACGTAAGTAATGCTCAATTCTGGATACAGATTGAGATACATTATCATTCAAAGAAAGTAATAACAAATTACTATACATTCTAGTTTATACAAGTATATTTTAGCTCGATTGCGAAACTAGTTCTTACAACTTATATTAATCACTCTCGATACTTCATTCCTGATGGAATCCATCGCCATGAGGGGGAGAGAAGAGGCAACGTGATATTTGAATGCCTTGCCTAAAGGCAGGCCCCAGCGGAACATTTCGCAACTGAAGCGAACGCGCTACCACTGCGCTATCACGACTTCCACTATACAGTAAACCCTGTCTTAATCAGCCAGCCAATGCAATCACAGAAAGTGGCCACTTAACACAGGTGGCTGCTTAATAGAGGGCAAATGTATAATAAAACAACATATTGGGAATCTGGAAACTGGCTGTTTAATACAGGATGGCTTCTTAATGGAGGTGGCCACTAACACAGGTTTTACTGTGTGTACTTGTTTCACCTTAATAATCTCTTTATCTTATTGATATACTAATGTACAGTTCATGATTAAAAAGTTTACTTGCTATTATTTCAAATTGAAATTAATAGTTTAGAAAATATTACATACAACACTGTTATAACATTAACATAACATAATGTGTATTGACATTAAATAGCATAAGCACATTTATAGCCACAAATGATGAAGTTTGACAAATAGTGAAATACATGATACAGTTTTCTGAGAAATTTGACAAATAGTCAAATACATGATACAGTTTTCTGAGAAGTTTGAAAATTGTGAAATACAGATCTCTGAGAAGTTTGACAAATAGTGAAATACATGATACAGTTTTCTGAGTAGTTTGACAAATAGTGAAATACATGATGCAGTTTTCTGAGAAGTTTGACAAATAGTGAAATACATGATGCAGTTTTCTGAGAAGTTTGACAAATAGTGAAATACATGATACAGTTTTCTGAGAAGTTTGAAAATTGTGAAATACAGATTTCTGAGAAGTTTGACAAATAGTGAAATACATGATACAGTTTACTGAGAAGCTTGACAAATAGTGAAATAAATGATGCAGTTTTCTGAGATGTTTGACAAAATTAATAGTGAAATACATGATACAGTTTTCTGAGATGATTGAATATAAAGTAACTGCATTAAGTACCTTGCTATAGGAGAATACCTCAATTCGATTGTAATCTGTTTTCATGTTTGTATCTAAAATTGTGCGTAAAATGTATATGTGTTGTTTTTTTTAAGCTAAAAACAAATATCAAAGAAAGTACACAAGTATTCAAACTGTCAATTGGGATCGGTTTAAGCATATTCATTCGTCCATAGTTTAATCATATTTTATTGTATATGTATACATAAATGCAATCACAATCATACAGGTATTGCATACATATATGTGTACATATATATACATATTCATTCGTTCATAGTGTACAGTACATACATACATATTGTATTCTAAACGAAAATGAATTAAATGGAAAGCTTAAAGCTTATTGCATCCATCTGTTTCAGGCCACAGGTATCCGGATAGCGACCATGATCCAGTCTATATTCGGATTGGTCGCTGCATTGACAATTTCATTCATCTATGGTTGGCAGTTGGCTCTCGTTGTCTTGGCTGGAGTCCCGTTAATGGCAGTAGCAGGTGTGGCCCCTTTACTTGTATCACTATGATATAGTTTTATTATTATTTTAAGTTTAACGTCGCTACCGGTTTCCCATTTGAGCGACGGGCAGTTTACCTAACAACACCATCATCTTTCCTGGGCAGGCTCCTGGTGCACCAACCTCCGTAAGAAACTGCCAACCTTTTCGTATAAACGAGACAGGTCTGAACGGGGCTCGAACCAGTGAGCATCAGTGATGATAGGGTACATTGGTATACAAGTCAGCGACCCTAACCACTCGACCACAGGGGCGGTTCATCACTATGATATACATGTTATGATTGTACCCTTATACAAGGCATTTAATGTCCACGTTGCCTCTTCTCTCTCCCTCGTGGCGAGTGTGCCCTTATACAAGGCATTTAATGTCCACGTTGCCTCTTCTCTCTCCCACGTGGCGAGTGTGCCCTTATACAAGGCATTTAATGTCCACGTTGCCTCTTCTCTCTCCCTCGTGGCGATTGTGCCCTTATATAAGACATTTAATGTCCACGTTGCCTCTTCTCTCTCCCTCGTTACGATTTGCCCTTATACAAGGCATTTAATGTCCACGTTGCCTCTTCTCTCTCCCTCATGGCGATTGTGCCCTTATACAAGGCATTTAATGTCCACGTTGCCTCTTCTCTCTCCCTCGTTACGATTGTGCCTTATACAAGGCATTTAATGTCCACGTTGCCTCTTCTCTCTCGCTCGTTACGATTGTGCCCTTATACAAGGCATTTAATGTCCACGTTGCCTTTCTCTCTCCCTCGTTACGATTGTGCCCTTATACAAGGCATTTAATGTCCACGTTGCCTCTTCTTCCCTCGTTACGATTGTGCCCTTATACAAGGCATTTAATGTCCACGTTGCCTCTTCTCTCTCCCTCGTGGCGATTGTGCCCTTATACAAGGCATTTAATGTCCACGTTGCCTCTTCTCTCTCCCTCGTGGCGATTGTGCCCTTATACAAGGCATTTAATGTCCATGTTGCCTCTTCTCTCTCCCTTGTGGCGATTGTGCCCCTATACAAGGCATTTAATGTCCACGTTGCCTCTTCTCTCTCCCTCGTGGCGATTGTGCCCTTATACAAGGCATTTAAATTCCACGTTGCCTATTCTCTCTCCCTCGTGGTGATGGATTCCATCATGAATGAGGTCTCGAGAGTGATTAATATAAGTTGGAATAACTTGTTACGCAATCGAGCTAAGCTAAATTGGTATAAACTGCAAGAACGATATAATATTATTTCCTAACAAATCGATCTATATTAAATTTGTATTAGACAAAATGGCAATAAAACATTGTGTATACTATGCCCTAATATAACACCGTTTGTCTGTTCGATGTAGGAGCTTTGCAAATGAGGATTGTAATGGGCAGTCAGAAAAGAGATAATACCGAACTGGAGGCCGCCGGAAAGGTAACATTGCCATTCAATTTAACCTAAACAGAGATAATACCGAACTGGAGGCCGCCGGAAAGGTAACATTCCCATTCAATTTAACCTGAAACAGAGAAAATACCGAACTGGAGGCCGCCGGAAAGGTAACATTGCCATTCAATTTAACCTGAAACAGAGATAATACCGAACTGGAGGCCGCCGGAAAGGTAACATTGCCATTCAATTTAACCTGAAACAGAGACAATACCGAACTGGAGGCCGCCGGAAAGGTAACATTCCCATTCAATTTAACCTAAAACAGAGATAATACCGAACTGGAGGCCGCCGGCAATGTAATATTCCCATTCAAGTTAACCTAAAACAGAGACAATACCGAACTGGAGGCCGTCGGCAATGTAACATTCCCATTCAAGTTAACCTAAAACAGAGACAATACCGAACTGGAGGCCGCCGACAAGGTAACATTCCCATTCAAGTTAACCTAAAACAGAGATAATACCGAACTGGAGGCCGCCGGAAAGGTAACATTCCCATTCAATTTAACCTAAAACAGAGACAATACCGAACTGGAGGCCGCCGGAAAGGTAACATTCCCATTCAATTTAACCTAAAACAGAGACAATACCGAACTGGAGGCCACCGGAAACGTAACATTCTATTGAATTTAACCTAAAACAGAGACAATACCGAACTGGAGGCCGCCGGAAGCGTAACATTCCCATTCAATTTAACCTAAAACACTGTCATAGCTTTGTACTTGCAGCCCATTATTATTACTATAGGATTGCTTTCAAAAGTGTGTGTTTTCCGTTTATTTATCGGCGCTACCGGTTGCCCATATGAGCGACGCCTCCTGAAGATATTAGTCATTTTAGATTTTGGAGGATAGTGCAATGATACACAGAGACCCATTGTAGAGTCTCCTCTGGTTCTTTTACGTGCACGGTGTAAAGCACCGACACGAGACCTCGGTTTAACGTCCCATCTGAAAGACTGTTAATTTTATTAGGGTCAGACGGGGTATCAAACCTGCGATCCCTGGATTACAAGTCCGGCGTGTTACCACTGTACTACAGATCCGTCTGTTGCTTTCAAAAGTCCAGGCCTGGAGGTTATAAAGCTTTTCTCCAAACTCAAACTCAATTATCCACCGTCTGATTGGTTCACTCAATCTTAGATACCAGAATCAACCAATCAAATCACTAGAGCTCGAGTTTGAGATCTGAGAAAAGTTTTATAACCTCGGAGCCAGTGTGTGTAGATGTACGGAATTAACATTTTTAATTAGTAAGCTAGTACTATATAAGTAAACATACAAAATTGATGGGCCTATTTGTCACCTAATGACTGCATAACAATATAAATGAAAGCAAGACATTATCAAAATGGCAACACAAGAATAAAGAGTCATCACATTGAACTTAAACGAATGTCAGAATGTTCTCCTATAGACAGCGAGTAGTATACAAGTGTGTGTTTTAAGTTTCACGGGTTCGAACCCACGATCAGGCCGTGGCTATTTATATAAAAAGTTGACAGTTACCACAGGAGGGTGGTGCATCAATTACTGGTTAACCGCTTGAGCCTGCCCTGGAAAGGTGGTGTTAGGTAAACAATCCACCGCTCAAATGGGCAACCGGTAACGACGTTAATTAAGTAATAATTTTAAAAAAGATATACCCCTCAAATGGATCCAAGATATGACATAGAAGACGAGTATCATGTGATATGCGTGTGTACAAAATATAGAGCTTTGAGGAAGCGATATATTTAAGAAATAATAAGTATCAACCGTGGTATATCGCAGAATAACCCTCGTTTGTCGTTCTTATGAGTAGAAATATATCACGAAGGCCGAAGGCAAAAGGCCTTCGTGATATATTTCTACGCATAAGAACTTCAAACTTGTTCGATTCTAACACGACTTACTTCTAATAATTTTAGACGAGAATAAAAGGAGTATTTTATTCAAACGTCGTGGTACTCCGCTGCATTTGGCTTTCGAAATTTCCTCCCGCGAAAGGGGTGATGACGTTATTTTTTATGGAAAATATCAATCTAGTGCATAAATGAACAAAAGTTGTAACTGATCAATAATTTTATTTATTTTGTCAAATAAAACTGTACAGAATAGTAACTGAAACGTTACTTAACAGAAAAACAAGACGGACAAGAGATTATCTGATTCTAAAAATAGCTCACTTCCGCGAATTCCCACGGTAGTATTTACAAACATCACGTGACTTTCATTCATAAAACTGTACACGCATTGTATAAATGGAATAGCCAAAACACGATGCGCGCGTAGCATAGTTCAAGGTAGGTTTATCGCAGAATAACCCGAGGTAGATTTTACTCTACAAGTATGTATGTTATTAGCTCGGTCGTGTTAGAATGATAGATATTATTATGAAAGACCATGTATGTTAAAATTGTTGCAGTTGCTATCTTCTAATAATGAAAAGATCCTAAATGATTTAGCGTGTTTCATAAACTGTGCCTTGAAAATTAGACGAAATTCGTTAGATTAAAGTTGTGCTAGTTATGTAAATATGCAAGGTTTAACCATATTTGTTTCAAGCTTATAATAACCTATACCTTCTGAAATTAGCATTGATACTTTATATATGATATTGAATTGTCTTAAATGCTATACATGTATGTTAACATTGCTACTTTATATATGATATTGAATTGTCTTTTATGCTATACATGTATGTTAGCATTGATACTTTATATATGATATTGAATTGTCTTTTATGCTATACATGTATGTTAACATTGATACGTTATATATGATATTGAATTGTCTTTTATGCTATACATGTATGTTAGCATTGATACTTTATATATGATATTGAATTGTCTTTTATGCTATACATGTATGTTAGCATTGATACTTTATATATGATATTGAATTGTCGTTTATGCTATACATGTATGTTAGCATTGATACTATATATATGATATTGAATTGTCGTTTATGCTATACATGTATGTTAGCATTGATACTTTATATATGATATTGAATTGTCTTTTATGCTATACATGTATGTTAGCATTGATACTTTATATATGATATTGAATTGTCGTTTATGCTATACATGTATGTTAACATTGATTCTTTCTATATGTTTTATGGATGAGGAGCGTAATGCTCAAATCTAAATAACCTTTATGTTCTGTTCTGTAAAATATTACCAACGTGTTCGGCGTTACGCGCCTAACACAGTCCAATATATTATATATTGGATTATATTACGGCTTATATCCTGTACATGTGGAAGTCGTGATAGCGCAGTGGTAGCGCGTTCGCTTCAGGTGCGAAAGGTCCGGAGTTCGAGTCCCGCTGGAGCCGTTACGATTGTGCCTTTAGGTAAGGCAATTCAATTCCTCGTTGCCTCTTCTCTCTCCCTCGTGGCGATGGATTCCATCAGAAATGAGGTCTCGAGAGTGATTAATATAAGTTGAAATAACTTGTTTCGCAATCGAGCTAAAATAAATATGTATAAACTATATCCGATACATAATTCCATATAAGTTATAAACTATTATTTGCTAGAACTATGATTGTAGTCGAATCCAAGCTGCCACTTCTCTCTTCCTCTCGTCGATGTAATCTATCAGAAATGAGCTAGAATCTGAGAACGATTCTAATATTATAAGAATACGCTAATTAAGATAATCGTTCTACTATGCGCGTGTGCGGCCTACATTCCAATTCCTTTATCAATGTCCAAGATATTATTTTTTTAATAATATTTTATTGCATTTATTTCTTCATAAAAAATTATATTACATTACAATTATACACACAATGAAATACGTGGAAAACAATATGAAATTATATTAGGATTTATTATTATTGCTGTATACTATTTAATATGGGGGGAAAGCAAATGGGTTGGGCTACACGCTATGACAACATTATGTACAGAACTTCCCATCACTTCAAACTAAATTAACAATGTTGGATGAACAATTTCTATTATGTATGATTGAGTGTAGAAAAATGCCAGATATAATTTTATACAATTAGAGTTCGTGATAAATATTTGTTAACTATAATAAACTATTAGGATTATTAACGAAAATGAATTGAAAAAAAAGAAAAAAGGTTCAATGATGTATCAAGAATGAAACACAAAGAGATATAGTACATGCACCCCAAACCCAGTGGTTAGTTCCGCCGCCCCACTCCATGCTTTACAAGCTAAAAGCTAAAACAAAATACTATGCATTGTGTCAACACTTTCTTCACGATCTGCCATGTGCACATACGTTAACTAATCTACTGTACGGTGATGACCGACTTACATTTGAAGTCAACACACACACACACATCGTTCTACGTGTCCAGGATTTCATAGCACATAGCACATAGCAGCAACTAAGCGTTTCGAGATCTCATCATTTACCATCAAATGTCCGACTCTCTATCCAGAGACAGCACCTATTTGTTCTACTAATGTTATAAATTAACATTAACTATTTATTAACATTCAGTATCAAGCTAAATCAAGATAGATTTAAAATTAGCCAATGCTAAAACAATACAACCCACTGACTCCCAGTGTGCTAAATGTATATCTTTGCAAACTCCAATATGGAAAGGAATTAGCATAAGCATTTTAATATATTTGTTTTCCAATCCTATGAAGTATGTTTATACTTGCTTTTATGGCGTTATTTATCGTCGCTACCGGTTGCCCATATGCGCGACGCCTCCTGAAGAGAATAATCATTTTAGATTTTTGGAGGATAGTGCAATTATAGAGACAGAGATCGAGTCCAGAGTTTCCTCTGGTTCTTTTACGTGCACGGTGTAAAGCACCGACACGAGTCCTCGGTTTAAATTCCCATCCGAACGACTATTAATTTTATTATGGTCAGACGGGGGATCGAACCTGCGATACCTGGATTACCAGAAATGGTGACTTATACTTTATCTATAGACTGCAAGCGAGGCCATTGAAAATATTCGGACAGTCCAATCATTGACTCGGGAACCAGACTTCTGCATACAATATGAAGAATATTTAAAGAAGCCCTACATGTGAGTATCTACACAATACTACTGTGTGACAAATACCATACATTATTTAGTTACATTATAATAATAATATACAATAAATTGAACACTATAATAATATAATGTTACGGGCATTCAGTGACATCAGTCATTACACGTAATGTCTTAAATGTTCAGGCATTTCACGTAATATCTGTGACATCAGTCAGTACACGTAATGTCTTAAATGTTCAGGCAGTTCACGTAATATCTGTAACACCAGTCATTACACGTAATGTCTTAAATGTTCAGGCATTTCACGTAATATCTGTGACATCAGTCATTACACGTAATGTCTTAAATGTTCAGGCATTTCACGTAATATCTGTGACATCAGTCAGTACACGTAATGTCTTAAATGTTCAGGCAGTTCACGTAATATCTGTAACACCAGTCATTACACGTAATGTCTTAAATGTTCAGGCATTTCACGTAATATCTGTGACATCAGTCATTACACGTAATGTCTTAAATGTTCAGGCATTTCACGTAATATCTGTGACATCAGTCAGTACACGTAATGTCTTAAATGTTCAGGCATTTCAAGTAATATCTGTGACATCAGTCATTACACGTAATGTCTTAAATGTTCAGGCATTTCAAGTAATATCTGTGACATCAGTCATTACACGTAATGTCTTAAGTTGGTCAGACATTTCACGTAATAACCGTTACGGTTACAGTAACACAAGTCATTACACGTAATGTCTAAAATGGTCAGGCATTTCACGTAATACCTGTGAACCTAAGTTGTTTATTTATCGTCGCTACCGGTTGCCCATATGAGCGACGCCTCTTGAAAAGATTAGTCATTTTAGATTTGTTGAGGATAGTGCAATGATACAGACAGAGACAAATCCCAGAGTCTCCTCTGTTTCTTTTACGTACACGGTGTACAGCACCGACACGAGACCTCGGATTAAAGTTCCATCTGAAAGACTATTAATTTTATTATGGTCGTGTTACAACTGGACTACATGTCCGTCTGTAATTTCATAGACACCACTACTTTGCCTTTTAATAAACCATTAACATGACGCCGATGAGCATAGCTCCTCCCACTGGTCACGTGAGCATACATTTCTAGACAAGAATAATCACGAAAAGTTGTCGAGGACAATGGCGGCTGTTTGATAAGGTTGTAAAACAACAAATAAATTGCTTATTAAATACATAGTAAAAAGTAAACAACTACAATACAGTCTGTTCATTTATATTTCCAATCTTTCATTTCTTCTGATACCACATCCACTGTGAAGAGGTATTCAAATCAACCTGAAACACACCAAGAATATTTCAAATGTAATGTTTGAAATAGCCAGTGCTCACCTGTGAATAACATCACTGTGTTTACACACTGTATTCATCCGCCAAATAATACAGTATACCAACCATCAGTTTGCAATGACCTGAATTCTTATACCACATCTTTTCTCAAAAAACACAAACTATACACTGCTTGTCATGAAAATGTATTTTTACCAAAAAGAAAAATGAACTATATTAGTTATTGGGACTACATACCGCGGATGCACGTCCGCCTATTTAGGTATATACAACAATAAAGCTTACAGTAATTTAAAATCTTCTTCATCTATATAACACTGTATATTTTTCAGAACAAATATGAGACTTGCTCAGCTGACCGGGGTAGCTGTGGGGTTTTCACAAGGGATTGTGTTTATGATATATGCCGGAGCATTCCGATTTGGGGCATACATGGTCACCACGGGGGATATGACCCCAGATAATGTCTTCAAGTGAGTATTAGGTGCGAAAGGCCCGCTGGAGTTCGAGCCCCGCTGTAGCCGTTACGATTGTGCCTTTAGGCTAGACATTTAAATTCCATGTTGCCTCTTCTCTCTCCCTCATGGCGATAGATACCACCAGGAATGACGTCTCGAGCGTGATTAATATACGTTGTAAGAACTAGTTTCGCCAGGTAGATATAATAATTTATATGAAGGCTTTGTTTTGTTTGCTTGTTATTGGCTTTTTAAAGTCGACACCATAAATGTTATGTCACATGGTGACTCTCCGGTTATTATTGGTGAAGGAAGACCCCGCACAGACGGGCACCGAGTAAGAACCACCGACCTCCAGCAAGTCAGCTGGGTAGCTTCCTAAGAATAATTCGACACTGAACGTACATATAGTGGTGAGGGACAACATATTTGAACTTGAGTTAACAACCTTAATCCTTCGACCAAGGAAGCCACTGATATAGGACGGGGCATTTCAATTTGGAACATAGAGAGTCACTCCACTCCTGGTGATAAAACTCCAAACAATGTGCTTAAATGAAATACGGAGGGAGGGAGGTATGGATGGAGCGGAACCTTGCATGCACATCCTTGTAAGAATCTATTTTCTCGAATGATTGAATTAGGACATACACAATTCTGGAATTAGAACAAGAACGACTTGCTGGTAAATATGGTAATTACATCGATCGTTTTTTACATGCGTCATCGATGTTTACCAAATAATGGTGTTCAGAAAACAATAGTCCTACCTTACATCTTCCAGGGTATTCTTTGCCATTTCTATGACTGGAATGGTGATCGGACAGACCAGTTCCTTCCTGCCAGACTACTCAAAAGCGGCAACAGCCGCCGGCATCATCTTTAAGGTTCTGGATACAATTCCACGCATAGACGTGTTCTCTAAACGAGGACTATACCTGGTATATACAACCAATTTATTCTTACCTATTTTACTTTTGTCGTTATTTATTCGAATATTTTATTTAACTCCGACCTTCTAAATTAATTACTATATGTACTTGTTTCAACTTAATAATCTCTTTATTTTATTGATATTCATTCTAATTTGCAGTTCATGACTAAAACGTTTACGTACCATTATTTCCAATTGAAATTAATAGTTCTGAAAACAACACTGTCATATCGTAACTGCATTACGTAGCTTGCTTGCTATAGGAGAATACCTCTATAAGCTATAGCTTTCGGTTCTAATCCATGTTCATACATGTATCTAAATTAAGTGTGTACATGTATATTTGTATATGCTATATATGCAACGCATCAATGAAGTCCGCCTCCGTGGTCGAGTGGTTAAGGTCGCTGACTTGTATACCACTGTAACCTATCATCACTGATGGTCACGGGTTCGAGCCCCGCTCAGATCGTGTCTCATTTATATGAAAAAGTTGGCAGTTTCTTACGGAGGTTGGTGCACCCAAGTACTGGTTAACCGCTGGAGCCTGCCCAGGAAAGGTGTTGTTAAGTAAACTGCCCGCCGGCGATATAGCCCGAAATGGTGCTGAAGCAGGCGTAAACCCCGAAATATAACATATAAGCATCAATGAAGATAATACCTAACTAGGTGGTTGTATAGTTAAACACCTTCTCCGTATGACTATGTACACTGGTTGTATAGTTAAACACCTTCTCCGTATGACTATGTACACTGGTTGTATAGTTAAACACCTTCTCCGTATGACTATGTACACGTATATTTTGGACGTTGTACGAAACTAGAAATGTACGCACGATTCTTTAAATGATAATGATTATCTATATAGCCATTACACACATTAATGACCTTGATTTATGATTGAAGAGTTTTATAAGAGTTTATTTCGAAATACAATGGGCAATATGCCCATGAGTACACATTATATACACATTACATACTTTCAAACGTGAACATTGGCACTGCCTGCCTTGTGTAAATATGTAATATAATTATATAGAGCAAATGTGCAAATAAAAACACGTGCAAATTGAATGTATATTGTATTCCTTGTGTGTATTTCATTGTCTTCTTGTTGCGTCATTATATTACATCCATGTTTATGTTTGTTGTATTTTCAATTTTTCACATGGACCTCTGGCTTACTGACTTTGAAAATAAAACTATCTGTAGCAATATTAACACTGCTATGTGAAGTATTTAATTTGAATAATTTCAGTCGAAACTTTCCGGGGAAATTGAATTCAAAAATGTGCAGTTCCACTATCCCATGCGGCCAGATGTACCTGTTCTTAAAGGAATCAACATACGGGTTGAGCCTGGACAAACAGTAGCTCTTGTAGGACCGAGTGGGTGTGGCAAATCTACTCTGGTACAACTTCTCCAGCGATTCTATGATCCTACTGAAGGAGCCATTGTAAGATATTGTTGAATGTATGTATGCGCGGCGCGGTGCGGTGTGGTACGGTGTGGTGTGGTGCGGTGCGGTGCGGTGCGGTGCGATGCGGTATGGTATGGTATGGTATGGAATGATATGGTATGGTATGGTATGGTATGGGATGGTATGGGATGGTATGGTATGGTATGGTATGGTGCATTGTGTGTGAGGTTCCTTGCTCAATGGCACTATATACGTTGCCTGGCCGAGTATCGAACCCGGGACCGTTCAATTCCAAATCCGACACTCTACCACTGGAACACGGCCACCACTGTTGCCTTGCATCTCCACCAAGATATTTATTTAAAGCAGCATTACATCGTAATAAAGGATGTTTTGGGTAAAATATAAATACACAATATAAATACTAATGTTGGTGTGTTTACAAAAATCGAAATAGTTGCTCAGAAATGATAACATTCCAATAAATTTAAACCGTCGTATACGCGAATTTGATTATCAACACACGAAATGTCAACACGTACAGCGCGCATGCGTGAAATAACAGAGGATGCAGAAAACAACGTATATATTTTGAACAGGAAAGACTATCTATCTATCTTCCTCTAATGTCGAACCCCTCGCGGGCATGTAGAACTGTCGCTAAAAGACTTATCTAACAGAAGTATGAATCAACATATCAAGTAATTTAATTAAAAAAGACAACGTGGGACAAATGGGGACGATGCATTCCGAATGTAAACAAGTACGGACAATGCCTTCCGTTTGTAAACAAGTGCGTGACCGATCGACTCGGAAAGTCCTACTTTCGGTTTAGAGTTTGTTTTATCGCAAAAAATCACTGTTTACCAAATGAACATACGCATACAACGTAAAATGTTAGAATGTGTAGCAGCATTGCTACCCATACGTAAAAATTGAATTTTTCAAATATCTTTTATTTCATACGATGTAATGCTGCTTTAATAATATACTAATTGCAACTCTTTCACAATGAGGATAACAATTTACAATTACACATCACAATAACATTACAGTCACATTTCCAACATACATAAAACCTGATAATATACATATACATGACATGTTGGAGGATTGGGTTACACGATTTGAAAACATAATTAGCAACAGCCATTTCCAAAAGTTCTATTTTGCTATCAATTTGTCCCGATGTATGTACAGTCAAATCTGTCTTAAGCAACCATCCAAGGGACTCACAGTGGCTGTTTAGCACAGGTGGCTGCTTAATAAAGGTAACATGTATAATAAAACAGTATATTGGGAATATGGAAATTGGCTGCTTAATACAGGTTGGTGCTTAATACAGGTTGGCTGCTTTATACAGGTAAATAATTGAAGTAAAAAAGAAGTTTAAAAAACCAAGTTATGTTATTTGTAAGTGAGGTAATGGGGCTCATTGTGAAATGGATTCATTGTACGTCTCGTAGTAGTACTAAATCTACACGGTTCGACGCTGGACTGGTAATCCAGGGATCGCGGGTTCGATCCCCCGTCTGACCATAATACAATTAAACCGAGGTCTCATGTCGGTGCTTGCACACCGTGCACGTAAAAGAACCAGAGGGGACTCTGGAATGGGTCTCTGTCTGTATCATTACACTATCCTCCAACAATCTAAAATGACTAATTTCTTCAGGAGGCGAGGCTCATATGGACAACCGGTAGCGACGATAAATCAACGTAAAAATACCTACAACTTATTTAAATAGATTTACTGAGACAGATCAACTATTTTCAAATATGTGCACCTCGTTTGTGAATAATACAATAAATATTGCATAACTGAGTGGGCAATATGAACACATATTACTCCGAGAACATGAATATTTACACAGGCGTCATCTTCGGGTGATATGTTTCATATTGTCCACCCAGGAATGCAATATTAACGCCGCATCTGATCATGACCTATGCTGTTTGCTATTCGGACAGGTGCTTCAGCTGCACTGTCTGAAGAGCTCTCAGCATATAGCCTGATCAGACGGCACGTTCTGTTGTCTGATCGGGTTCTCTGCTGTTTGCAAAGTCGCTTTAATGCGACATTGGCTGTGAAAGAGTTAACAATGCTTCATACCGTTTATTGGTGACTGTATAATATTATATTGGTCGCTTGCTCAAAAGCGGGTAAACTAACACTAAATTTGGATTGGTCCTTTCATGATTAAACTTTAACAATAATACTAAGAAATAGTTTTCGTTATTGTTCTACGATGGAGTCTCATAATAGAATACATTTTAGTTTATACAAATTTATATTAGCTCAATTGCGAAACATGTTCTTACAACTTATATTAATTACTCTAGAGAGAGACCTCATTCCTGATGGAATCCATCGCCACGAGGGAGAGAGAAGAGGCAATATATTTTAATTGTAAGTTAATTGCGTCGAATGATTTTCAGGCGGTCGACGGAACCAACATTCGAGATATAAATCTCATCAGATTGAGATATCTGATCAGTGTTGTCAGCCAGGAACCTATCTTGTTCGCGTGTAGCATAAAAGACAACATAACGTATGGCTTGGATACCCCAATGTCCATGGACAATGTGATAGCTGCTGCACGAGCTGCCAATATACACGAGTTTATATCTAGTTTACCAACAGTAAGTATTCTTCGATTAGTTCTATTCATGTAACGGGTAGTGTATACACATTTATTTTAGCTCGATTGCGAAACAAGCTCTTACAACTTATATTAATCATTCTCGAGACCTCATTCCTGATGGAATCAATCTCAGCGACGGAGAGAGAAGAGGCAATGTGGAATTTAAATGCCTTGCCAAAGGGCACAATCGAACGTCTCCAGTGGGGCTCGAATTCCGGGCATTTCGCACCTGAAGCGAACGCGCTACTACTGCGCCATCACGACTTCCAAAGTGCATGCTACTAATACAGGTGGCCAGGTGATCTGATAGATCGTCGTTATCACTCACTGGTCGTTGATATTGCCAGATTGTGTGCTTACGTTTATGTATCGTCGCTACCGGTTGCCCATATGAGCGACGCCTCCTGAAGAGATTAGTCATTTCAGATGGTGGAGAATAGTGCAATGATACAGAAAGATACCCATTCCAGAGTCTTTTGTGGTTCTTTTTCGTGCACGGTGTAGAGAACCGACCGACGCGAGATCTCGGTTTAACGTCCCAACCGAAAGACTGTCATATGAGTCATTTTAGTATATCATAACGGGGGATCGAACGTGCGACCATTGAATTACAAGTATATCGTGTTAACCGCTGGACCATCGATCCGCTACAACTCCATCGCCATGGCTGTCTGTTCGCCCCCTATCAGGGACAAGTGATAAATGATATTTGAGAAATGTGCCAGTCGTTGCAGAGTTGAGTATCAATTGATTCTCACCCAGGAAATGGGATGGTCTACTTAACTCTCCAACACAACACACTATCCTCCCAATACTAATCAGAAAATGATGCCATGAACAGTAACAGGAAGAGGTCACTAAAGTAGTTATTATATGTGGAAGTCGTGATAGCGCAGCGGTAGCTAGTCTGAGAACAGGCGTCGATATAGTTTCAGTCAAATACATATATTTTAACACCGAGACTATTAATTGGGCCGTATTGAGTTTCTGATCATATTTTGCCAGAAGTTAAAGAGTGAAAAATCGACAGACTGGAACCCAGGCTAAGCAGTAGCGTGTAGGCTACGCTTCACGGGTGAAAGGGCCGGGGTTTGCGCCCAGCTGTAGGCGCATAGCAAACATAGTGCGTAGGCCTATACAAGTAAAATTAAGTAAAGTGTTTGATTATTATAGTGTCACCCAAGGACCAGCACTTTCTGACTTATGAGAAACATCTTTTTATGAACATCAGTAATTCCCGAATCCTATGCTTGTATACCTGGTGCCAGGTTGGTAGGCAATTGGTAACCATTATACAGGCGGCTCACCAACCGGCCATATCAGAACAAATCCCTGACGAGGTTCGAACTTTCGACCTCCCTCTCCGTAGGCGGATGCCTTAACCACTAGGCGACGGAGACGGTATATGCACATTACCTCTTCTCCTCGAGACGAGGGATTCCATCAGGAATGAGGTCTCGTGAGATATTAAACTAATGGTGTAAGAATTTGTTTCGCAATCGTCTTAAACTAACAATTTCTTACAACTATGCATTTTCTTTTTGGAGGATAATATAATTATCCCGGGGATAATTTAATTCCGAGGATAATATAATAGTACTTCCGAATACAATGGCCTCTTTTATATATGTCGCTAGGTTTAGTACAACATGTTGTTTTGGTTGACGGTCGGTACTGTGTGTATCGTTTGATATATCTGTTCTTAGTGTATTGGGCTCATTGACATGAAGTGTTGCAACATAACGGTTGTACCTACGTGTTGCGCTCATCACGCTGTATGTGTATGTTACGTTTATTTATCGTCGCTACATGTTGCCCATATGAGCGACGCCTCCTGAAGAGATCAGTCATTTTAGATTGTTGGAGGATAGTACAATGATACAGACAGATACCCATTCCAGAGTCAAATCTGGTTCTTTTACGTGCATTGTGTAAAGCACTGACACGAGACCTCGGTTTAAAGTCCCATCTGAAAGACTCTTAATTGTATTAGGATCAGACGGGGATCGAACCTGCGATCCCTGGATCACCATACCAACGTGTTAACCACTGGACTACAGATACGTCTGTCATCTGGCTGTACCAACGTGTTGGGCGCATCATACCGGATTGATGACGTAGTATAGTAGTAAGTAGGGGTGGACATTGCTAGAAGAAGTTGGCGTGTTCGTGTGGGTTCCAATAATGGTTTATGCATTATTTATTGTTATACATGCGACATTATTATAGTCATTATCGAATTGTATGTTAAATACTTGTGTTATTTTCACGTATCAGGGTTACGACACAGAAGTAGGAGAAAAGGGTACACAGTTATCCGGCGGACAGAAACAAAGGGTTGCCGTTGCCAGAGCGTTAATAAGAAATCCAAGAATTCTGCTCCTGGACGAGGCGACAAGTGCGTTAGATACAGAAAGTGAACAGGTATGTATGGTGCATGTAATAATGATAATTCTGCTCCTGAACGAGGCGACAAACCTCCTGGACGAGGCGACAAGTGCTTTAGATACAGAAAGTGAACAGGTATGTATGATGCATGTAATAATGATAATTCTGCTCCTGGACGAGGCGACACGTGCTTTAGATACAGAAAGTGAACAGGTATGTATGATGCATGTAATAATGATAATTCTGCTCCTGGACGAGGCGACAAGTGCTTTAGATACAGAAAGTGAACAGGTATGTATGATGCATGTAATAATGATAATTCTGCTCCTGGACGAGGCGACAAGTGCTTTAGATACAGAAAGTGAACAGGTATGTATGATGCATGTAATAATGATAATTCTGCTCCTGGACGAGGCGACAAGTGCTTTAGATACAGGAAGTGAACAGGTATGTATGCTGCATGTTATACTGATAGTACTGCTCCGGGACGAGGCGACAAGTGCTTTAGATACAGAAAGTAAACAGGTATGTATGGTACATTTAATAATGATAATTCTGCTCCGGGACGAGGCGACAAGTGCTTTAGATACAGGAAGTGAACAGGTATGTATGCTGCATGTTATACTGATAGTACTGCTCCGGGACGAGGCGACAAGTGCTTTAGATACTGAAAGTGAACAGGTATGTATGGTACATGTAATAATGATAATTCTGCCCCGGGACGTGGCGACCAGTGCTGTAGATACAGAAAGTGAACAGGTATGTATGATGCATGTAATAAAGATAATTCTGCTCCGGGACGAGGCGACAAGTGCTTTAGATACAGAAAGTGAACAGGTATGTATGGTGCATTTAATAATGATAATTCTGCCCATGGACGAGGCAACAAGTGTTTTAGATACAGAAAGTGAACCGGTATGTATGATGCATGTACTAATGATAATTCTGCTCCAGGACGAGGCGACAAGTGTTTTAGATACAGAAAGTGAACAGGTATGTATGGTGCATGTTATACTGATAGTTCTGCTCCGGGACGAGGCGACAAGTATTTTAGATACAGAAAGTGAACACGTATGTATGATGCATGTACTAATGATAATTCTGCTCCGGGACGAGGCGACAAGTGTTTTAGATACAGAAAGTGAACAGGTATGTATGGTGCATGTTATACTGATAATTCTGCTCCGGGACGAGGCGACAAGTGCTTTAGATACTGAAAGAAACAGGTATGTATGGTACATGTAATAATGATAATTCTGCCCCGGGACGAGGCGACCAGTGCTGTAGATACAGAAAGTGAACAGGTATGTATGATGCATGTAATAAAGATAAGTCTGCTTCGGGACGAGGCGACAAGTGCTTTCGATACAGAAAGTGAACAGGTATGTATGATGCATGTAATAATAATAATTCTGCTCCGGGACGAGGCGACAAGTGTTTTAGATACAGAAAGTGAACAGGTATGTATGGTGCATGTAATAATGATAATTCTGCTCATGGATGAGGCGACAAGTGTTTTAGATACAGAAAGTGAACAGGTATGTATGCTGCATGTTATACTGATAGTTCTGCTCCGGGAGGAGACGACAAGTGTTTTAGATACAGAAAGTGAACAGGTATGTATGGTGCATGTTATACTGATAGTTCTGCTCCGGGACGAGGCGACAAGTACTTTAGATACAGAAAGTGAACAGGTATGTATAGTGCATGTAATAATGATAATTCTGCTCATGGACGAGGCGACAAGTGCTTTAGATACAGAAAGTGAACCGGTATGTATGGTGCATGTACTAATTATAATTCTGCCCCGGGACGAGGCGACAAGTGCTTTAGATACAGAAAGTGAACAGGTATGTATGCTGCATGTTATACTGATAGTTCTGCTCCGGGACGAGGCGACAATTGTTTTAGATACAGAAAGTGAACACGTATGTATGATGCATGTAATACTGATAGTTCTGCTCCGGGACGAGGCGACAAGTGTTTTAGATACAGAAAGTGAACAGGTATGTATGCTGCATGTTATACTGATAGTTCTGCTCCGGGACGAGGCGACAAGTGTTTTAGATACAGAAAGTGAACAGGTATGTATGATGCATGTAATAAAGATAATTCTGCTCCAGGACGAGGCGACAAGTGCTTTAGATACAGAAGGTAAACAGGTATGTATGGTATATGTAACAATAATAATAATTCTGCTCCGGGACGAGGCGACAAGTGTTTTAGATACAGAAAGTGAACAGGTATGTATTGTGCATGTAATAATGATAATTCTGCTCATGGACGAGGCGACACGTGTTTTAGATACAGAAAGTGAACAGGTATGTATGGTGCATGTTATACTGATAGTTCTGCTCCGGGACGAGGCGAAAAGTACTTTAGATACAGAAAGTGAACAGGTATGTATGGTACATGTAATAATGATAATTCTGCCCAGGGACGAGGCGACAAGTGCTGTAGATACAGAAAGTGAACAGGTATGTATGATGCATGTAATAAAGATAATTCTGCTCCGGGATGAGGCGACAAGTGCTTTAGATACAGAAAGTGAACAGGTATGTATGATGCATGTAATAAAGATAATTCTGCTCCGGGACGAGGCGACAAGTGTTTTAGATACAGAAAGTGAACAGGTATGTATGATG
>CM026392.1:10417692-10437027 GCA_014843695.1 Archivesica marissinica
TGCGAACGAACGAACCAACGAACGAACCAATCAACGAACGAACCAACAAACCAACCAATCAACGAACGAACCAAGCAACCAACAAACCAACCAACCAACGATTATGTTATATTATAGATTTATTCTTTATTTCAGTCTCATCGTTGTACAATACATAAAATATACACAACAAATTATCGTGGCAAAGTACAACACCATTCATTATAAAAGAATTATAAGAGACTAATCTAATCACAGATAATCAAACTATCACACTCTACTGACATATTATTATATTTACATATTAAAACCGAGGAACAGTCGCTAATTGAAAATTAAATACTTATTAAAACCACAAATTTTGAAATACTGATGTTATATTTCGGGTTTTACGCCTGCATCAACACCATTTCGCGCTATATAGCCGGCGGGCAGTTTACTTAACAACACCTTTCCTGGGCAGGCTCCCCAACCAACGAATGAACCAACCAAAGAATGAACCAACCAACGAACCTGTGTGAAAAAATAGCATTGTTAAAACAATGCACATTGACACAAGAGCAACATGTATTCATAAGTTGATTTGTCACGATACTATTGACAAGCACACATGCTATTATGTAACGTGTGTAGCAATAACACATATGTAAACTTTCATAGTTACACCATGCAACAGTGGATGCGCGTTCGCTTCAGGTGCGAACGGTCCGGAGTTCGAGCCCCACTGGAGCCGTTACGATTGTGCCCTTAGGCATGGCATTTAAATTCCACGTTGGCTCTTCTCTCTCCCTCGTGGCGATAGATTCCATCAGGAATGAGGTCTCGAGAGTGATTTATATAAGTTGAAATAACTTGTTTCGCAATCGAGCTAAAATAAATTTGTATAAATAAAAAAACAAAAACAATTATCTTAAAGCATATTAAGGTATAATAAAACAATCTTAGGTTATACAAATTTATTTTAGTTCGATTGCGAAACAAGTTGTGACAACTAATATTAATCACTCTCGAGACTTCGTTCCTGATGTAATCCATCTCCACATACATACATATCCGGTAGAAGGTCACAAGCGTAAACGCTTATAGCGAGCCCCTCTGTACTGTAACTCTGTGTGTAGTCCGTCCAGGCGGCGTATTGTTTCTCATTGGAATGTTTGTCTAGAATGTTTTTAAACGCGTTCATTCCACGAGTGTGAGAGAAGAGGTAATGTGGAATTTAAATGCCTTGACTAAGGGCACAATCGTGACGGTTACAACTAAGCATGAACTCGGGCGTTTCACACCTGAAGTGAACGCGCTATCACGCCTTCCAAAAAAAACAACAATCTTACGAGTTGATATTGAATCATGCATGATTAACGTAACCAGTTCACACATATAAGCGCATGTTGACGTCATTGCCAATACGGCATTCATAGTAAAGACCAGAATAGTATGTTGTTCACGTAATATCCATGGATGAGGGATAGATAGTCTGATTGTCTATGCACTAGTTGTTAGATCAAAGGCCGTCGAATACATGGCTATATAGTCGTATATTAGCCTAAATCTATATGTGGGAGGGGTTTAGACTAGATGTATCACCTAATCTATTTCGATAGCGTTTGACCAGATACTAATGTTGCGTAAACGCCTCTCTTGTTCAATAACTGTTGATGATTTCCGGACTCGACAACATTCCCAGAATCTATGACGTAAATGACGTCAGCATTTTGAATAGTTGATAATCGATGGGCAATAACGATACACGTTCTTCCTTCTTGCGCATTGTCTAATGCTGCTTGTACAATCTACAACATAACAATAAACTCTTTACGCATGAAACATATAATTCACACTGATGTTGTCAATAGTTTATGCGTAATTCACACGGATTGTGCCAATAGTTTATGCGTAATTTACACTGATGTTATCAATAGTTTATGCGTAATTGCTAAGAATAATCATATAATTTATTTCTTTCTTTTCTTTATTTATTTAAGTTTATTTATCATTGCTACCAGTTGCCCATTTGAGCGACGGGTAGTTTGCCTAACAACACCTTTCCTGTGCAGGCTCCAGCGGTTAACCAGAACTCGGTGCACCAACCTCCGTAAGAAACTGATACTTGTTTCATATAAAGAGACACGGTCTGGGCGGGGCGGGGCTCGAACCCGTGACCATCAGTGATGATAGGTTCATAGTTTTCAAATAGTACATACTCTATCTGAATTCACTCTATGTGTCCAGGGCACACGTCGCCTCGTCCAAGAGCAGACTTGTCAGTATTTATTAATTATACTGACACCATAAAAAACTGTGTACTTTTATATTGAGCGTTACTTTTTCTTATGCACGGCGTACTTGTTATTTTTTATTTATGCCCAAGAACATGTTGAATGTCTTATTTTGATATAGTAACATCAGTGAATAAAACCGCCTATTGTTAATCAGAAATGGTAGAGAAACTATTTTTCTGGTTAGCTGTAGATTTTTAAAATTCCGATAGCTACCTGAATTGCTCATACACCGTATCAGTTTCTGTGCAAATATTCTCCCAATTATTTGATTGTTTATATTCGTTGTTTGTTTGTCTACTGGACAAGTCACGTGACAGTTGCATCATGCTACCGATACATGGCATGCTATTGAACCATGCTTCAGCTCATGTCAGCGAAATTAGCCTAGCACTATATCAATATTTTAAATACGGATGTAAATGGACAAATACGTCGATCATAGGAATACGCCGATCATAGGTTCCACCACTCTATATATTTTGAAAGTAAGCACAGTGTTTCGTATGTCATTTTGTTCATTTTTAAATCATATATGAACTGATGGTTATATAGATACAGTTGATTGTGTGTTATAGATCAATGTATATAATGTAAATTTATTGTATTATAATTTGACGTCTGTACAAAATGTTTGGCAAAGGCACTAAAATAAAACATTTATTTATTTACTTAATTAATAAAAAACCTAAGGGTAATATTTCGTTTATACATTTACTTACCATGCATGTATGACATAATTATATGCGTATACATATATACTATCGGGTAAGGTATATATGCATGTACATTGTATTATACACGCAAATAATTAAATCATATTGGAAAGACTATTGCACTAAATATTTCTATTTTCGTATAAAATGAAATAAATAAAATTTCATAAAGTTCAAATGATTTTGGGGTATAAAATTACAGGGCCTTCTCTTTGTTTTGTACGATGATCTGTTTTATTATGTGTGTTGTGTAGATTGTCACTACAAAATGTAGTTTCACTGTTCGCTATCTCTATCATGCATATGTTTGACCTCATGGGCTTTTTAGCCTAATGGTTTTGAATAAAATGTCTGTCTGTCTATATGACTATGAAGAATAAATGGAAACAAAGCATACCTGTTCACTTTCTGTATCTAAAACACTTGTCGCCTCGTCCCGGAGCAGAATTATCAGTATAACATGCAGCATACATACCTGTTCACTTTCTGTATCTAAAACACTTGTCGCCTCGTCCCGGAGCAGAACTATCAGTATAACATGCAGCATACATACCTGTTCACTTTCTGTATCTAAAACACTTGTCGCCTCGTCCCGGAGCAGAACTATCAGTATAACATGCAGCATACATACCTGTTCACTTTCTGTATCTAAAACACTTGTCGCCTCGTCCCGGAGCAGAATATCATAACATGCACATACATACCTGTTCACTTTCTGTATCTAAAACACTTGTCGCCTCGTCCCGGAGCAGAACTATCAGTATAACATGCAGCATACATACCTGTTCACTTTCTGTATCTAAAACACTTGTCGCCTCGTCCCGGAGCAGAACTATCAGTATAACATGCAGCATACATACCTGTTCACTTTCTGTATCTAAAACACTTGTCGCCTCGTCCCGGAGCAGAACTATCAGTATAACATGCAGCATACATACCTGTTCACTTTCTGTATCTAAAACACTTGTCGCCTCGTCCCGGAGCAGAATTATCTTTATTACATGTACCATACATACCTGTTCACTTTCAGTATCTAAAGCACTTGTCGCCTCGTCCCGGAGCAGAACTATCAGTATAACATGCAGCATACATACGTGTTCACTTTCTGCATCTAAAACACTTGTCGCCTCGTCCCGGAGCAGAAATATCAGTATAACATGCAACATACATACCTGTACACTTTCTGTATCTAAAACACTTGTCGCCTCGTCCATGAGCAGAATTATCATTATTACATGCACCATACATACCTGTTCACTTTCTGTATCTAAAACACTTGTCGCCTCGTCCATGAGCAGAATTATCATTATTACATGCACCATACATACCTGTTCACTTTCTGTATCTAAAGCAATTGTCGCCTCGTCCTGGAGCAGAAATATCTTTATTACATGCATCATACATACCTGTTCACTTTCTGTATCTAAAACACTTGTCACCTCGTCCCGGAGCAGAATTATCTTTATTACATGCATCATACATACCTGTTCACTTTCTGTATCTAAAGCACTTGTCACCTCGTCCCGGAGCAGAATTATCTTTATTACATGCATCATACATACCTGTTCACTTTCTGTATCTACAGCACTGATCGCCTCGTCCCGGGGCAGAATTATCATTATTACATGTACCATACATACCTGTTCACTTTCAGTATCTAAAGCACTTGTCGCCTCGTCCCTGAGCAGAACTATCAGTATAACATGCAGTACACATACCTGTTCACTTTCTGTATCTAAAGCACTTGTCGCCTCGTCCCGGAGCAGAACTATCAGTATAACATGCAGCATACATACGTGTTCACTTTCTGTATCTAAAACACTTGTCGCCTCGTCCCGGAGCAGAATTGTCATTAGTACATGCACCATACATACCGGTTCACTTTCTGTATCTAAAGCACGTGTCGCCTCGTCCATGAGCAGAATTATCATTATTACATGCACCATACATACCTGTTCACTTTCTGTATCTAAAGTACTTGTCGCCTCGTCCATGAGCAGAACTATCAGTATAACATGCACCATACATACCTGTTCACTTTCTGTATCTAAAGCACTTGTCGCCTCGTCCCGGAGCAGAACTATCAGTATAACATGCACCATACATACCTGTTCACTTTCTGTATCTAAAGCACTTTTCGCCTCATCCATGAGCAGAATTATCATTATTACATGCACGATACTTTCTGTATCTAAAACACTTGTCGCCTCGTCCCGGAGCAGAAATATCATTATTACATGTACCATACATACCTGTTCACTTTCAGTATCTAAAGTACTTGTCGCCTCGTCCCGGAGCAGAACTATCAGTATAACATGCACCATACATACCTGTTCACTTTCTGTATCTAAAACACTTGTCGCCTCGTCCCGGAGCAGAATTATCATTATTACATGTACCATACATACCTGTTTACTTTCTGTATCTAAAGCACTTGTCGCCTCGTCCTGGAGTAGAATTATCTTTATTACATGCATCATACATACCTGTTCACTTTCTGTATCTAAAGCACTTGTCGCCTCGTCCCGGAGCAGAATTATCTTTATTATATGCATCATACATACCTGTTCACTTTCTGTATCTAAAGCACTTGTCGCCTCGTCCCGGAGCAGAATTATCTTTATTACATGCATTATACATACCTGTTCACTTTCTGTATCTACAGCACTGGTCGCCTCGTCCCGGGGCAGAATTATCATTATTACATGTACCATACATACCTGTTCACTTTCAGTATCTAAAGCACTTGTCGCCTCGTCCCTGAGCAGAACTATCAGTATAACATGCAGTACACATACCTGTTCACTTTCTGTATCTAAAGCACTTGTCGCCTCGTCCCGGAGCAGAACTATCAGTATAACATGCAGCATACATACGTGTTCACTTTCTGTATCTAAATCACTTGTCGCCTCGTCCCGGAGCAGAATTGTCATTAGTACATGCACCATACATACCGGTTCACTTTCTGTATCTAAAGCACGTGTCGCCTCGTCCATGAGCAGAATTATCATTATTACATGCACCATACATACCTGTTCACTTTCTGTATCTAAAACACTTGTCGCCTCGTCCCGGAGCAGAACTATCAGTATAACATGCACCATACATACCTGTTCACTTTCTGTATCTAAAGCACTTTTCGCCTCATCCATGAGCAGAATTATCATTATTACATGCACGATACTTTCTGTATCTAAAACACTTGTCGCCTCGTCCCGGAGCAGAACTATCAGTATTACATGCACCATACATACCTATTCACTTTCTGTATCTAAAACACTTGTCGCCTCGTCCATGAGCAGAATTATCATTATTACATGAACCATACATACCTGTTCACTTTCAGTATCTAAAGTACTTGTCGCCTCGTCCCGGAGCAGAACTATCAGTATAACATGCACCATACATACCTGTTCACTTTCTGTATCTAAAACACTTGTCGCCTCGTCCCGGAGCAGAATTATCATTATTACATGTACCATATATACCTGTTTACTTTCTGTATCTAAAGCACTTGTCGCCTCGTCCTGGAGTAGAATTATCTTTATTACATGCATCATACATACCTGTTCACTTTCTGTATCTAAAGCACTTGTCGCCTCGTCCCGGAGCAGAATTATCTTTATTACATGCACCATACATACCTGTTCACTTTCTGTATCTACAGCACTGGTCGCCTCGTCCCGGGGCAGAATTATCATTATTAAATGCAGCATACATACCTGTTCACTTTCTGTATCTAAAACACTTGTCGTCTCGTCCCGGAGCAGAACTATCAGTATAACATGCAGCATACATACCTATTCACTTTCTGTATCTAAAACACTTGTCGCCTCGTCCATGAGCAGAATTATCATTATTACATGCACCATACATACCTGTTCACTTTCTGTATCTAACACATTTGTCGCCTCGTCCCGGAGCAGAACTATCAGTATAACATGCACCATACATACCTGTTCACTTTCTGTATCTAAAGCACTTTTCGCCTCATCCATGAGCAGAATTATCATTATTACATGCACGATACTTTCTGTATCTAAAACACTTGTCGCCTCGTCCCGGAGCAGAACTATCAGTATTACATGCACCATACATACCTGTTCACTTTCTGTATCTAAAACACTTGTCGCCTCGTCCATGAGCAGAATTATCATTATTACATGTACCATACATACCTGTTCACTTTCAGTATCTAAAGTACTTGTCGCCTCGTCCCGGAGCAGAACTATCAGTATAACATGCACCATACATACCTGTTCACTTTCTGTATCTAAAACACTTGTCGCCTCGTCCCGGAGCAGAAGTATCATTATTACATGTACCATACATACCTGTTTACTTTCAGTATCTAAAGCACTTGTCGCCTCGTCCTGGAGTAGAATTATCTTTATTACATGCATCATACATACCTGTTCACTTTCTGTATCTAAAGCACTTGTCGCCTCGTCCCGGAGCAGAATTATCTTTATTACATGCATCATACATACCTGTTCACTTTCTGTATCTAAAGCACTTGTCGCCTCGTCCCGAAGCAGAATTATCTTTATTACATGCATTATACATACCTGTTCACTTTCTGTATCTACAGCACTGGTCGCCTCGTCCCGGGGCAGAATTATCAGTATAACATGCACCATACATACCTGTTCACTTTCTGTATCTAAAGCACTTTTCGCCTCATCCATGAGCAGAATTATCATTATTACATGCACGATACTTTCTGTATCTAAAACACTTGTCGCCTCGTACCGGAGCAGAACTATCAGTATTACATGCACCATACATACCTGTTCACTTTCTGTATCTAAAACACTTGTCGCCTCGTCCATGAGCAGAATTATCATTATTACATGTACCATGCATACCTGTTCACTTTCAGTATCTAAAGTACTTGTCGCCTCGTCCCGGAGCAGAACTATCAGTATAACATGCACCATACATACCTGTTCACTTTCTGTATCTAAAACACTTGTCGCCTCGTCCCGGAGCAGAATTATCATTATTACATGTACCATAATACCTGTTTACTTTCTGTATCTAAAGCACTTGTCGCCTCGTCCTGGAGTAGAATTATCTTTATTACATGCATCATACATACCTGTTCAGTTTCTGTATCTAAAGCACTTGTCGCCTCGTCCCGGAGCAGAATTATCTTTATTACATGCACCATACATACCTGTTCACTTTCTGTATCTACAGCACTGGTCACCTCGTCCCGGGGCAGAATTATCATTATTAAATGCAGCATACATACCTGTTCACTTTCTGTATCTAAAACACTTGTCGTCTCGTCCCGGAGCAGAACTATCAGTATAACATGCAGCATACATACCTGTTCACTTTCTGTATCTAAAACACTTGTCGCCTCGCCCCGGAGCAGAATTATCAGTATAACATGCAGCATACATACGTGTTCACTTTCTGTATCTAAAACACTTGTCGCCTCGTCCCGGAGCAGAACTATCAGTATAACATGCAGCATACATACGTGTTCACTTTCTGTATCTAAAACACTTGTCGCCTCGTCCCGGAGCAGAACTATCAGTATAACATGCAGCATACATACCTGTTCACTTTCTGTATCTAAAACACTTGTCGCCTCGTCCCGGAGCAGAACTATCAGTATAACATGCAGCATACATACCTGTTCACTTTCTGTATCTAAAGCACATGTCGCCTCGTCCCGGAGCAGAACTATCAGTATAACATGCAGCATACATACGTGTTCACTTTCAGTATATAAAACATTTGTCGCCTCGTCCCGGAGCAGAACTATCAGTATAACATGCAGCATACATACCTGTTCACTTTCTGTATCTAAAACACTTGTCGCCTCATCCCGGAGCAGAACTATCAGTATAACATGCAGCATACATACCTGTTCACTTTCTGTATCTAAAGCACTTGTCGCCTCGTCCCGGGGCAGAATTATCATTAGTACATGCACCATACATACCGGTTCACTTTTTGTATCTAAAGCACGTGTCTCCTCGTCCATGAGCAGAATTATCATTATTACATGCACTATACATACCTGTTCACTTTCTGTATCTAAAGTACTTGTCGCCTCGTCCCGGAGCAGAACTATCAGTATAACATTCCCCATACATACCTGTTCACTTTCTGTATCTAAAGCACTTGTTGCCTCGTCCCGGAGCAGAACTATCAGTATAACATGCAGCATACATACCTGTTCACTTTCTGTATCTAAAACACTTGTCGCCCCGTCCATGAGCAGAATTATCATTATTACATGCACCATACATACCTGTTCACTTTCTGTATCTAAAACACTTGTCGCCTCGTCCCGGAGCAGAATTATTTTTATTACATGCATCATACATACCTGTTCACTTTCTGTATCTAAAGCACTGGTCGCCTCGTCCCGGGGCAGAATTATCATTATTACATGTACCATATATACCTGTTTACTTTCAGTATCTAAAGCACTTGTCGCCTCGTCCCGGAGCAGAACTATCAGTATAACGTGCAGCATACATACCTGTTCACTTTCTGTATCTAAAGCACTTGTCGCCTCGTCCCGGAGCAGAATTATCAGTATAACATGCACCATATATACCTGTTCACTTTCTGTATCTAAAACACTTGTCGCCTCGTCCCGGAGCAGAATTATCATTAGTACATGCATCATACATACCGGTTCACTTTCTGTATCTAAAGCACGTGTCGCCTCGTCCATGAGCAGAATTATCCTTATTACATGCACCATACATACCTGTTCACTTTCTGTATCTAAAACACTTGTTGCCTCGTCCATGAGCAGAATTATCATTATTAAATGCACCATACATACCGGTTCACTTTCTGTATCTAAAGCACGTGTCGCCTCTTCCATGAGCAGAATTATCATTATTACATGCACCATACATACCTGTTCACTTTCTGTATCTAAAACACTTGTCGCCTCGTCCATGAGCAGAATTATCATTATTACATGCACCATACATACCTGTTCACTTTCTGTATCTAAAACACTTGTCGCCTCGTCCCGGAGCAGAATTATCTTTATTACATGCATCATACATACCTTTTCACTTTCTGTATCTAAAGCACTTGTCGCCTCGTCCAGGAGCAGAATTATCATTATAACATGCATCATACATACCTGTTCACTTTCTGTATCTAAAGCACTTGTCGCCTCGTCCCGGAGCAGAACTATCAGTATAACATGCAGCATACATACCTGTTCACTTTCTGTATCTAAAGCACTTGTCGCCTCGTCCTGGAGCAGAACTATCAGTATAACATGCAGCATACATACGTGTTCACTTTCTGTATCTAAAACACTTGTCGCCTCGTCCATGAGCAGAATTATCATTATTACATGCACCATACATACCTGTTCACTTTCTGTATCTAAAGCACTTGTCGCCTCGTCCAGGAGGTTTGTCGCCTCGTTCAGGAGCAGAATTATCATTATTACATGCTCCATACATACCTGTTGACTTTCTGTATCTAACGCACTTGTCGCCTCGTCCAGGAGCAGAATTCTTGGATTTCTTATTAACGCTCTGGCAATGGCAACCCTTTGTTTCTGTCCGCCGGATAACTGTGTACCCTTTTCTCCTACGTCTGTGTTGTATCCCTGATACGTGAAAATAACACAAGTATTTAACATACAATTCGATAATGACTATAATAATGTCGCATGTATAACAATAAATAATGCATAAACCATTATTGGAACCCACACGAACACGCCAACTTCTTCTAGCAATGTCCACCCCTACGCACATACTACGTCATCAATCCGGTATGATGCGCCCAACACGTTGGTACAGCCAGATGACAGACGTATATGTAGTCCAGTGGTTAACACGTTGTTATGGTGATCCAGGGATCGCAGGTTCGATCCCCGTCTGATCCTAATAAAATTAAGAGTCTTTCAGATGGGACTTTAAACCGAGGTCTCGTGTCAGTGCTTTACACAATGCACGTAAAAGAACCAGATGTGACTCTGGAATGGGTATCTGTCTGTATCATTGTACTATCCTCCAAAAATCTAAAATGACTGATCTCTTCGACCGTCAACCAAAACAACATGTTGTACTAAACCTAGCGACATATATAAAAGAGGCCATTGTATTCGGAAGTACTATTATATTATCCTCGGAATTAAATTATCCCCGGGATAATTATATTATCCTCCAAAAAGAAAATGCATAGTTGTAAGAAATTGTTAGTTTAAGACGATTGCGAAACAAATTCTTACACCATTAGTTTAATCTCTCACGAGACCTCATTGCTGATGGAATCCCTCGTCTGTAGGAGAAGAGGTAATGTGCATATACCGTATCAATCGCCTAGTGGTTAAGGCACCCGCCTACGGAGAGGGAGGTCGAAGGTTCGAACCTCGTCAGGGGTTTGTTCTGATATGGCCGGTTGGTGAGCCGCCTGTATAATGGTTACCAATTGCCTACCAACCTGGCACCAGGTATACAAGCATAGGATTCAGGAATTACTGATGTTCATAAAAAGTGGTGTCTCATAAGTCAGAAATTGCTTGTCCTTGGGTGACACTATAATAATCAAACACTTTATTTTTACTTGTATAGGCCTACGCACTATATTTGCTATGCGCCTACAGCTGGGCGCAAACCCCGGCCCTTTCACCCGTGAAGCGTAGCCTACACGCTACTGCTTAGCCTGGGTTCCAGTCTCTCGATTTTTCACTTTTTAACCTCTGGCAAAATATGATCAGAAACTCAATACGGCGCAATTAATAGTCTCGGTTTTAAAATATAGTTATTTGACTGACAAGCGAGCGCACTAACCACTGCGCTAATCGGACAGCCTGTTCACAGGCTAGATACTGCTGCGCTATCACGACCTCCACATATAATAGCTACTTTAGTGACCTCTTCCTGTTACTGTTCATGGCATCATTTTCTGATTATTATTGGGAGGATAGTGTGTTGTGTTGGAGAGTTAAGTAGACCATCCCATTTCCTGGGTGAGAATCAATTGATACTCAACTCTGCAACGACTGACACATTTCTCAAATATCATCATGTATCACTTGTCCCTGATAGGGGGCGAACAGACAGCCATGCCGATGGAGTTGTAGCGGATCGGTGGTCCAGTGGTTAACACGATATACTTGTAATCCAGTGGTCGCACGTTCGACCCCCCTTATGATATACTAAAATGACTCACATGACAGTCTTTCGGTTGGGACGTTAAACCGAGGTCTCGCGTCGGTGCTCTACGCCGTGCACGAAACAGAACCACAGAAGACCCTGGAATGGGTCTCTGACTGTATCATTGCACTATTCTCCAATATCTGAAATGACCAATCTCTCCAGGAGGAGTCGCTCATATGGGCAACCGGTAGCGACGATAAATAAACGTAAGCACACAATCTGGCAATATCAATGACCAGCGAGTGATAACGACGATCTATCAGATCACCTGGCCACCTGTATTAGTAGCATGCACTTTGGAAGTCGTGATGGCGCAGTAGTAGCGCGTTCGCTTCAGGTGCGAAATGCCCGGAATTCGAGCCCCACTGGAGACGTTCGATTGTGCCCTTTGGCAAGGCATTTAAATTCCACGTTGCCTCTTCTCTCTCCGGCGCTGAGATTGATTCCATCAGGAATGAGGTCTCGAGAATGATTAATATAAGTTGTAAGAGCTTGTTTCGCAATCGAGCTAAAATAAATGTGTATACACTACCCTTTACATGAATAGAACTAATCGAAGAATACTTACAGTTGGTAAACTAGATATAAACTCGTGTATATTGGCAGCTCGTGCAGCAGCTATCACATTTTCCATGGCCATTGGGGTATCCAAGCCATACGTTATGTTGTCTTTTATGCTACACGCGAACAAGATAGGTTCCTGGCTGACAACACTGATCAGATATCTCAATCTGATGAGATTTATATCTCGAATGTTGGTTCCGTCGACCGCCTGAAAATCATTCGACGCAATTAACTTACAATTAAAATATATTGCCTCTTCTCTCTCCCTCGTGGCGATGGATTCCATCAGGAATGAGGTCTCTCTCTAGAGTAATTAATATAAGTTGTAAGAACATGTGTCGCAATTGAGCTAAAATAAATTTGTATAAACTAAAATATATTCTATTATGAGACTCCATCGTAGAACAATAACGAAAACTATTTCTTATTATTATTGTTAAAGTTTAATCACGAAAGGACCAATCCAAATTTAGTGTTAGTTTACCCTCTTTTGAGCAACAATATAATATTATACAGTCACCAATAAACGGTATGAAGTATTGTTAACTCTTTCACAGCCAATGTCGCATTAAAGCGACTTTGCAAAAAGCAGAGAACCCGATCAGACAACAGAACGTGCCGTCTGATCAGGCTATATGCTGAGAGCTCTTCAGACAGTGCAGCTGAAGCACCTGTCCGAATAGCAAACAGCATAGATCATGATCAGATGCGGCGTTAATATTGCATTCCTGGGTGGACAATATGAAACATATCACCCGAAGATGACGCCTGTGTAAATATTCATGTTCTCGGAGTAATATGTGTTCATATTGCCCACTCAGTTATGCAATATTTATTGTATTATTCACAAACGAGGTGCACATATTTGAAAATAGTTGATCTGTCTCAGTAAATCTATTTAAATAAGTTGTAGGTATTTTTACGTTGATTTATCGTCGCTACCGGTTGTCCATATGAGCCTCGCCTCCTGAAGAAATTAGTCATTTTAGATTGTTGGAGGATAGTGCAATGATACAGACAGAGACCCATTCCAGAGTCCCCTCTGGTTCTTTTACGTGCACGGTGTGCAAGCACCGATATGAGACCTCGGTTTAATTGTATTATGGTCAGACGGGGAATCGAACCTGCGATCCCTGGATTACCATTCCAGCGTCGAACCGTGTGGATTTAGTACTACTACGAGACGTACACTGAATTCATTTCACAATGACTCGGTTTTTTAAACTTCTTTTTTACTTTAATTATTTACCTGTATAAAGCAGCCAACCTGTATTAAGCAGCACATTTCCATATTCCCAATATACTGTTTTATTATACATGTTACCTTTATTAAGCAGCCAACCTGTGCTAAGCAGCCACTGTGAGTCCCTTGGATGGCTGCTTAAGACAGATTTGACTGTACATACATCGGGACAAATTGATAGCAAAATAGACCTTTTGGAAATGGCTGTTGCTAATTATGTTTTCAAAACGTGTACCCCAATCCTCCAACATGTCATGTATATGTATATTATCGTGTAACCCAATCCTCCAACATGTCATGTATATGTATATTATCGTGTAACCCAATCCTCCAACATGTCATGTATATTATCGTGTACCCCAATCCTCCAACATGTCATGTATATGTATATTATCGTGTAACCCAATCCTCCAACATGTCATGTATATTATCGTGTAACACAATCCTCCAACATGTCATGTATATGTATATTATCGTGTAACACAATCCTCCAACATGTCATGTATATGTATATTATCGTGTAACCCAATCCTCCAACATGTCATGTATATGTATATTATCGTGTAACCCAATCCTCCAACATGTCATGTATATGTATATTATCGTGTAACACAATCCTCCAACATGTCATGTATATGTATATTATCGTGTAACCCAATCCTCCAACATGTCATGTATATGTATATTATCGTGTAACACAATCCTCCAACATGTCATGTATATGTATATTATCAGGTTTTATGTATGTTGGAAATGTGACTGTAATGTTATTGTGATATGTAATTGTAAATTGTTATCCTCATTGTGAAAGAGTTGCAATTAGTATATCATTAAAGCAGCATTACATCGTATGCAATAAAAGATATTTGAAAAATTCAATTTTTACGCATGGGTAGTAATGCTGCTACACATTCTAACATTATACTTTGTATGCGTATGTTCATTTGATAAGCAGTGTTTTTTTAAAACAAACTCTAAACCGAAAGTAGGACTTTCCGAGTCGATCGGTCACGCACTTGTTTACAAACGGAACGCATTGTCCGTACTTGTTTACATTCGGAATGCATCGTCCCCATTTGTCCCACGTTGTCTTTTTTAATTAAATTACTTGATAATTATGTTGATTCATACCTCTGTTAGATAAGTCTTTTAGCGACATTTTTACATGCCCGCGAGGGGTTCGACATTAGAGGAAGATAGATAGATAGTCTTTCATGTTCAAAATATATACGTTGTTTTCTACATCCTCTGTTGTTTCACGCATGCGCGCTGTGCGTGTTGACATTTCGTGTGTTGATAAACAAATTCGCGTATACGACGGTTTAAATTTATTGGAATGTTATCGTTTCTGAGCGACTATTTCGATGTTTGCAAACACACCAACATTAGTATTTATATTTTACCCAAAACATCCTTTATTACGATGTAATGCTGCTTTAAATAAATATCTTGGTGGAGATGCAAGGCAACAGTGGTGGCCGTGTTCCAGTGGTAGAGTGTCGGATTTGGAATTGAACGGTCCCGGGTTCGATACTCGGCAAGACAACGTATATAGTGCCATTGAGCAAGGAACCTCACACACAATGCTTGGTACCATACCATACCATACCCCATACCATACTATACCATACCATAATACCATACCATACCATACCATACCATACCATACCATACTATACCATACCATACCATACCATACCATACCATACCATACAATACCATACCATACCATACCATACAATACCATACCATAATATACCATACCATCCTATACCATACCGCACCGCACCGCACCACACCGCACCGCACCGCACCACACTGCACCGCACCACACCGCACCACACCGCACCGCGCCGCGCATACATACATTCAGCAATATCTTACAATGGCTCCTTCAGTAGGATCATAGAATCGCTGGAGAAGTTGTACCAGAGTAGATTTGCCACACCCAATCGGTCCTACAAGAGCTACTGTTTGTCCAGGCTCAACCCGTATGTTGATTCCTTTAAGAACAGGTACATCTGGCCGCATGGGATAGTGGGTCTGCACATTTTTGAATTCAATTTCCCCGGAAAGTTTCGACTGAAATTATTCAAATTAAATACTTCACATAGCAGTGTTAATATTGCTACATATAGTTTTATTTTCAAAGTCAGTAAGCCAGAGGTCCATGTGAAAAATTGAAAATTCAACAAACATAAACATGGATGTAATATAATGACGCAACAAGAAGACAATGAAATACACACACGGAATACAATATACATTCAATGTGCACGTATTTGCACATTTGCTCTATATAATTATATTACATATTTACACAAGGCACGCAGTGCCAATGTTCACGTTTGAAAGTATGTAATGTGTATATAATGTGTACTCATGGGCATATTGCCCATTGTATTTCGAAATAAACTCTTATAAAACTCTTCAATCATAAATCAAGGTCATTAATGTGTGTAATGGCTATATAGATAATCATTATCATTTAAAGAATCGGGCGTACATTTCTAGTTTCGTACAACGCCCAAAATATACGTGTACATAGTCATACGGAGAAGGTGTTTAACTATACAACCAGTGTACATAGTCATACGGAGAAGGTGTTTAACTATACAACCAGTGTACATAGTCATACGGAGAAGGTGTTTAACTATACAACCAGTGTACATAGTCATACGGAGAAGGTGTTTAACTATACAACCAGTGTACATAGTCATACGGAGAAGGTGTTTAACTATACAACCAGTGTACATAGTCATACGGAGAAGGTGTTTAACTATACAACCACCTAGTTAGGTATTATCTTCATTGATGCTTATATGTTATATTTCGGGTTTTACGCCTGCTTCAGCACCATTTCGGGCTATATCGCCGGCGGGCAGTTTACTTAACAACACCTTTCCTGGGCAGGCTCCAGCGGTTAACCAGTACTTGGGTGCACCAACCTCCGTAAGAAACTGCCAACTTTTTCATATAAATGAGACACGATCTGAGCGGGGCTCGAACCCGTGACCATCAGTGATGATAGGTTACAGTGGTATACAAGTCAGCGACCTTAACCACTCGACCACGGAGGCGGACTTCATTGATGCGTTGCATATATAGCATATACAAATATACATGTACACACTTAATTTAGATACATGTATGAACATGGATTAGAACCGAAAGCTATAGCTTATAGAGGTATTCTCCTATAGCAAGCAAGCTACGTAATGCAGTTACGATATGACAGTGTTGTTTTCAGAACTATTAATTTCAA
Source organism: Archivesica marissinica (assembly GCA_014843695.1). Classification (NCBI taxonomy): domain Eukaryota; kingdom Metazoa; phylum Mollusca; class Bivalvia; order Venerida; family Vesicomyidae; genus Archivesica; species Archivesica marissinica. The sequence continues at coordinate 10,434,903 of CM026392.1, forward strand.
TTGGAAATAATGGTACGTAAACGTTTTAGTCATGAACTGCAAATTAGAATGAATATCAATAAAATAAAGAGATTATTAAGTTGAAACAAGTACATATAGTAATTAATTTAGAAGGTCGGAGTTAAATAAAATATTCGAATAAATAACGACAAAAGTAAAATAGGTAAGAATAAATTGGTTGTATATACCAGGTATAATCCTCGTTTAGAGAACACGTCTATGCGTGGAATTGTATCCAGAACCTTAAAGATGATGCCGGCGGCTGTTGCCGCTTTTGAGTAGTCTGGCAGGAAGGAGCTGGTCTGTCCGATCACCATTCCAGTCATAGAAATGGCAAAGAATACCCTGGAAGATGTAAGGTAGGACTATTGTTTTCTGAACACCATTATTTGGTAAACATCGATGACGCATGTATAAAACGATCGATGTAATTACCATGTTTACCAGCAAGTCGGACAATATGTCGTTCTTGTTCTAATTCCAGAATTGTGTATGTCCTAATTCAATCATTCGAGAAAATCGATTATTACAACGATGTGCATGCAAGGCCCCAATAACATTCCCCCCGCTCCGTTCCCTCCCTACCCCCTCCCTCCCTCCGTATTTCATTTAAGCACATTGTTTGGAGTTTTATCACCAGTAGTTACTCTCTATGTTCCAAATTGGAATGCTCCTTCCTATATCACCAGTAGTTACTCTCTATGCTCCTTCCTATATCACCAGTAGTTACTCTCTATGCTCCGTCCTATATCACCAGTAGTTACTCTCTATGTTCCAAATTGGAATGCTCCGTCCTATATCACCAGTAGTTACTCTCTATGCTCCGTCCTATATCAGTGGCTTCCTTGATCGAAGGATTAAGGTTGTTAACCCAAGTTCAAATATGTTGTCCCTCACCACTACATGTACGTTCAGTGTCGAATTATTCTTAGTATGCTACCCAGCTGACTTGCTGGAGGTCGGTGGTTCTTACTCGGTGGCCGTCTGTACGGGGTCTTCCTTCACCAATACTAACCGGAGAGTCACCATGTGACATAATATTTATGGTGTCGACTTTAAAAAGCCAATAACAAGCAAACAAAACAAAGCCTTCATATAAATTATTATATCTACCTGGCGAAACTAGTTCTTACAACGTATATTAATCACGCTCGAGACGTCATTCCTGGTGGTATCTATCGCCATGAGGGAGAGAGAAGAGGCAACATGGAATTTAAATGTCTAGCATAAAGGCACACTCGTAACGGCTACAGCGGGGCTCGAACTACAGCAGGCCTTTCGCACCTAATACTCACTTGAAGACATTATCTGGGGTCATATCCCCCGTGGTGACCCAAATCGGAATGCTCCGGCATATATCATAAAGACAATCCCTTGTGAAAACCCCACAACTACCCCGGTCAGCTGAGCAAGTCTCATATTTGTTCTGAAAAATTTACAGTGTATGTAGTCCCAATAACTAATATAGTTCATTTTTCTTTTTGGTAAAAATGCATTTTCATGACAAGCAGTGTATAGTTGTTGTGTTTTTGAGAAAGTATGTGACTTGAGAAGACTTCAGACTAGTTGATGTGTAGAAAAGATGTGGTATAAGAATTCAGGTCATTGCAAACTGAAGGTTGGTATACTGTATTATTTGGCGGAGGAATACAGTGTGTAAACACAGTGACGTTATTCACAGGTGAGCACTGGCTATTTCAAACATTAAATTTGAAATATTCTTGGTGTGTTTCAGGCTGATTAGAATACCTCTTCACAGTGGATGTTGTATCAGAAGAAATGAAAGATTGGAAATATAAATGAACAGACTGTATTGTATTTGTTTACTTTTTACTATGTATTTAATAGGCAATTTATTTGTTGTTTTACAACCTTATCAAACAGCCGCCATTGTCCTCGACAACTTTTCGTGATTATTCTTGTCTAGAAATGTATGCTCACGTGACCAGTGGGAGGAGCTATGCTCATCGGCGTCATGTTAATGGCTTATTAAAAGGCAAAGTAGTGGTGTCTATGAAATTACAGACGGATCTGTAGTCCAGTGGTAACACGACTATAATATAATCAATAGTCTTTCAGATGGAACTTTAATCCGAGGTCTCGTGTCGGTGCTGTACACCGTGTA
>CM026392.1:10438027-10465145 GCA_014843695.1 Archivesica marissinica
AAATGTATTTTTCAAACTATATTTCCACTTATATCTAATACTAGGACTTTCTTGTGAAACAGGTGTGATATAATTTGAATACAATGAAAAACTAACGGGAGCATGGTCGCTCCATTCATTTAGCGATTGTACACACAATTTACTGATATTTGCAAAGTTCCTTTCATTGGTTACAAGGTAGTCAATAGTTGACGCCCCGTTATATGATACATAACTATACATACCAATGTTATAATCGTCACCTAATCTACCGTTAACTAAACGTAGGTTACTAGAACGGCAAAGATCAATCAGTTTAATCCCAAAATTATTATGTTTTTATCCATTGTGGCCCGGTCCATGTGTGTATCAGGTACATAAGATATATCATCAAAGGACTTGTCTATACCATCAAAAATAACAAAGTCATTTTTAACACCAACTCGACTATTAAAATCACCTGTTAAAAACACAGAGCCTAGATTTTCAAATCGACTGACGTCATTTTCAATAGTGTCAAATAGATCAACATTTATAGTATTATATGCTGGAGAGTCCTCACCCCAAAGATATACGCCACATATATAAATATCGTTCTCTACATTAAAGAAATGTTTATCTAATTGTACCCAAATTAAAGTGTCATATCTGGTTTCAACAATAGTACATACATCAGAGAGTATGTCTTTATAATATAATGCAATTCCACCACTTGGTCGTTTTGCTCTGCGATGCAGAAATTTGCGATAAAAATTGTGAGATACATACCCAGATAAATCAATGTTGCTAGTATTCGATGCGAATGTTTCATATAGAAATATAACGTCATGTTGAGATAATATATTTACAAGTTCTATGTTGACTCTTTTGGTTTTACTTAATCCATTTATATTCCAAGATATGATTTTGAGTTCATCCCCGGCGAATTCCTAGTCATTGACTGGTTTGCCGTCTATGTAAAGGGTATCGTAGGATATCCACGCAGTCTTGCCTTGGTCCCGGGCATCCTTCAACTTCGGGGTGAGTCGTTTCCTCTTCTCCACTACACTCCTGGGGAACTGCTCGTTCACGAAGTATGGTGTACCAGTAAGGGCCTTCCATTGCTTACGCACAAACTCCTTCTCCTTATACAAAGTAAATTTGGCCACTATGTTACGAGGGCTCCCATTAAAGCTTCTACCCATGCGATGCACACGTTCGAATGATATTTTATGAACTAGGTCCTGCGCTATTTTCATATTCTCCACCATAAATTGCCTCAGCTTTGTATATTATATATAGTCGTATATTAGCCTAACTCTCTATGTGGGAGGTGTTTAGACTAGATGTATCACCTAATCTATTTCGATAGCGTTTGACCAGATACTAATGTTGCGTAAACGCCTCTCTTGTTCAATAACTGTTGATGATTTCCGGACTCGACAACATTCCCAGAATCTATGACGTAGATGACGTCAGCATTTTGAATAGTTGATAATCGATGGGCAATAACGATACACGTTCTTCCTTCTTGTGCATTGTCTAATGCTGCTTGTACAATCTACAACAGAACTATAAACTGTTTACGCATGAAAAATATAATTCACACTGATGTTGTCAATAGTGTATGCGTAATTCACACTGATGTTGTCACTAGTTTATGCGTAATTCACACGGAGTGTGCCAATAGTGTATGCGTAATCTACACACTGATGTTATCAATAGTGTAGGCGTAATTCACACTGATGTTGTAAATAGTTTATGCGTAATTTACACACTGATGTTATCAATAGTTTATGCGTAATTTACACTGATGTTATCAATAGTTTATGCGTAATTGCTAAGAATAATCATATAATTTATTTATTTCTTTTCTTTATTTATTTAAGTTTATTTATCATTGCTACCAGTTGCCCATTTGAGCGACGGGTAGTTTGCCTAACAACACCTTTCCTGGGCAGGCTCCAGCGGTTAACCAGGACTTGGTGCACCGACCACCGTAAGAAACTGACAACTGTTTCATATAAAGTGACACGGTCTGGGCGGGGCGAGGCTCGAACCCGTGACCATCAGTGATGATAGGTTCATAGTTTTCAAATAGTACATACTCTATCTGAATTCACGTCCAGGGCACACGTCGCCTCGTCCAGGAGCAGAATTGTCAGTATTTATTAATTATACTGACACCATAAAAAACTGTGTACTTTTATATTGAGCGTTACTTTTTCTTTACAAATTTTAGAATTTTATGTTTTTTTATAATGATGAATAAAGAAACTAATCCTTCACACATTGCGCTAATTCACACAATATTTAAACGCGTTCATGTCCAAATGTGCCTATAGTAATCCAGGGATCGCAGGTTCGATCCCCCGTCTGACCCTAATAAAATTAACAGTCTTTCAGATGGGACTTTAAACCGAGGTCTCGTGTCGGTGCTGTACACCGTGCACGTAAAAGAACCAGAGGAGACTCTGGAATGGGTCTCTGTCTGTATCATTGCACTATCCTCCAAACATCTAAAATGACTAATCGCTTCAGGAGGCATCGCTAATACTTGCAGTCCATTATTATTAATATTGGACTGGTGTCAAAAGGCCATATTATTATATTAAATCCTACGCGTATATGGAAGCAATTACTAATTTTAATTAGTAGGATCTTGTCTCGAAGAAATAACTTACACGAGGTACATCAGTCTGCGTACAGGAAGTTTCATTCCACAGAAACTGCCTTACTGAAAGTCCAAAACGATATACTCCAATCTCTGGACCAGAACAATGCTACAATCCTTGTGCTTTTGGACCTATCTGCTGCATTTGATACCATCGACCATAGAACACTTTTACAGCGTCTCGAATTTCATTTTGGACTTACTGGAAAACCTCTCCAATGGATATCATCTTATCTTACCGACCGTTATCAAGCAGTATGTATCGATGGAAAACTATCCAACAAAGTGCTCATGAATTTCAGTGTTCCACAGGGGTCTGTTTTAGGCCCGAAATTTTACACTATGTATACCAAGCCTGTAGGAGCCATTTGTAAAACACCATGGACTGAACAATCACTTTTATGCTGACGATTCCCAGCTTTACCTTTCATTCAAACCAACCGTTCAAGCTTCACAAGCAGAGACACTACTTCGAGTGGAAAACTGTCTACAAGACATTGTTGCTTGGATGCATGCCAATATGTTAAAACTCAATACTGATAAAACTGAAATGATTATGTTTTCTAGTCAGCGAAATTTTCAACACATTGGAAACATAAATGTGAAAGTAGGAGACTCAAATACAGAACCATCAACGTGTGTGAGAAATCTAGGGGCTTTCCTAGACTCAAGAATGGATATGGACAAACATGTACATTCCGTGACAAAATCATGTTATGCGCAGATCCGGCGGATTGGACACATTCGGCAGTATTTAACAACAGACGCCACGAAAACTCTCATAAACTCACTCGTTACATCCAGGCTCGACTACTGTAATTCACTGTTGTACGGCGTGCCAAAAACCACTTCCAATAAATTACAAACTGTTCAAAACACAGCAGCTCGCATCATAACCAGAACATCCCGTTTCAGTCATGTAACGCCCATTCTAAAAGAATTTCATTGGCTACCAGTTCAAGAAAGAATAAAGTATAAAATACTGACTCACACATATAAAGCATTGAATAGAGAAGCACCGATTTATATGAGAAACTTGCTTGAGGTTTATATACCAAGGAGAGACTTACGGTCTAAGAATGAAGCAGCTACTCTTGTGTTACCAAGAAGTCGGACTGTCACATACGGAGATAGAAGTTTCATGACTGCTACCACATAACTTTGGAATTCTCTTCCATCAAATCTTAGAAGTGCAACAACATTGTGTTCTTTCAAAAAGGCTTTGAAGACACACCTTTTTAAATGCTCATATGGAACATAAATAACTGTGTCTGTGCTCAATCAGGATTAAGACTGCAAATGAACACATTTTATTTAATTATTACCTATATTTTAATTGTTATAATTTTAGATCCGAATATTTTATAGCATATTTAGAATCCATTGTAATTGTGTTTGCTATTTTTGTCTTGTTTTATCTCATTGTATGTTGAAGTTTGATCAATATTTGTGATATTTAGGCTGTAAAGCGCTTTTGAACGTTTTATTTTTAGATGAAAAGAGCGCTATATAAGTTTGGTACATAATAATAATAATATAAGTGTGTGTTTTAAGTAAGATATAAGCCTCAAACGGATCCAATATGTAAACTATTGGTAATGTATTCGGCGCTACGCGCCTCACACAGTCCAATATTTTACATATTGGATTCTTTTCGACTTATATCCTATACATAAAATGATATAAATTTTAACTCCAAGGCAAGTACACAGTTTCTTTTTGATATCAGCATAGTACATACTTGTTATTTCTTGACAAGGTAATACAACTGTATTACTAAAATATAATCTACAGTGTATTTACATACACAATACATATATTATAACAACAATTCCGAGATATTCAAGGTGTATAATAAACATGCACACTGTACATAGGTGAACCCTATGCTCGGCATAAATCCCACATATAATGTCCAGTATAAAAGGTTAATTGCACTTGCCGTATATTATTATTTTATTAAGTCATGAAAACAACTTTCAAAAACTCTTGTTGACAGTTTTAGTTTCATCATGTGACCTTGCTGCTCAATTCTGCTACCGCAACGGCACCCGTTTATATGAGGAACTGAATACTTTAGGGCACCTATGCACGGCGTACTTTGTATTTGTAATTTATGCCCAAGAACTTGTTGAATGTCTTATTTTGATATAGTAACATCAGTGAATAAAACCGCCTATTGTTAATCAGAAATGGTAGAGAAACTATTTTTCTGGTTAGTTGTAGATTTTTAAAATTCCGATAGCTACCTGAATTGCTCATACACCGTATCAGTTTCTGTGTAAATATTCTCCCAATTATTTGTTTGTTTATATTCGTTGTTTGTTTGTCTACTGGACAAGTCACGTGACATATGTATCAGGCTACCGATACACCGCATGCTATTGAACCATGCTTCATCTCTTGTCAGCGAAATTAGCCTAGCACTATATCAATATTTCAAATACGGATGTAAATGGAAAAATACGCCGAACATAGGAATACGCCGAGCATAGGAATACAGGAATACGCCGAGCATAGGAATACGCCGAGCATAGGAATACGTCGAACATAGGAATACGCCGAGCATAGGAATACGCCGAGCATAGGAATACGCCGAACATAGGAATACGCCGAGCATAGGAATACGCCGAGCATAGGAATACGCCGAACATAGGAATACGCCGAGCATAGGAATACGCCGAGCATAGGAATACGCCGAGCATAGGAATACGCCGAGCATAGGAATACGCTGAGCATAGGAATACGCCGAGCATAGGAATACGCCGAACATAGGAATACGCCGAGCATAGGAATACGCCGAGCATAGGAATACACCGAACATAGGAATACGCCGAGCATAGGAATACGCCGAGCATAGGAATACGCCGAGCATAGGAATACGCCGAATACGCCGAGCATAGGAATACGCCGAGCATAGGTTCCGCCACTCTATATATGAATATGAAAAATAAATGGAAACAAAGCATATTTGTTCACTATCTGTATCTAAAGCACGTGTCGCCTCGTCCAGGAGCAGACTTATCATTATTACCTGCATCATACATACCTGTTCACTTTCTGTATCTAAAGCACTTGTCGCCTCGTCCAGGAGCAAACTTATCAGTATTACATGCATCTTACATACCTGTTCACTTTCTGTATCTAAAGCACGTGTCGCCTCGTCCAGGAGCAGAATTCTTGGATTTCTTATTAATGCTCTGGCAATGGCAACCCTTTGTTTCTGTCCGCCGGATAACTGTGTACCCTTTTCTCCTACTTCTGTGTCATAACCCTGATACGTGAAAATAACACAAGTATTTAACATAGAATTCGATAATGACTATAATAATGTCGCATGTATAACAAATTAAATAATGCATAGACCATTATTGGAACCTACACGAACACGCCAACTTCTTCTAGCAATGTCCACCCCTGCGCACATGCTACGTTATCAATCCGGTATGATGCTCCCCAACACGTTGGTACAGCCAGATGACAGACGTATCTGTAGTCCAGTGGTTAACACGTTGGTATGGTGATCCAGGGATCGCAGGTTCGATCCCCGTCTGATCCTAATAAAATTAAAAGTCTTTCAGATGGGACTTTAAACCGAGGTCTCGTGTCGGTGATTTACACAATGCACGTAACAAAACCAGATGAGAGTCTGGAATGGGTCTCTGTCTGTATCATTGCACTATCCTCCAAACATCTAAAATGACTAATCTCTTCAGGAGGCGTCGCTCATATGGGCAACCGGTAGCGACGATAAATAAACGTAAAATACACATACAGCGCGATGAGCACAACAGATAGGTATAACCGTTATGTTGCAACACTTTGAATATTCAAGACGAATATCATTTCATGTCAATGCGTCCAAGACAGTAAGAACATATATATCAAACGATACACACAGTACCGACCGTCAACCAAAACAACATGTTGTACTAAACCTAGCGAAATATATAATAATATTACCCTCCAAAAAGAAAATTCATAGTTGTAAGAAATTGTTAGTTTAAGACGATTGCGAAACAAATTCTTAGAACATTAGTTAAATCTCTCAGTAGACCTCATTCCTGGTGGAATCACTCGCCTCGAGGAGAAGAGGTAATGTGCATATACAGTCTCCATCGCCTAGTGGTTAAGGCATCCGCCTACGGAGAGGGAGGTCGAAAGTTCGAACCTCGTCAGGGGTTTGTTCTGATATGGCCGGTTGGTGAGCCGCCTGCTAGTTAAATAATGGTTACCAATTGCCTACCAACCTGGTACCAGGTATACAAGCATAGGATTCGGGAATTACTGATGTTCATAAAAAGATGTTTCTCATAAGTCAGAAAGTGCTGGTCCTTGGGTGACACTATAATAATCAAACACTTTACTTAGTTTTACTTGTATAGGCCTACGCACTACGTTTGCTATGCGCCTACAGCTGGGTGCAAACCCCGGCCCTTTCACCCGTGAAGCGTAGCCTACACGCTACTGCTTAGTCTGGGTTCCCGTCTGTCGATTTTTCACTTTTTAACTTCTGGCAAAATATGATCAGAAACTCAATACGGCCCAATTAATAGTATCGGTGTTAAAATATATGTATTTGACTGAAACTATATCGACGCCTGTTCCCAGACTAGATACCGCTGCGCTATCACGACTTCCACATATAATAACTACTTTAGTGACCTCTTCCTATTACTGTTCATGGCATCATTTTCTGATTAGTATTTGGAGGATAGTGTGATGTATTGGAGAGTTAAGTAGACCATCCCATTTCCTGGGTGAGAATCAATTGATACTCAACTCTGCAACGACTGGCACATTTCTCAAATATCATTTATCACTTGTCCCTGATAGGGGGCGAACAGACAGCCATGGCGACGGAGTTGTAGCGGATCGATGGTCCAGCGGTTAACACAATATACTTGCAATTCAATGGTCGCACGTTCGATCCCCCGTTATGATATACTAAAATGACTCATATGACAGTCTTTCGGTTGGGACGTTAAACCGAGATCTCGCGTCGGTTCTCTACACTGTGCACGAAAAAGAACCACAGAAGACTCTGGAATGGGTATCTTTCTGTATCATTGCACTATTCTCCAACATCTGAAATGACTAATCTCTCCAGGAGGAGTCGCTCATAATGGCAACCGGTAGCGACGATAAATAAACGTAAGCACACAATCTGGCAATAGCAATGACCAGCGAGTGCTAACGACGACCTATTAGATCACTCGACCACCTGTATTAGTAGCATGCACTTTGGAAGTCGTGATGGCGCAGTGGTAGCGCGTTCGCTTCAGGTGCGAAAGGCCCGGAGTTCGAGCCCCACTGGAGACGTTCGATTGTGCCCTTTGGCAAGGCATTTAAATTCCACGTTGCCTCTTCTCTCTCCCTCGCTGCGATTGATTCCATCAGGAATGAGGTCTCGAGAATGATTAATATAAGTTGTAAGAACTTGTTTCGCAATCGAGCTAATATATATGTGTATAAACTACCATTTATATTAATTTAAACATATTGTATTTCCCAATATAATACATATTGAACAATGCATACACCACACATAATCAGAATACAGAAACAGGATTAGAATGGAAGACAGAGTCTTATGTAATTCTCTCGTCTAATTCTTCTCCATTTACATGAATGTGTATACACTACCCTTTACATGAATGGAACTAATCGAAGAATACTTACAGTTGGTAAACTAGATATAAACTCGTGTATATTGGCAGCTCGTGCAGCAGCTATCACATTGTCCATGGACATTGGGGTATCCAAGCCATACGTTATGTTGTCTTTTATGCTACACGCGAACAAGATAGGTTCCTGGCTGACAACACTGATCAGATATCTCAATCTGATGAGATTTATATCTCGAATGTTGGTTCCGTCGACCGCCTGAAAATCATTCAACGCAATTAACTTACAATTAAAATATATTGCCTCCTCTCTCTCCCTCGTGGCGATGGATTCCATCAGGAATGAGGTCTCCCTCTAGAGTAATTAATATAAGTTGTAAGAACTTGTTTCGCAATTGAGCTAAAATAAAGTTGTATAAACTAAAATATATTCTATTATGAGACTCCATCGTAGAACAATAACGAAAACTATTTCTTATTATTATTGTTAAAGTTTAATCACGAAAGGACCAATCCAAATTTAGTGTTAGTTTACCCGCTTTTGAGCAAGCGGCCAATATAATATTATACAGTCACCAATAAACGGTATGAAGCATTGTTAACTCTTTCACAGCCAATGTCGCATTAAAGCGACTTTGCAAAAAGCAGAGAACCCGATCAGACAACAGAACGTGCCGTCTGATCAGGCTATATGCTGAGAGCTCTTCAGACAGTGTAGCTGAAGCACCTGTCCGAATAGCAAACAGCATATGTCATGATCAGATGCGGCATTAATATTGCATTCCTGGGTGGACAATATGAAACATATCACCCGAAGATGACGCCTGTGTAAATATTCATGTTCTCGGAGTAATATGTGTTCATATTGCCCACTCAGTTATGCAATATTTATTGTATTATTCACAAACGAGGTGCACATATTTGAAAATACTTGATCTGTCTCAGTAAATCTATTTAAATAAGTTGTAGGTATTTTTACGTTGATTTATCGTCGCTACCGGTTGTCCATATGAGCCTCGCCTCCTGAAGAAATTAGTCATTTTAGATTGTTGGAGGATTATGTAATGATACAGACAGAGACTCATTCCAGAGTCTCCTCTGGTTCTTTTACGTGCACGGTGTGCAAGCACCGACATGAGACCTCGGTTTAATTGTATTATGGTCAGACGTGGGATCGAACCTGCGATCCCTGGATTACCAGTCCAGCGTCGAACCGTGTGGATTTAGTACTACTACGAGACGTACACTGAATCCATTTCACAATGAGCCCCAATTACTTCACTTACAAATAACATAACTTGGTTTTTTAAACTTCTTTTTTACTTCAATTATTTACCTGTATAAAGCAGCCAACCTGTATTAAACAGCCAACCTGTATTAAACAGCCAATTTCCATATTCCCAATATACTGTTTTATTATATATGCTACCTTTATTAAGCAGCCACCTGTGCTAAGCAGCCACTGTGAGTCCCTTGGATGGCTGCTTAAAGACAGATTTGACTGTACATACATCGGGACAAATTGATAGCAAAATAGACCTTTTGGAAATGGCTGTTGCTAATTATGTTTTCAAATCGTGTAACCCAATCCTCCAACATGCCATGTATATGTATATTATCGTGTAACCCAATCCTCCAACATGTCATGTATATGTATATTATCGTGTAACCCAATCCTCCAACATGTCATGTATATTATCGTGTAACCCAATCCTCCAACATGTCATGTATATGTATATTATCGTGTAACCCAATCCTCCAACATGTCATGTATATTATCGTGTAACCCAATCCTCCAACATGTCATGTATATGTATATTATCGTGTAACCCAATCCTCCAACATGTCATGTATATGTATATTATCGTGTAACCCAATCCTCCAACATGTCATGTATATGTATATTATCGTGTAACCCAATCCTCCAACATGTCATGTATATGTATATTATCGTGTAACCCAATCCTCCAACATGTCATGTATATGTATATTATCGTGTAACCCAATCCTCCAACATGTCATGTATATGTATATTATCGTGTAACCCAATCCTCCAACATGTCATGTATATGTATATTATCAGGTTTTATGTATGTTGGAAATGTGACTGTAATGTTATTGTGATATGTAATTGTAAATTGTTATCCTCATTGTGAAAAAGTTGCAATTAGTATATTATTAAAGAATTATCGTGCAACAAAATATTCCAAAAATTCATTACATGTATAATCCTGCAACACATTCCAACATGTATGCTATGTATATAACGTGTAAAACAATCCTCCACATGTCACGCACATGTATACAAACGGAACCCATCCTCCAACATGTTTACATGAATCATCGTACCCAATCCTCCAACATGTCATTATAATAAATTATCAGTTATATATATGTTAGAAAAGTGACGGTAATTTATTGGAATGTTATCGTTTCTTATTTCATTTTGCAAACACACCAATTAGTATTTATTAAATAAATATCTTGGTGGAGATGCAAGGCAACAGTGGTGGCCGTGTTCCAGTGGTAGAGTGTCGGATTTGGAATTGAACGGTCCCGGGTTCGATACTCGGTCAGGCAACGTATATAGTGCCATTGAGCAAGGAACCTCACACACAATGCTTAGTACCAAACCAAACCAAACCAAACCAAACCAAACCATACCATACCATACCATACCATACCATACCGTACCGTACCGTCCCATACCACACCTACCATACCATACCATACAATCCATACCATACCATACCATACAATCCATACCATAATACCATACCATCATACCATACCGCACCGCACCGCACCGCACCGCACCGCACCAACACCGCACCACACCGCACCACACCCACGCGCATACATACATTCACAATATCTTACAATGGCTCCTTCAGTAGGATCATAGAATCGCTGGAGAAGTTGTACCAGCGTAGATTTGCCACACCCACTCGGTCCTACAAGAGCTACTGTTTGTCCAGGCTCAACCCGTATGTTGATTCCTTTAAGAACAGGTACATCTGGCCGCATGGGATAGTGGAACTGCACATTTTTGAATTCAATTTCCACGGAAAGTTTCGACTGAAATTATTCAAATTAAATACTTCACATAGCAGTGTTAATATTGCTACAGATAGTTTTATTTTCAAAGTCAGTAAGCCAGAGGTCCATGTGAAAAATTGAAAATCAACAAACATAAACATGGATGAATATAATGACGCAACAAGAAGACAATGAAATACACACACGGAATACAATATACATTCAATTTGCACGTGTTTTTATTTGCACATTTGCTCTATATAATTATATTACATATTTACACAAGGCACGCAGTGCCAATGTTCACGTTTGAAAGTATGTAATGTGTATATAATGTGTACTCATGGGCATATTGCCCATTGTATTTCGAAATAAACTCTTATAAAACTCTTCAATCATAAATCAAGGTCATTAATGTGTGTAATGGCTATATAGATAATCATTATCATTTAAAGAATCGTGCGTACATTTCTAGTTTCGTACAACGTCCAAAATATACGTGTACATAGTCATACGGAGAAGGTGTTTAACTATACAACCACCTAGTTAGGTATTATCTTCATTGATGCTTATATGTTATATTTCGAGGTTTACGCCGGCATCAGCACCATTTCGGGCTATATCGCCGGCGGGCAGTTTACTTAACAACACCTTTCCTGGGCAGGCTCCAGCGGTTAACCAGTACTTGGGTGCACCAACCTCCGTAAGAAACTGCCAACTTTTTCATATAAATGAGACACGAGCTGAGCGGGGCTCGAACCCGTGACCATAAGTGATGATAGGTTACAGTGGTATACAAGTCAGCGACCTTAACCACTCGACCACGGAGGCGGACTTCATTGATGCGTTGCATGTATAGCATATACAAATATACATGTACACACTTAATTTAGATACATGTATGAACATGGATTAGAACCTAAAGCTATAGCTTATAGAGGTATTCTCCTATAGCAAGCAAGCTACGTAATGCAGTTACGATATGACAGTGTTGTTTTCAGAACTATTAATTTCAATTGGAAATAATGGTACGTAAACGTTTTAGTCATGAACTGCAAATTAGAATGAATATCAATAAGATAAAGAGATTATTAAGTTGAAACAAGTACATATAGTAATTAATTTAGAAGGTCGGAAAATAAATAACGACAAAAGTAAAATAGGTAAGAATAAATTGGTTGTATATACCAGGTATAATCCTCGTTTAGAGAACACGTCTATGCGTGGAATTGTATTCAGAACCTTAAAGATGATGCCGGCGGCTGTTGCCGCTTTTGAGTAGTCTGGCAGGAAGGAGCTGGTCTGTCCGATCACCATTCCAGTCATAGAAATGGCAAAGAATACCCTGGAAGATGTAAGGTAGGACTATTGTTTTCTGAACACCATTATTTGGTAAACATCGATGACGCATGTATAAAACGATCGATGTAATTACCATGTTTACCAGCAAGTCGGACAATATGTCGTTCTTGTTCTAATTCCAGAATTGTGTATGTCCTAATTCAATCATTCGAGAAAATCGATTATTACAACGATGTGCATGCAAGGCCCCAATAACATTCCCCCCGCTCCGTTCCCTCCCTACCCCCTCCCTCCCTCCGTATTTCATTTAAGCACATTGTTTGGAGTTTTATCACCAGTAGTTACTCTCTATGTTCCAAATTGGAATGCTCCTTCCTATATCACCAGTAGTTACTCTCTATGCTCCTTCCTATATCACCAGTAGTTACTCTCTATGCTCCGTCCTATATCACCAGTAGTTACTCTCTATGTTCCAAATTGGAATGCTCCGTCCTATATCACCAGTAGTTACTCTCTATGCTCCGTCCTATATCAGTGGCTTCCTTGATCGAAGGATTAAGGTTGTTAACCCAAGTTCAAATATGTTGTCCCTCACCACTACATGTACGTTCAGTGTCGAATTATTCTTAGTATGCTACCCAGCTGACTTGCTGGAGGTCGGTGGTTCTTACTCGGTGGCCGTCTGTACGGGGTCTTCCTTCACCAATACTAACCGGAGAGTCACCATGTGACATAATATTTATGGTGTCGACTTTAAAAAGCCAATAACAAGCAAACAAAACAAAGCCTTCATATAAATTATTATATCTACCTGGCGAAACTAGTTCTTACAACGTATATTAATCACGCTCGAGACGTCATTCCTGGTGGTATCTATCGCCATGAGGGAGAGAGAAGAGGCAACATGGAATTTAAATGTCTAGCATAAAGGCACACTCGTAACGGCTACAGCGGGGCTCGAACTACAGCAGGCCTTTCGCACCTAATACTCACTTGAAGACATTATCTGGGGTCATATCCCCCGTGGTGACCCAAATCGGAATGCTCCGGCATATATCATAAAGACAATCCCTTGTGAAAACCCCACAACTACCCCGGTCAGCTGAGCAAGTCTCATATTTGTTCTGAAAAATTTACAGTGTATGTAGTCCCAATAACTAATATAGTTCATTTTTCTTTTTGGTAAAAATGCATTTTCATGACAAGCAGTGTATAGTTGTTGTGTTTTTGAGAAAGTATGTGACTTGAGAAGACTTCAGACTAGTTGATGTGTAGAAAAGATGTGGTATAAGAATTCAGGTCATTGCAAACTGAAGGTTGGTATACTGTATTATTTGGCGGAGGAATACAGTGTGTAAACACAGTGACGTTATTCACAGGTGAGCACTGGCTATTTCAAACATTAAATTTGAAATATTCTTGGTGTGTTTCAGGCTGATTAGAATACCTCTTCACAGTGGATGTTGTATCAGAAGAAATGAAAGATTGGAAATATAAATGAACAGACTGTATTGTATTTGTTTACTTTTTACTATGTATTTAATAGGCAATTTATTTGTTGTTTTACAACCTTATCAAACAGCCGCCATTGTCCTCGACAACTTTTCGTGATTATTCTTGTCTAGAAATGTATGCTCACGTGACCAGTGGGAGGAGCTATGCTCATCGGCGTCATGTTAATGGCTTATTAAAAGGCAAAGTAGTGGTGTCTATGAAATTACAGACGGATCTGTAGTCCAGTGGTAACACGACTATAATATAATCAATAGTCTTTCAGATGGAACTTTAATCCGAGGTCTCGTGTCGGTGCTGTACACCGTGTTTTCAAACATTAAATTTGAAATATTCTTGGTGTGTTTCAGGCTGATTTGAATACCTCTTCACAGTGGATGTGGTATCAGAAGAAATGAAAGATTGGAAATATAAATGAACAGACTGTATTGTATTTGTTTACTTGTTACTATGTATTTAATAGGCAATTTATTTGTTGTTTTACAGCCTTATCAAACAGCCGCCATTGTCCTCGACAACTTTTCGTGATTATTCTTGTCTAGAAATGTATGCTCACGTGACCAGTGGGAGGAGCTATGCTCATCGGCGTCATGTTAATGGCTTATTAAAAGGCAAAGTAGTCTATGAAATTACAGACGGATCTGTAGTCCAGTTGTAACACGACCATAATACAATTAATAGTCTTTCAGATGGAACTTTAATCCGAGGTCTCGTGTCGGTGCTATACACCGTGTACGTAAAAGAAACAGAGGAGACTCTGGGATTTGTCTATGTCTGTGTCATTGCACTATACTCAAAAAATCTAAAATGACTAATCTTTTCAAGAGGCGTCGCTCATATGGGCAACCGGTAGCGACGATAAATAAACGTAAAACACACTTTTCTATGAAATTCCAAGATTCGGGAAACAACTTAGGTTCACAGGTATTACGTGAAATGCCTGACCATTTTAGACATTACGTGTAATGACTTGTGTTACTGTAACCGTAACGGTTATTACGTGAAATGTCTGACCAATTTAAGACATTGCGTTTAATGACTGATGTCACAGATATTACGTGAAATGCCCGAACATTTAAGACATTACGTGTAATGACTGATGTCACAGATATTACGTGTAATGACTGATGTCACAGATATTACGTGAAATGCCTGACCATTTAAGACATTACGTGTAATGACTGATGTCACATATATTACGTGAAATGCCTGAACATTTAAGACATTACGTGTAATGACTGATGTCACAGATATTACGTGAAATGCCTGACCATTTAAGACATTACGTTAATGACTGTGTCACAGTTACGTACAGAACATAAGACATTTGTAATGCTGTTCACATATTACTAAATGCCTAACATTTAAGACATTACGTGTAATGACGATAGATAACGTAAACCTGAAATTCAAGATTCGTGAAACAACTTAGGTTCACAGATATTACGTGAAATGCCTGAACATTTAAGACATTACGTGTAATGACTGGTGTCACAGATATTACGTGAAATGCCTGACAATTTAAGACATTACGTGTAATGACTGATGTCACAGATATTACGTGAAATGCCTGAACATTTAAGACATTACGTGTAATGACTGATGTCACAGATATTACGTGAAATGCCTGAACATTTAAGACATTACGTGTAATGACTGATGTCACAGATATTACGTGAAATGCCTGAACATTTAAGACATTACGTGTAATGACTGATGTCACATATATTACGTGAAATGCCTGAACATTTAAGACATTACGTGTAATGACTGATGTCACAGATATTACGTGAAATGCCTGAACATTTAAGACATTACGTGTAATGACTGATGTCACAGATATTACGTGACATGCCTGAACATTTAAGACATTACGTGTAATGACTGATGTCACATATATTACGTGAAATGCCTGAACATTTAAGACATTACGTGTAATGACTGATGTCACAGATATTACGTGAAATGCCTGAACATTTAAGACATTACGTGTAATGACTGATGACACAGATATACGTGAAATGTCTGAACATTTAATACATTACGTGTAATGACTGATGACACAGAATGCCTGTAACATTATATTATTATAGTGTTCAATTTATTGTATATTATTATTATAATGTAACTAAATAATGTATGGTATTTGTCACGCAGTAGTATTGTGTAGATACTCACATGTAGGGCTTCTTTAAATATTCTTCATATTGTATGCAGAAGTCTGGTTCCCGAGTCAATGATTGGACTGTCCGAATATTTGCAATGGCCTCGCTTGCAGTCTATAGATAAAGTATAAGTCACCATTTCTGGTAATCCAGGTGTCGCAGGTTCGATGCCCCGTCTGACCATAATAAAATTAACAGTCTTCCAGATGGGACGTTAAACCGAGGTCTCGTGTCGGTGCTTTACACCGTGCACGTAAAAGAACCAGAGGATACTCTGGACTGGATCTCTGTCTCTATCATTGCACTATCCTCCAACAACCTAAAATGATTAATCTCTTCAGAAGGCGTCGCGCATATGGCAACCGGTAGCGACGATAAATAACGCCAAAAAAAGCAAGTATAAACATAATTAATTGGATTGGATAACAAGCATATAATAAAATGCTTATACTAATTCCTTTCCATAGTGGAGTTTGCAGACATATACATTTAGCACATTGGAATCAGTGGGTGGTATTGTTTTAGCATTGGCTAATTTTATATCTATCTTGATTTAGCTTGATACTGAATGTTAATAAATAGTTAATGTTAATTTATAACATTAGTAGAACAAATAGGTGCTGTCTCTGGATAGAGAGTCGGACATTTGATGGTAAATGATGAGATCTCGAAACGCTTAGTTGCTGCTATGTGCTATGAAATCCTGGAAACGTAGAACGATGTGTGCGTGTGCGTATGCGCGTGTGTGTGGACTTCAAAGTCAGTCATCACCGTACAGTAGATTAGTTAACGTATGTGCACATGGCATATCGTGCAGAAAGTGTTGGCACAATGCATAGTATTTTGTTTTAGCTTTTAGCTTGTAAGCATGGAGTGGGGCGGCGGAACTAACCACTGGGTTTGGGGTGCATGTACTATATCTCTTTGTGTATCATTCTTGATACATCATTGAACCTTTTTTCTTTTCTTTAAATTCATTTTCGTTAATAATCCTAATAGTTTATTATAGTAAACAAATATGTATCACGAAGTTTAATTGTATAAAATTATATCTGGCATTTTCTACACTCAATCATACATAACAGAAATTGTTCATCCAACATTGTTAATTTAGTTTGAAGTGATGGGAAGGTCTGTAAATAATGTTGTCATAACGTGTAGCCCAACCCATTTGCATGTTCTCCCCATATTAAATAGTATACAGCAATAATAATAAATCCTAATATAATTTCATATTGTTTTCCACGTATTTCATTGTGTATATAATTGTAATGAAGAAATAAATGCAATAAAATATTATTAAAAAAAATAATATCTTGGACAATGACAAAGGAATTGGAATGTAGGCCGCACACGCGCATAGTAGAACGATTATCTTAATTAGCGTATTCTTATAATTGGAATCGTTCTCAGATTCTAGCTCATTTCTGATAGATTACATCGACGAGAGGAAGAGAGAAGTGGCAGCTTGGATTCGACTACAATCATAGTTCTAGCAAATAATAGTTTATAACTTATGTGGAATTATGTATCGGATATAGTTTATACATATTTATTTTAGCTCGATTGCGAAACAAGTTATTTCAACTTATATTAATCACTCTCGAGACCTCATTTCTGATGGAATCCATCGCCACGAGGGAGAGAGAAGAGGCAACGAGGAATTGAATTGCCTTAGCTAAAGGCACAATCGTAACGGCTCCAGCGGGACTCCAACTCCGGACCTTTCGCACCTGAAGCGAACGCGCTACCACTGCGCTATCACGACTTCCACATGTACAGGATATAAGCCGTAATATAATCCAATATATAATATATTGGACTGTGTTAGGCGCGTAACGCCGAACACGTTGGTAATATTTTACAGAACAGAACATAAAGGTTATTTAGATTTGAGCATTACGCTCCTCATCCATAAAACATATAGAAAGAATCAATGTTAACATACATGTATAGCATAAACGACAATTCAATATCATATATAAAATATCAATGTTAACATACATGTATAGCATAAAAGACAATTCAATATCATGTATAAACTAGCAATGCTAACATATATGTATAGCATAAAAGACAATTCAATATCATATGTAAAGTATCAATGCTAACATACAGACGGCATAGGTTATTATAAGCTTGAAACAAATATGGTTAAACCTTGCATATTTACATAACTAGCACAACTTTAATCTAACGAATTTCGTCTAATTTTCAAGGCACAGTTTATGAAACACGCTAAATCATTTAGGATCTTTTCATTATTAGAAGATAGCAACTGCAACAATTTTAACATACATGGTCTTTCATAATAATATCTATCATTCTAACACGACCGAGCTAATAACATACATACTTGTAGAGTAAAATCTACCTGGGGTTATTCTGCGATAAACCTACCTTGAACTATGCTACGCGCGCATCGTGTTTTGGCTATTCCATTTATACAATGCGTGTACAGTTTTATGAATGAAAGTCACGTGATGTTTGTAAATACTACCGTGGCAATTCGCGGAAGTGAGCTATTTTTAGAATCAGATAAGCTCTTGTCCGTCTTGTTTTTCTGTTAAGTAACGTTTCAGTTACTATTCTGTACAGTTTTATTTGACAAAATAAATAAAATTATTGATCAGTTACAACGTTTGTTCATTTATGCACTAGATTGATATTTTCCATAAAAAAATAACGTCATCACCCCTTTCGCGGGAGGAAATTTCGAAAGCCAAATGCAGCGGAGTACCACGACGTTTGAATAAAATACTCCTTTTATTCTCGTCTAAAATTATTAGAAGTAAGTCGTGTTAGAATCGAACAAGTTTGAAGTTCTTATGCGTAGAAATATATCACGAAGGCCTTTTGCCTTCGGCCTTCGTGATATATTTCTACTCATAAGAACGACAAACGAGGGTTATTCTGCGATATATCACGGTTGATACTTATTATTTCTTAAATATATCGCTTCCTCAAAGCTCTATATTTTGTACACACGCATATCACATGATACTCGTCTTCTATGTCATATCTTGGATCCATTTGAGGGGTATATCCTTTTTTAAATTATTACTTAATTAACGTCGTTACCGGTTGCCCATTTGAGCGGTGGATTGTTTACCTAACACCACCTTTCCAGGGCAGGCTCAAGCGGTTAACCAGTAATTGGTACACCACCCTCCTGTCGTAACTGTCAAACTTTTTATATAAATAGCCACGGCCTGATCGTGGGTTCGAACCCGTGAAACTTAAAACACATACTTGTATGCTACTCGCTGTCTATAGGAGAACATTCTGACAGTCGTTTAAGTTCAATGTGATGACTCTTTATTCTTGTGTTACCATTTTGATAATGTCTTGCTTTCATTTATATTGTTATGCAGTCATTAGGTGACAAATAGGCCCATCAATTTTGTATGTTTACTTATATAGTACTAGCTTACTAATTAAAAATGTTAATTCCGTACATCTACACACACTGGCTCCGAGGTTATAAAACTTTTCTCAGATCTCAAACTCGAGCTCTATTGATTTGATTGGTTGATTCTGGTATCTAAGATTGAGTGAACCAATCAGACGGTGGATAATTGAGTTTGAGTTTGGAGAAAAGCTTTATAGCCTCCAGGCCTGGACTTTTGAAAGCAACAGACGGATCTGTAGTACAGTGGTAACACGCCGGACTTGTAATCCAGGGATCGCAGGTTTGATACCCCGTCTGACCCTAATAAAATTAACAGTCTTTCAGATGGGACGTTAAACCGAGGTCTCGTGTCGGTGCTTTACACCGTGCACGTAAAAGAACCAGAGGAGACTCTACAATGGGTCTCTGTGTATCATTGCACTATCCTCCAAAATCTAAAATGACCATATCTTCAGGAGGCGTCGCTCATATGGGCAACCGGTAGCGCCGATAAATAAACGGAAAACACACACTTTTGAAAGCAATCCTATAGTAATAATAATGGGCTGCAAGTACAAAGCTATGACAGTGTTTTAGGTTAAATTGAATGGGAATGTTACGCTTCCGACGGCCTCCAGTTCGGTATTGTCTCTGTTTTAGGTTAAATTCAATAGAATGTTACGTTTCCGGTGGCCTCCAGTTCGGTATTGTCTCTGTTTTAGGTTAAATTGAATGGGAATGTTACCTTTCCGGCGGCCTCCAGTTCGGTATTGTCTCTGTTTTAGGTTAAATTGAATGGGAATGTTACCTTTCCGGCGGCCTCCAGTTCGGTATTATCTCTGTTTTAGGTTAACTTGAATGGGAATGTTACCTTGTCGGCGGCCTCCAGTTCGGTATTGACTCTGTTTTAGGTTAACTTGAATGGGAATGTTACATTGCCGACGGCCTCCAGTTCGGTATTGTCTCTGTTTTAGGTTAACTTGAATGGGAATATTACATTGCCGGCGGCCTCCAGTTCGGTATTATCTCTGTTTTAGGTTAAATTGAATGGGAATGTTACCTTTCCGGCGGCCTCCAGTTCGGTATTGTCTCTGTTTCAGGTTAAATTGAATGGCAATGTTACCTTTCCGGCGGCCTCCAGTTCGGTATTATCTCTGTTTTAGGTTAAATTGAATGGGAATGTTACCTTTCCGGCGGCCTCCAGTTCGGTATTTTCTCTGTTTCAGGTTAAATTGAATGGGAATGTTACCTTTCCGGCGGCCTCCAGTTCGGTATTGTCTCTGTTTCAGGTTAAATTGAATGGCAATGTTACCTTTCCGGCGGCCTCCAGTTCGGTATTTTCTCTGTTTCAGGTTAAATTGAATGGGAATGTTACCTTTCCGGCGGCCTCCAGTTGGGTATTATCTCTGTTTAGGTTAAATTGAATGGCAATGTTACCTTTCCGGCGGCCTCCAGTTCGGTATTATCTCTTTTCTGACTGCCCATTACAATCCTCATTTGCAAAGCTCCTACATCGAACAGACAAACGGTGTTATATTAGGGCATAGTATACACAATGTTTTATTGCCATTTTGTCTAATACAAATTTAATATAGATCGATTTGTTAGGAAATAATATTATATCGTTCTTGCAGTTTATACCAATTTAGCTTAGCTCGATTGCGTAACAAGTTATTCCAACTTATATTAATCACTCTCGAGACCTCATTCATGATGGAATCCATCACCACGAGGGAGAGAGAATAGGCAACGTGGAATTTAAATGCCTTGTATAAGGGCACAATCGCCACGAGGGAGAGAGAAGAGGCAACGTGGACATTAAATGCCTTGTATAGGGGCACAATCGCCACAAGGGAGAGAGAAGAGGCAACATGGACATTAAATGCCTTGTATAAGGGCACAATCGCCACGAGGGAGAGAGAAGAGGCAACGTGGACATTAAATGCCTTGTATAAGGGCACAATCGCCACGAGGGAGAGAGAAGAGGCAACGTGGACATTAAATGCCTTGTATAAGGGCACAATCGCCACGAGGGAGAGAGAAGAGGCAACGTGGACATTAAATGCCTTGTATAAGGGCACAATCGCCACGAGGGAGAGAGAAGAGGCAACGTGGACATTAAATGCCTTGTATAAGGGCACAATCGCCACGAGGGAGAGAGAAGAGGCAACATGGACATTAAATGCCTTGTATAAGGGCACAATCGTAATGAGGGAGAGAGAAGAGGCAACGTGGACATTAAATGCCTTGTATAAGGGCACAATCGTAATGAGGGAGAGAGAAGAGGCAACGTGGACATTAAATGCCTTGTATAAGGGCACAATCGCCACGAGGGAGAGAGAAGAGGCAACGTGGACATTAAATGCCTTGTATAAGGGCACAATCGCCACGAGGGAGAGAGAAGAGGCAACGTGGACATTAAATGCCTTGTATAAGGGCACAATCGTAACGAGGGAGAGAGAAGAGGCAACGTGGACATTAAATGCCTTGTATAAGGGCACAATCGCCACGAGGGAGAGAGAAGAGGCAACGTGGACATTAAATGCCTTGTATAAGGGCACAATCGTAACGAGGGAGAGAGAAGAGGCAACGTGGACATTAAATGCCTTGTATAAGGGCACAATCGCCACGAGGGAGAGAGAAGAGGCAACGTGGACATTAAATGCCTTGCATACGGGCACAATCGTAACGAGGGAGAGAAAAGAGGCAACGTGGACATTAAATGCCTTGTATAAGGGCACAATCGCCACGAGGGAGAGAGAAGAGGCAACGTGGACATTAAATGCCTTGTATAAGGGCACAATCGTAACATGTATATCATAGTGATGAACCGCCTCCGTGGTCGAGTAGTTAGGGTCGCTGACTTGTATACCAATGTACCCTATCATCACTGATGCTCACTGGTTCAAGTCCCGTTCAGACCGTGTCTCGTTTATACGAAAAGGTTGGCAGTTTCTTACGGAGGTTGGTGCACCAGGAGCCTGCCCAGGAAAGATGATGGTGTTGTTAGGTAAACTGCCCGTCGCTCAAATGGGAAACCGGTAGCGACGTTAATCTTAAAATAATAATAAAACGATATCATAGTGATACAAGTAAAGGGTTCACACCTGCTACTGCCATTAATGGGACTCCAGCCAAGACAACGAGAGCCAACTGCCAACCATAGATGAATGAAATTGTCAATGCAGCGACCAATCCGAATATAGACTGGATCATGGTCGCTATCCTGATACCTGTGGCCTGAAACAGATGGATGCAATAAGCTTTAAGCTTTCCATTTAATTCATTTTCGTTTAGAATACAATATGTATGTATGTACTGTACACTATGAACGAATGAATATGTTTAAGCCGATCCCAATTGACAGTTTTAATACTTGTGTACTTTCTTTGATATTTGTTTTTAGCTTAAAACAATACAACACATATACATTTTACGCACAATTTTAGATACAAACATGAAAACAGATTCAATCGAATTGAGGTATTCTCCTATAGCAAGGTACTTAATGCAGTTACATTATATTCAATCCTCTCAGAAAACTATATCATGTATTTCACTATTTGTCAAACTTCTCAGAAAACTGCATCATGTATTTCACTATTTGTCAAACTTCTCAGAAAACTGTATCATGTATTTCACTATTTGTCAAACTTCTCAGAAAACTGCATCATGTATTTCACTATTTGTCAAACTTCTCAGAAAACTGTATCATGTATTTCACTATTTGTCAAACTTCTCAGAAAACTGTATCATGTATTTCACTATTTGTCAAACTTCTCAGAAAACTGTATCATGTATTTCACTATTTGTCAAACTTCTCAGAAAACTGTATCATGTATTTCACTATTTGTCAAACTTCTCAGAAAACTGTATCATGTATTTCACTATTTGTCAAACTTCTCAGAAAACTGTATCATGTATTTCACTATTTGTCAAACTACTCAGAAAACTGTATCATGTATTTCACTATTTGTCAAACTGCATAATTTGTGGCTATAAATGTGCTTATGCTATTTACTGCCAATACACATTATGTTAGGTTAATGTTATAACAGTGTTGTATGTAATATTTTCTAAACTATTAATTTCAATTTGAAATAATAGCAAGTAAACTTTTTAATCATGAACTGTAAATTAGTATATCAATACAATAAAGAGATTATTAAGGTGAAACAAGTACACACAGTAAAACCTGTGTTAGTGGTCACCTCCATTAAGAAGCCATCCTGTATTAAAAAGCCAGTTTCCAGATTCCCAATATGTTGTTTTATTATACATTTGCCCTCTATTAAGCAGCCGCATGTGTTAAGTAGCCACTTTCTGTGATTGCATTGGCTGGCTGATTAAGACAGGGTTTACTGTATAGTGGAAATCGTGATAGCGCAGTGGTAGAGCGTTCGCTTCAGGTGTGAAATGTTCCGCTGGGGCCTGCCTTTAGGCAAGGCATTCAAATACAATGTTGTCTCTTCTCTCCCCCTCATGGCGATGGATTCCATCAGGAATGAAGTATCGAGAGTGATTAATATAAGTTGTAAGAACTAGTTTCGCAATCGAGCTAAAATATACTTGTATAAACTAGAATGTATAGTAATTTGTTATTACTTTCTTTGAATGATAATGTATCTAAATCTGTATCCAGAATTGAGCATTGCTTACGTTTTTGATGAGTGATGCATCGGTGGATAATCGTGTTGTGATTGCACCGGTGGAATGCTTAGGGTCGTCGAAATAGGACATATCTTGACGCATGAAGGAGCGAAAACTCTTCAACCGTAACGAAATGTGAGCTTCTCTCCCGAATTACCGAAACAAACACTCTGAAACATCATAATCATAGAAATGCATGTACACTAAATACATAGTCATATACACGAAATATTGCTTGTGTTCTCTTTTAGCGGGATGTTTGTTGTTATTTAAGCCTAATTTTAGTTTCTCTTTAAAAACAATGTTAGTTTCTCTTTAAACCAAATGTTAGTTTCATTTTACACCAAATGGTAGTTTCTCTTTAAACCAAATGTTAGTTTCACTTTAAACAAAATATTAGTTTCACTTTACACCAAATGTTAGTTTCACTTTAAACCAAATGTTAGTTTCACTTTACACCAATTGTTAATTTCTCTTTAAACCAAATATTAGTTTCACTTTAAACAAAATGTTAGTTTCACTTTACACCAAATGTTAATTTCTCTTTAAACCAAATGTTAGTTTCACTTTAAACAAACTGTTAGTGTTACTTTACACCAAATGTTAATTTCTCTTTAAACCAAATGTTAGTTTCACCTTAAACCAAATGTTAGTTTCACTTTACACCACATGTTGTACAATTAATTAGTATACAACATAAATTAATACAATTGTACAATACTTAGTATGAATGTTATACGAGTCATGGCATTGCTTAACTGAATTCAGATTCGTTATTGTTATATTAAGTATCATGCAGTATATCGTAAAACTGAGTACGAATATGTTATCGTTTGGTAAATATTTTAATCAACAAACAAAGATGTTCAAGCAGCCCTATATCGTATGAAATAAAAGATATTTGAAAAATTAAAATTTTACGTATTGGTATCAATTCTGCTACGCATTCTTATATTATAATTTGTATAATTATGTTCAATTAGTAAACAGTGTATTTTGCGATAAAACAAACTCGAAACCGAAAGTAGAACTTTCCGAGTCGGTCGGTCAGGCAACTGTTTACAATCGGAAGGCATTGTCCGCACTTGTTTACATTCGGAATAAATCGTCCCCATTTGTCCCACGTTGTCTTTTTTAATTGAATTACTTGAGATGTCGATTCATACCTCTGTTTTCTAAGTATTTTAGGGACATATCTACATCCTCGCGAGGGGTTTGACAATAAAGGAAGATAGATAGTATTTCATGTTCAAAATATGCTGACATTCCAACGTGCGATTCTACATCCACTGTTGTTCCACGCATACGCACTGTACGTGTTTACATTTCGTGTGTTGATAAACACATTTCGTTTGTTGATAAACAATTCGCGTATACGAAGGTGTATATTTATTTGATTGTTTTCGTTTCTGAGCGACTATTTAGAGTTTTGTAAACACACATACATTAGTATTTATATTTTAAAAAAACATCCTTCATTACGATATAGTGCTGCTCTAATAAAAGATATGAAACATCCGTGAGGTACTCAGTTTTTCAGTTTTCCATTTTACATTATCATTAATGATTTTTTACCTCTGGTTTTTACCCTGGTTCCGTGTATCTCGGTCTGCGCCGAGGCCATGTTTCATGTATTCGACTATATGTACGTAGCACAGTCCCGTGTATCTCGGTTTGCGCCGAGGCTATGTTTCATGTATTCGACTATATGTACGTAGTACAGTCAATGAGATTTGAAAACATTTAGTTTGTACTTGTAATTAACCTCGTCATAAACGATCGCAAACAGAGTTTGAGGTTTGTATTTGGTAACACCACTAGAACTGTACACCCAAATAAATAATGACTTGTAGTGAACAACTATATAATAATTATCCACCAACATAATTTATAATTGTCAACAAACATAATTATCCACCAACAAAAATATCCACCAACATAATTTATAATTGTCAACAAACATAATTATCCACCAACAAAAATATCCACTAACATAATTGTCAACCAACATAATTATCAACCAACAAAGATATCCACCAACATAATTGTCAACCAACATAAATATCCACCAACATAAGTGTCCACCAACATAAGTGTCCACCAACATAAATATCCACCAACATAAGTGTCCACCAACATAAGTGTCCACCAACATAAATATCCACCAACATAAATATCCACCAACATAAATATCCACCAACATAAGTGTCCACCAACATAAATATCCACCAACATAAATATCCACCAACATAATTGTCCACCAACATAATTATCCACCAACAAAATTATCCACCAACATAATTTATAATTGTCAACCAACATAATTACATAACTATCCACCAACATAATTATCCACAAACATAATTAACCACCAACATTATGTATAATTGTTCACCAACAAAATTGTCCACCAACATAAATGTCCACCAACATAATTTATAAATGTCCACTAACATAATTTATAAATGTCCACCAACATAATTTATAAATGTCCACCAACATAATTTATAAATGTCCACCAACATAATTGTCCACCAACATAATTTATAAATGTCCTCCAACATAATTGTCCACTAAAATAATTTATAAATGTCCACCGACATAATTGATAGAAGGGATAATATCAACATTGGGAACAGCATGATTTTCTCTTTACCTGCAGTAAATTAGTTATAAATTCAACTCCTCCCAGCATGAGAAACATCATGCTCCAGAAGACGCTATTCTCGCCATTGTTCATAAACACCTGAAATGGAAACGTAAGCATAACACCTGAGCCTACATACATAACATTATATAA
>CM026392.1:10466145-10497437 GCA_014843695.1 Archivesica marissinica
TGGACGCACGAGATATGTGGTAATTTAAACTACTGGCTAGGTAACTTCAACAAGCATACCTCAGTGGGTCAATGGGACATATTTAGTGGACGCACGAGATATGTGGTAATTTAAACTACTGGCTAGCTAACTTCCACAAGCATACCTCCGTCGGTCAATGGGACAGATTTAGTGGACGCACGAGATATGTGGTAATTTAAACTACTGGCTAGCTAACTTCCACAAGCATACCTCAGTCGGTCAATGGGACAGATTTAGTCTCCTAGTGGACGCACGAGATATGTGGTAATTTAAATTACTGTCTAGGTAACTTCCACAAGCATACCTCAGTCGGTCAATGGGACATATTTAGTGTCCTAGTGGACGCACGAGATATGTGGTAATTTAAACTACTGGCTAGGTAACTTCCACAAGCATACCTCAGTCGGTCAATGGGACATATTTAGTGGACGCACGAGATATGTGGTAATTTAAACTACTGGCTAGCTAACTTCCACAAGCATACCTCAGTCGGTCAATGGGACAGATTTAGTGGACGCACGAGATATGTGGTAATTTAAACTACTGGCTAGGTAACTTCCACAAGCATATCTCAGTCGGTCAATGGGACAAATTTAGTGGACGCACGAGATATGTGGTAATTTAAACTACTGGCTAGGTAACTTCCACAAGCATACCTCAGTCGGTCAATGGGACATATTTAGTGTCCTAGTGGACGCACGAGATATGTGGTAATTTAAACTACTGGCTAGGTAACTTCCACAAGCATACCTCAGTCGGTCAATGGGACAGATTTAGTGGACGCACGAGATATGTGGTAATTTAAACTACTGGCTAGGTAACTTCCACAAGCATACCTCAGTCGGTCAATGGGACAGATTTAGTGGACGCACGAGATATGTGGTAATTTAAACTACTGGCTAGGTAACTTCCACAAGCATACCTCAGTCGGTCAATGGGACATATTTAGTCTCCTAGTGGACGCACGAGATATGTGGTAATTTAAACTACTGGCTAGCTAACTTCCACAAGCATACCTCAGTCGGTCAATGGGACATATTTAGTCTCCTAGTGGACGCACGAGATATGTGGTAATTTAAACTACTGGCTAGGTAACTTCCACAAGCATACCTCAGTCGGTCAATGGGACATATTTAGTGGACGCACGAGATATGTGGTAATTTAAACTACTGGCTAGGTAACTTCCACAAGCATACCTCAGTCGGTCAATGGGACAAATTTAGTCTCCTAGTGGACGCACGAGATATGTGGTAATTTAAACTACTGGCTAGGTAACTTCAACAAGCATACCTCAGTCGGTCAATGGGACATATATAGTGGACGCACGAGATATGTGGTAATTTAAACTACTGGCTAGGTAACTTCCACAAGCATACCTCAGTCGGTCAGTGGGACAGATTTAGTGGACGCACGAGATATGTGGTAATTTAAACTACTGGCTAGGTAACTTCCACAAGCATACCTCAGTCGGTCAATGGGACAGATTTAGTGGACGCACGAGATATGTGGTAATTTAAACTACTGGCTAGGTAACTTCCACAAGCATACCTCAGTCGGTCAATGGGACAGATTTAGTTAGTGGACGCACGAGATATGTGGTAATTTAAACTACTGGCTAGGTAACTTCCACAAGCATATCTCAGTCGGTCAATGGGACAGATTTAGTGGACGCACGAGATATGTGGTAATTTAAACTACTGGCTAGGTAACTTCCACAAGCATACCTCAGTCGGTCAATGGGACATATTTAGTCTCCTAGTGGACGCACGAGATATGTGGTAATTTAAACTACTGGCTAGGTAACTTCCACAAGCATACCTCAGTCGGTCAATGGGACAGATTTAGTGGACGCACGAGATATGTGGTAATTTAAACTACTGGCTAGGTAACTTCCACAAGCATACCTCAGTCGGTCAATGGGACAGATTTAGTGGACGCACGAGATATGTGGTAATTTAAACTACTGGCTAGCTAACTTCCACAAGCATACCTCAGTCGGTCAATGGGACAGATTTAGTGGACGCACGAGATATGTGGTAATTTAAACTACTGGCTAGGTAACTTCCACAAGCATACCTCAGTCGGTCAATGGGACAGATTTAGTGGACGCACGAGATATGTGGTAATTTAAATTACTGTCTAGGTAACTTCCACAAGCATACCTCAGTCGGTCAATGGGACATATTTAGTGTCCTAGTGGACGCATGAGATATGTGGTAATTTAAACTACTGGCTAGGTAACTTCCACAAGCATACCTTAGTCGGTCAATGGGACAGATTTAGTGGACGCACGAGTTATGTTTTAATTTAAACTACTGGCTAAGTAACTTCCACAAGCATACCTCAGTCGGTCAGTGGGACAGATTTAGTGGACGCACGAGATATGTGGTAATTTAAACTACTGGCTAGGTAACTTCCACAAGCATATCTCAGTCGGTCAATGGGACAGATTTAGTGGACGCACGAGATATGTGGTAATTTAAACTACTGGCTAGGTAACTTCCACAAGCATACCGCAGTCGGCCAATGGGACATATTTAGTCTCCTAGTGGACGCACGAGATATGTGGTAATTTAAACTACTGGCTAGCTAACTTCTACAAGCATACCTCAGTCGGTCAATGGGACAGATTTAGTGGACGCACGAGATATGTGGTCATTTAAACTACTGGCTAGGTAACTTCCACAAGCATATCTCAGTCGGTCAATGGGACAAATTTAGTGGACGCACGAGATATGTGGTAATTTAAACTACTGGCTAGCTAACTTCCACAAGCATACCTCAGTCGGTCAATGGGACATATTTAGTCTCCTAGTGGACGCACGAGATATGTGGTAATTTAAACTACTGGCTAGGTAACTTCCACAAGCATACCTCAGTCGGTCAATGGGACATATTTAGTCTCCTAGTGGACGCACGAGATATGTGGTAATTTAAACTACTGGCTAGCTAACTTCCACAAGCATATATCAGTCGGTCAATGGGACAGATTTAGTGGACGCACGAGATATGTGGTAATTTAAACTACTGGCTAGGTAACTTCCACAAGCATACCTCCGTCGTCAATGGGACATATTTAGTCTCCTAGTGGACGCACGAGATATGTGGTAATTTAAACTACTGGCTAGGTAACTTCAACAAGCATATATCAGTCGGTCAATGGGACAAATTTAGTCTCCTAGTGGACACACGAGATATGTGGTAATTTAAACTACTGGCTAGGTAACTTCCACAAGCATACCTCCGTCGTCAATGGGACATATTTAGTCTCCTAGTGGACGCACGAGATATGTGGTAATTTAAACTACTGGCTAGGTAACTTCAACAAGCATATATCAGTCGGTCAATGGGACAAATTTATTCTCCTAGTGGACACACGAGATATGTGGTAATTTAAACTACTGGCTAGGTAACTTCAACAAGCATACCTCAGTCGGTCAATGGGACATATTTAGTGTCCTAGTGGACGCACGAGATATGTGGTAATTTAAACTACTGGCTCAGTCGGTCAATGGGACATATTTAGTCTCCTAGTGGACGCACGAGCTATGTGGTAATTTAAACTACTGGCTAGGTAACTTCAGCAAGCATATATCAGTCGGTCCATGGGACAAATTTAGTCTCCTAGTGGACACACGAGATATGTGGTAATTTAAACTACTGGCTAGGTAACTTCAACAAGCATACCTCAGTCGGTCAATGGGACATATTTAGTGGACGCACGAGATATGTGGTAATTTAAACTACTGGCTAGGTAACTTCCACAAGCATACCTCAGTCGGTCAGTGGGACAGATATAGTGGACGCACGAGATATGTGGTAATTTAAACTACTGGCTAGGTAACTTCCACAAGCATACCTCAGTCGGTCAATGGGACAGATTTAGTGGACGCACGAGTTATGTTTTAATTTAAACTACTGGCTAAGTAACTTCCACAAGCATACCGCAGTCGGCCAATGGGACATATTTAGTCTCCTAGTGGACGCACGAGATATGTGGTAATTTAAACTACTGGCTAGCTAACTTCCACAAGCATACCTCAGTCGGTCAATGGGACAGATTTAGTGGACGCACGAGATATGTGGTCATTTAAACTAATGGCTAGGTAACTTCCACAAGCATATCTCAGTCGGTCAATGGGACAAATTTAGTGGACGCACGAGATATGTGGTAATTTAAACTACTGGCTAGGTAACTTCCACAAGCATACCTCAGTCGGTCAATGGGACATATTTAGTCTCCTAGTGGACGCACGAGATATGTGGTAATTTAAACTACTGGCTAGGTAACTTCCACAAGCATATATCAGTCGGTCAATGGGACAGATTTAGTGGACGCACGAGATATGTGGTAATTTAAACTACTGGCTAGGTAACTTCCACAAGCATACCTCCGTCGTCAATGGGACATATTTAGTCTCCTAGTGGACGCACGAGATATGTGGTAATTTAAACTACTGGATAGGTAACTTCAGCAAGCATATATCAGTGGGTCCATGGGACAAATTTAGTCTCCTAGTGGACACACGAGATATGTGGTAATTTAAACTACTGGCTAGGTAACTTCAACAAGCATACCTCAGTCGGTCAATGGGACATATTTAGTGTCCTAGTGGACGCACGAGATATGTGGTAATTTAAGCTACTGGCTAGGTAACTTCCACAAGCATACCTCAGTCGGTCAGTGGGACAGATATAGTGGACGCACGAGATATGTGGTAATTTAAACTACTGGCTAGGTAACTTCCACAAGCATACCTTAGTCGGTCAATGGGACAGATTTAGTGGACGCACGAGTTATGTTTTAATTTAAACTACTGGCTAAGTAACTTCCACAAGCATACCTCAGTCGGTCAGTGGGACAGATTTAGTGGACGCACGAGATATGTGGTAATTTAAACTACTGGCTAGGTAACTTCCACAAGCATACCTCAGTCGGTCAATGGGACATATTTAGTCTCCTAGTGGACGCACGAGATATGTGGTAATTTAAACTACTGGCTAGGTAACTTCCACAAGCATATATCTGTCGGTCAATGGGACAGATTTTGTGGACGCACGAGATATGTGGTAATTTAAACTACTGGCTAGGTAACTTCCACAAGCATACCTCCGTCGTCAATGGGACATATTTAGTCTCCTAGTGGACGCACGAGATATGTGGTAATTTAAACTACTGGCTAGGTAACTTCAACAAGCATATATCAGTCGGTCAATGGGACAAATTTAGTCTCCTAGTGGACACACGAGATATGTGGTAATTTAAACTACTGGCTAGGTAACTTCAACAAGCATACCTCAGTCGGTCTATGGGACATATTTAGTGTCCTAGTGGACGCACGAGATATGTGGTAATTTAAACTACTGACTAGGTAACTTCCACAAGCATACCTCAGTCGGTCAATGGGACAGATTTATTGTCCTAGTGGACGCACGAGATATGTGGTAATTTAAACTACTGGCTATGTAACTTCCACAAGCATATATCAGTCGGTCAATGGGACATATTTAGTGTCCCAGTGGACGCACGAGATATGTTGTCTGAATACACATTGAACAGCACAGCAGCCCACTAGGCCAACTCGAACCAAAGAGTAATAAATAATATATCAGATTCTTAGCAAACTTATTTAATCACCTTGCTTTGTAATGGGTATAAACAAATATTTCG
The DNA here is from genome assembly GCA_014843695.1 of Archivesica marissinica. Classification (NCBI taxonomy): domain Eukaryota; kingdom Metazoa; phylum Mollusca; class Bivalvia; order Venerida; family Vesicomyidae; genus Archivesica; species Archivesica marissinica. The sequence continues at coordinate 10,471,838 of CM026392.1, forward strand.
GGCGGTCATTTTAAATCACGCGAAGAAACGGTCTTATTTTAATCACGGAATTAGGCTCTGCAATGATCTCTCTCAAGAACAGAAGGTCTCGTTATTGACCTATGTTATATTGGAGTTATCGCACAATACGGGTGCCATTCACGAAATTGGTGGTGGGTCTGTGATGGTAGTTGGTTATTCAGAAGATTATTCAGAAGTTTATTCACGAATACACAACCAGAAGTTTATTCAGAAGTTTATTCAGAAATGTATTCACGAATACACAGTCAGAAGTTTATTCATGAATACAAATCTAGCAGTTTATTCAAACGTTTATTCACGAATACAAATCTAGCAGTTTATTTAGAAGTTTATTCACGAATACAATTCTAGCAGTTCAATCAAAAGTTTATCCACGAATACACAACATGAGGTTTATTCAGAAGTTTATCCACGAATACACATCCAGAAGTTTATTCAGAAGTTTATTCACGAATACACAGTCAGAGGTTTATTCAGAAGTTTATTCACGAATACACAGTCAGAGGTTTATTCAAAAGTTTATCCACGAATGCACAGTCAGAGGTTTATTCAGAAGTTTATTCACGAATACACAGTCAGAGGTTTATTCAGAAGTTTATCCACGAATGCACAGTCAGAGGTTTATTCAGAAGTTTATTCACGAATACACAGTCAGAAGTTTATTCAAAAGTGTATCCACGAATGCACAGTCAGAGGTTTATTCAGAAGTTTATTCACGAATACACAGTCAGAGGTTTATTCAGAAGTTTATTCACGAATACACAGTCAGAGGTTTATTCAGAAGTTTATCCACGAATACACAGTCAGAGGTTTATTCAGAAGTTTATTCATGAATACACAGTCAGAAGTTTATTCAAAAGTTTATCCACGAATACACAGTCAGAAGTTTATTCAGAAGTTTATTCACGAATACACAGTCAGAGGTTTATTCAAAAGTTTATCCACGAATACACAACCAGAGGTTTATTCAAAAGTTTATTCACGAATACACAGTCAGAGGTTTATTCAAACGTTTATTCACGCATACACAGTCAGAAGTTTATTCAGAAATGTATTCAGAAATTTATTCGCGAATATACAGTCACAAACTTCTGAATAAACTAATGGCTGCGTGCCCACGAATAAACTTCTGAATAACCAACTGCCATCTACATACCTGAATTATTATCATGTATTGTGTAAGCGAGATAACTACTAACACACACGTGCCTGTTTGTTAATGAGTGGATTACGTTCTGTCTTCAATCATTTAAGCTCACGATTTGTTTGTTTGTTTGTTTGTGTGGGCTTACCGTCGCACAAACAGCGTATGTCATGTAATATTAATCTACAATGCCGCTCTGAATTAAATAAATGGATGCGTTCTGATTTACAAATAAGACCACATGTAAAATTTAAATTTATAATATTTAACATTTAGCAATGAATATGGTTACGAAGGGTTTACTGCTCGGCCATGTTATATAACTTTGCAACAACTTCAATTTTGTATGTTTGGTTTTGTGTTTTGTTGCGTCTTTTGACCTTCTCCTTGTTAGAAATAAAGAACTATTTTGCTTTAATTATAAGACACATATCAGATAAATATTACATGTATTTACACATAGATATAAATATAAATGGCTGTGGGAGCTCATTTGTATAAAATGTATGCTTTATGTGTGCACTGTTCGCTAACTGTATATAATATGTATATATGTCCTCATGGGCTTGACAGCCTATTGGAATTTAATAAAATAAACTGTCAAACTGTCATAACGGCGACTCTCCAGCTAGTATTGGTGGTGGAAGACCTGAACCTTGCAGGCACGCGCGGGCAGGGTAAAACCACCGACCTACCACAAGCCAGCTTCCTCATATGAAATAATTCGACTGACATCTTCAGTGGTATTCGAACCTATTGATGTGAGGGGCAAGTGATTTGAAGTCAACGACCTTAACCACTCGGCCACGGAGGCCCTCATCTAACATAATACATGTGTATTTAGCTATGCTTTATAGAAACAATTCGAAGAAACGACAAATGCGCTTTATGTAGGTTTCTACTTATTTCCATGTATTAAAAGGACTAAATTTGAGAGTGAAGCCGGGTCAGACCGTGGCCCTTGTTGGACCGAGCGGGTGTGGTAAATCTACAGTAGTGAACCTTGTTCAAAGATTATACGATCCCGACAGCGGATGTGTATGCATAAATTATAAAATTACACACGATATTTTGTTTTGTGTATTTGTTTTGGGGGTGTTGCACGAACAGCTTAGCTCATATGGCGGCTATCAAAGCTAGTATTGGTGGAGGAAGACCCAGGGTACCATTCCGAGCAGTATTTCAGACACAGACTGGTACCCTGGTAGGAAGCCTGGTCTTCCATAAGCAGTATTTCAGACACAGACTGGTACCCTGGTAGGACCACTGATCTTCCATAAGCTGAATAGCTTCCTCGCATGAAATAAGTGGACAACCCAGTGCGCTTGGATACTGTAGTAATGAGTGGCGATAACCAATCTATCACCGTAGTCTCTTCATAGTATGTTACTTAAGAAATAATAGGTATCAACCGTGGTATATCGCAGAATAACCCGAGTGTGTCGTTCTTATGCGTATAAATATATATATGAACTTCAAACTCGGGTTATTCTGCGATATACCACGGTTGATACTTATTATTTCTTAATTATTATTTCGATTCTAAAACGACTTCTAATAATTTTAGACGAGAATCAAAGGATAATTTTCTTCAAACGCCGTGCTACTCCGCTGCATTTGGCTTTCGAAATGTCCCCCCACGTAAGGGGTGATGACGTTTTTTTATGGAAAATATCAATCTAGTGCATAAATGAAAAACTGTTGTAACTGATCAATACTTTTATTTATTTTGTCAAATAACACTGTACAGAATAGTAACTGACACGTTACTTAACAGAAAAACAAGACGGACAAGAGATTATCTGATTCTAAAAATAGCTCACGTCCGCGAATTCCCACGGTAGTATTTACAAACATCACGTGAATTTCATTCATATAACTTTACACGCATTGTATAAATGGAATAGCCAAAACACGGTGCGCGCGCAGCATTGTTCAAGGTAGGTATATCGCAGAATAACCCGAGGTAGATTTTACTCTACAAGTATGTATGTTATTAGCTGGGTCATGTTAGAATAGTATGTAAAAATAAGCAGGCCATGATATGCTTCTGGGAATATCACGCCTGAACCGTAATATATACCCATATACCATGTCAACAAACTATGTAACACCTTTATAACGATGAAACCAGCTTAAAACAATGCCATGATATGTTTCGGGGTAAATCACGCATGAACCGTACCATATACTCATATACCATGTCAACAAATCATGTAACACCTTTAGAACAATGCTTTCAGTCACCTTTTTATCTCTCAGATTTTCATATGATTTTGTTTTATCGGTTTTACGGTTTTACCCCATGATTTTTACATTCACACCGGAATGTCCAGATTTTGAACCACACACATGTTACATATATTTTCATATTGTATTTCGCGGTTAGTTTACAGTGTATAAAAGAAATTCAACAGAGTTAAATGGTGTAAATTGTCAAAAATGCTTCCACATTTCTTTCAGCGTCTTATACAGCATTGCGCATTATCGTACCGAGCGCGCAGCTTTCGGTTTTATTCTAAGAATCGCGAGGCACGCGAACGGTATTATTTTGAGCCGGACACATCAAAATGTGTTTACGGCTAGGTTATCTAATCAAAATGTGTTTACGGCTAGGTTATCCAATCAAAATGGGTTTACGGCAAGGTTATCCAATCAAAATGTGTTTATGGCTTTAGTTATCCAATCAAAATGTGTTTACGGCAAGGTTATCAATCAAAATGTGTTTATGGCTAGGTTATCCAATCAAAATGTGTTTACGGCAAGGTTATCAATCAAAATGTGTTTATGGCTAGGTTATCCAATCAAAATGTGTTTATGGCAAGGTTATCCAATCAAAATGTGCTTACGGCTAGGTTATCCAATCAAAATGTGTTTACGGCTAGGTTATCCAATCAAAATGTGTTTACGGCTAGGTTATCCAATCAAAATGTGTTTACGGCTAGGTTATCCAATCAAACTGTGTCTACGGCTAGGTTATCCAATCAAAATGTGTTTACGGCTAGGTTATCCAATCAAAATGTGTTTACGGCTAGGTTATCCAATCAAACTGTGTCTACGGCTAGGTTATCCAATTAAAATGTGTTTACGGCTAGGTTTTCCAATCAAATTACTAAAAATGCATTGAAGCGTATTAAACAAGTATATCGGAAATAATCCAACACATTCATGCAGTAGACCGCCTACGCTCAGACCGTGTCTCATTTATATGAACAAGTTGGCAGTTTCTTACGGAGGTTAGTACACCAAGTACTGGTTAACCGCTGGAGCCTGCCCAGGAAAGGTGTTGTTAGGTAACCTGCCCGTCGCTCAAATGGGAAACCGGTAGCGACGTTAAATAAACTTAAATTTAAAAAATGCATGCAGTACCCGCGTAGCCATAGGCACATTTCAACCGATGCAATATAGGGATCCGGGGCATGTTCCCCCTTAACATGTTTGAGAGATAGAAGTGATTTTCTGCGTTTTCTGATGTAATGAGTTTAGACGTATAATTATGTACTGACTCTAGCAGTCAACATTTTATACAGCAAAGTGATTTTTTTTTCATTTTATTTATTTAAATATTTTTTTTTGCTTTGGAAATATTAACCGAGGCAACTGCCTCGATGTGCCTCAGTGTGGCTACGGGCCTGTCATGAAACTCATTCATATAGTATTCTGTATTTCCGCTTATAGCGACAATTCGGAGAAAAATGATGTGTTTGGCAAAAAGTACCAGATATTTGAATAATTAATTTCCAATGCATGTGTGTTCAAAAGAACCCAAATATTCGCTCAGAAACGGACACAAAAAACTTTCAAATACACATCATACCGTCGTATACGCGAATTGTATACGTATGTAAGCAATATAATATAGTATAGTATAGTGTCATAGTACATACATTACATACATAATATGTTGTATAATAAAACAATTGTATGTTATTATACTAATTATACGAAAAATAAAAAAAAAGTTTTTATTCCATATCATGTTATGTCGCTTTAACTTCTGTCTGTTCGTTTTGTATTTTATTAAATTAATAATTATTATTATAGGTTCTGGTCGATGGAAGAGATATTCACACGTTGGACTTGAAAAGTTTGAGAGACAGAATAGGAATCGTTTCACAAGAGCCCATCCTATTTGGTATTTCAATCAAAGAAAATATCCTCCTTGGCCGACCAGAAGCGACGTACGCTGACATTATACGGGCCGCCAAGGAAGCGAACTGTCATGATTTCATTTCGAATTTACCTCAGGTATCATGATTCATGTATAGCTAATGAAACAAATTAAATGAATATGATTACAGTGTTTGCAATGTGCTTACAATTAGTATGGTTAGTCAAGAAAACGACCTTATGACGCCAATCGTTGAAATACAAATGTCGGCGACGCCACTTGTTGAAATACAATTTTCGGTGACGCCACTTGTTGAAATACAAATTTCGGTGACGCCACTTGTTGAAATACAAATGTCGGTGACGCCACTTGTTGAAATACAAATGTCGGTGACGCTCACTCGATGAAATACAAATTTCGGTGACGCCACTTGTTGAAATACAAATGTCGGTGACGCCACTCGATGAAATACAAATTTCGGTGACGCCACTTGTTGAAATACAAATGTCGGTGACGCCACTTGTTGAAATACAAATGTCGGTGACGCTCACTCGATGAAATACAAATTTCGGTGACGCCACTTGTTGAAATACAAATGTCGGTGACGCCACTCGATGAAATACAAATTTCGGTGACGCCACTTGTTGAAATACAAATTTCGGTGACGCCACTTGTTGAAATACAAATTGCGGTGACGCCACTTGTTGAAATACAAATTTCGGTGACGCCACTGGATGAAATAAAATCCTATCTTACAGTAATAAACACAAATATTCTATATTTCTTTATGCAAAGCTTTCAGTAATACAATTTTATAATAGCAACTTATTAAGAATTTGCTTAAGTCATTTTGAACAGAAATATAACTTTAAATTGGTTTAAACATATTTATTTTCTATCATGTACATGATTATTTACAACAATTGAAATAAGGAATTGGACAGCAAGCTATACATCATATGGTTGTCCTCTCCTTCCTGAAGGATTTACACAAACCGTTCATGACATGACTATTTACAAGTTCAATAATACTTGTTGGTATGTATAGGGAAGATGTAATGCTTACAAAGCTTAATTCATGATATCTAAATAAAGTGTTTGATACATAAGAGTACAGAGCTTGGTTGTGAAAACATTTTTTTAAGTTAACGTCCCTACATGTATGTAAGAGTATTTGTTATTTTTGTTGAAGGGTTACGATACCTTAGTAGGAGAAAGAGGGGCCCAGCTTTCAGGAGGCCAGAAACAGCGGGTAGCCATCGCAAGGGCGCTGATCAGGGATCCGAAAATACTGCTTCTGGACGAGGCTACATCCACCCTAGACACACAGAGTGAGAGAATTGTACAAGAAGCTCTGGACAAGGTAATATATATGTAAATGTAATAACACCATCTTATAATTTCTTATATGTACACACGTGTAATAACACCTGGAAGGATTCTGATTGGTTGAGAGAATAATCCTTATAATTTGTAAAATAACCTTTAATGCTATGCACATTTCCATTTGAATTGGTACATACCGTTAATGGTAAGACAAACTACGATTTAAAAGAAGTCTTGACGCAAATGTCAAACTGTTGCTAAGTGAAGTCACCCTGTTTTATTACTAAAAAGAAACATGAACTATATTAGTTATCAGGACTACTTTCAGATGCACTTTCGCCTATTTACGTATGTATACAACCACCATGTTTGATGCAAATGTCTAACTATTTCTAAGGGAAGTCACCCGGCTTTATTCCCAAAAAGACAAATGAACTATATTAGTTATATCAGGACTACTTTCGCCTATTTACGTAATGCAAATGTCTTACTATTTCTAAGGGAAGTCACCCTGCTTTATTTCCAAAAAGAAAAATAAACTAGTTTAGATATCAGGACTACATTCGGCTATTTACGTATATACTACCTTATATTAATCAGGCTCGACAGGGAAGAACAACTATCGTTATTGCTCATAGATTATCGACGATCCAAAACGCAGATGTGATCAATGTTGTACAAGATGGTGAGATCGTAGAGTCGGGAAAGCACGCGGAGTTGATGGCGAGACAAGGAGTGTATCATCAACTAGTAACTGTTCAAATGATCATAGAAGAAGACGATGACATATCTGTAGAAGATGATGACGGTACGAGTTTGAATTAATTGTTGTAGAAGATGATGACGGTACGACTTTGAATTAATTGTTGTAGAAGATGATGACGGTAGGACTTTGAATTAATTGTTGTAGAAGATGATGACGGTACGACTTTGAATTAATTGTTGTAGAAGATGATGACGGTACGACTTTGAATTAATTGTTGTAGAAGATGATGACGGTACGACTTTGAATTAATTGTTGTAGAAGGTGACGACGATACGACTTTGAATTAATTGTTGTAGAAGATGATGACGGTACGATTTTGAATTAATTGTTGTAGAAGGTGACGACGGTACGACTTTGAATTAATTGTTGTAGAAGATGATGACGGTACGATTTTGAATTAATTGTTGTAGAAGGTGACGACTGTACGATTTTGAATTAACTGTTGTAGAAGGTGACGACGGTACGACTTTGAATTAATTGTTGTAGAAGATGATGACGGTACGATTTTGAATTAATTGTTGTAGAAGGTGACGACGGTACGACTTTGAATTAATTGTTGTAGAAGGTGACGATGGTACGACTTTGTATTAATTGTTGTAGAAGATGACGACGGTACGATTTTGAATTAATTGTTGTAGAAGGTGACGACGGTACGATTTTGAATTAATTGTTGTAGAAGGTGAGGAGGGTACGACTTTGAATTAATTGTTGTAGAAGGTGACGACGGTACGACTTTGAATTAATTGTTGTAGAAGGTGAGGAGGGTACGACTTTGAATTAATTGTTGTAGAAGGTTAGGAGGGTACGACTTTGAATTAATTGTTGTAGAAGGTGAGGAGGGTACGACTTTGAATTAACTTTAAATGCATAATCTTGTTGAAACTGGCCCTCGCAATTTCGAACAAAAGATATTATAAGACAATGTTATTCGCTACAAAACAAGTATTACCCAGGCAAGTTTTGCAGGAAATATTCAAATTTTTAACAGTTTTAAATGGATGTTAGCGGATGAAAGGAACAGTATATATACTACTTATGAATGTGTTGCTAATGTTACATGATAAATGCACTTGTAACTGTGTTAGTTGGCTATACTAATTTGCAGTGTATATTTAGAGGCCCCGACATATTAAGTGTATATCACAACTTTATGGGGGTTGTTTATTAGCCTGGGAACAAGCGTTCATATATTTAGCCTGGCCAGTCAAATAAACCAGAGGAGATTCTGGAATGGGTCTCTGTCTGTATCATTGCACTATCATCCAAAGATCTAAAATGGCTAATTTCTTCAGGAGGCGTCGCTCATATGGGCAACCGGTAGCGACGATAATTAAACGTAAAACACACACACAATAGTTTAAACATATTTTATTGCTTTCAAATAACATACATATACACAGACTGCACAATAATTGGTCCACAAATGAAACGTAACGAATATTATACGAGTGAAACTGCTATAAGTTAGAAGCAAATGGGTTGGGTCACAAGGTTTACAAACATTAGTGACGACCCTCCCCTTATATCAAGAAGATGTAACGGAATGAGCAGACTTTTTCTATGATTCTTTAGAAGTAGCGTACATAGTTATTGGAATATAAGAATCAAATGATTTATTGATATCTATGTAAAAAATGTAAAGACAAATAGGAGACAAAGAAATTGTAGTACTTGCTCGCATTTCCACGCCCTCACCCTAACTAAAATATACCATAGTACGTCCCATTGTAGTAGTTGCTCGCATCTCCACGCTCTTATCCTAACTAAAATATACCATAGTACGTCCCATTGTAGTAGTTGCTGGCATCTCCACGCCCTCACCCTAATTAAAAGATATCATAGTACATCCCATTGTAGTAGTTGCTGGCATCTCCACGCTCACATCCTAACTCAAATATACCATAGTACGTCCCATTGTAGTAGTTGCTCGCATCTCCACGCCCTCATCCTAACTAAAATATACCATAGTACGTCCCATAGTAGTAGTTGCTCGCATCTCCACGCTCTCATCCTAACTAAAATATACCATAGTACGTCCCATTGTAGTAGTTGCTCGCATCTCCACGCTCTCATCCTAACTCAAATATACCATAGTACGTCCCATTGTAATAGTTGCTCGCATCTCCACGCTCTCATCCTAACTAAAATATACCATAGTACGTCCCATTGTAGTAGTTGCTCGCATCTCCACGCTCTCATCCTAACTCAAATATACCATAGTACGTCCCATTGCTTCTGGAAAAGACAGCTATTAGACAATTTAACTACATATCCTTTAGTTAACTGCAAAACGTTTAGTAGACTGCTACAAACTTCCGATTTAATCCATCTGTTCTTGTATATTAATGTTACAACATGATGTAGATATAGGAGCAATCTAACTACTAGCTTCCGATATAATCCATCTGTTCTTGTATATTAATGTTACAGCATGATGTAAGTATTGATAAAATAAATGATAGTTAAACTAAAACGTTTAGTTTGTTTGATATAATTGTGTACATGTGTACAGATAGGTTCGTTATCGTTATCTGGTAGGTTACGGTGGACATGTTAATGACTTGTTATATTTATATACATTACTCACATCATTTGTATTGTCTTCTAGCAAGAAATTGCATGTTAAATATGTACATTATTTTGAGGTGGTGCGTGTGGGATGTCTCATGCGACGAGGGAAATAAAGGGACGTATGATATTTCCAAATAAAAAATAAAAATATAATTTCAAACATGTCATGTCAGTTCTAGCATCGGAGCCTCCATGGCCGAGTGGTTACTGGCGTTTACTTGCTTCTCACAGCTGCAGGTTCGAATCCGACTGTGTGTCGATTTATTTGTGTAGTGAAAGTAAATAATGCTCTCGAAGGGGCATCCGGAGTCGCCCTCCACCAATACTAACTGGTGAGTCACCATATGACCTAAGCTGTTGGTGTCCCTTTAAAACCCAAAACAAACAAACAGTTTTAGCATCATGGTCAAAGTCAGATTAGTTGAACAAGAAACGTATCTCAATGTGTAACTAGAGTCACGCGTACGTTGCATGGTATGATTCCAGGAAAACAAGACGCGGTGCCTAACGGGACACGAAGACAACGAAGTATTTCAGGAGAAAAAATACCGAGACAGATGTCATCGCAAAGTTCTCGACAAGTGTCAAGACAAAATGATTTAATGAAATGGGTTAAAATGCACTATCACTGAGTTGTAATCTCTGGTGGATAACGTCCGTGTGTGTGTGTGGGGGGGGGGTACTAGTAATGGCATGCATTTAAAAAATAAGTTTAAACTTTATTTATTTTACAACGATTGCTAAGCAAGTTCTAACAACTGATAATTATTAATCACTCTCGTTGGCACGGATGACAGCGTATAGGTGGTCATTCGTGTGGGGAGGAAACCGGAGTACCCGGAGAAAACCAACCTGTCCGATCTGGCGATCACCGTACCATCTCACATACCTCCCGGTCAGAGGATCGTACCCGGGTTTCATTGGTGAGAAGCGAGCGCGCTAACCACTGCGCAAATCGGACAGCCATAGTTAGGCATATGTTTATAATATATAATTATTAATATTTATCATAACTAATACGTATGTATGAGAGAGAGGGAGAGAGAGAGAATTGGGAATTGTATGACATGTACACTGTTCGTATATATAATTATGTCTTATAATACATATACAGAGAGAGGCGGCTCGGGTGTATGTCATGCACTCTGTTTGGATAACTAATTATTATGTCTTATAATACATATACAGAGAGAGGCGGCTCGGAGGTATGTCATGCACTCTGTTTGGATAACTAATAATTATGTCTTATAATACATATATACAGAGAGAGACGGCTCGGAGGTATGTCATGCACTCTGTTTGGATAACTAATTATTATGTCTTATAATACATATATACAGAGAGAGAGACGGCTCGGAGGTATGTCATGCACTCTGTTTGGATAACTAATTATTATGTCTTATAATACATATACAGAGAGAGGCGGCTCGGAGGTATGTCATGCACTCTGTTTGGATAACTAATAATTATGTCTTATAATACATATATACAGAGAGAGACGGCTCGGAGGTATGTCATGCACTCTGTTTGGATAACTAATTATTATGTCTTATAATACATATATACAGAGAGAGAGACGGCTCGGAGGTATGTCATGCACTCTGTTTGGATAACTAATACTTATATCTTATAATACATATACAGAGAGAGACGGCTCGGAGGTATGTCATGCACTCTGTTTAGATAACTAATAATTATGTATTATAATACATATACAGAGAGAGACGGCTCGGAGGTATGTCATGCACTCTGTTTGGATAACTAATACATATGTCTTATAATACATATATACAGAGAGAGACGGCTCGGAGGTATGTCATGCACTCTGTTTGGATAACTAATAATTATGTCTTATAATACATATTTACAGAGAGAGACGGCTCGGAGGTATGTCATGCACTCTGTTTGGATAACTAATAATTATATCTTATAATACATATACAGAGAGAGACGGCGCGGAGGTATGTCATGCACTATGTTTGGATAACTAATAATTATGTCTTATAATACATATACAGAGAGAGACGGCTCGGGGGTATGTCATACACTCTGTTTGGATAACTAATAATTATGTCTTATAATACATATATACAGAGAGAGAGGGCTCGGAGGTATGTCATGCACTCTGTTTGGATAACTAATAATTATGTCTTATAATACATATATACAGAGAGAGACGGCTCGGAGGTATGTCATGCACTCTGTTTGGATAACTAATAATTATATCTTATAATACATATACAGAGAGAGACGGCGCGGAGGTATGTCATGCACTATGTTTGGATAACTAATAATTATGTCTTATAATACATATACAGAGAGAGACGGCTCGGGGGTATGTCATACACTCTGTTTGGATAACTAATAATTATGTCTTATAATACATATATACAGAGAGAGACGGCTCGGAGGTATGTCATGCACTCTGTTTGGATAACTAATAATTATGTCTTATAATACATATACAGAGAGAGACGGCGCGGAGGTATGTCATGCACTCTGTTTAGATAACTAATAATTATATCTTATAATACATATACAGAGAGAGACGGCGCGGAGGTATGTCATACACTCTGTTTAGATAACTAATAATTATAGCTTATAATACATATACAGAGAGAGACGGCTCGGAGGTATGTCATACACTCTGTTTAGATAACTAATAATTATATCTTATAATACATATACAGAGAGAGACGGCTCGGAGGTATGTCATGCACTCTGTTTGGATAACTAATAATTATGTCTTATAATACATATACAGAGAGAGAGACGGCGCGGAGGTATGTCATGCACTCTGTTTAGATAACTAATAATTATATCTTATAATACATATACAGAGAGAGACGGCGCGGAGGTATGTCATACACTCTGTTTAGATAACTAATAATTATATCTTATAATACATATACAGAGAGAGACGGCTCGGAAATATGTCATACACTCTGTTTAGATAACTAATAATTATGTCTTATAATACATATGAGGCGGCTCGGGGGTATGGCATGCACTCTGTTTGAATAATTATGTCTTATAATACATGTACAGAAAGAGACGGCTCCACGGTCCTCATGCTGTCCAATGTTACGCGAGAACAGCCCGGAATGGCCATTCATTGTGATGGGGTGCATCGCGGCAGCAATTAAAGGATGCACTATGCCGGCTTTTGCAATTTTCTTCAGTGAAATGATCAAAGTAAGAATTACTATATAAATAATGCAATTTCATCTCAATTACAGTACAGACGGATCTGTGGTCCAGTGGTAACATGCTGGACTGGTAATCCAGGGATCGCAGGTTCGATTCCCCGTCTGACACTAATACAATTAAAAGTCTTTCAGATGGGACTTTAAACCGAGGTATCGCGTCGGTGTTATGCACCGTGCACGTAAAAGAACCAGATGAGACTCTGGAATGGGTCTATGTCTGTATCATTGCGTTGCTCATATAGGCAACCAGTAGTGACAATAAATAGACGTAAAACACACTTAACTGTTGAATTAATTTTTATCTCGACTGTTAAAATACTGCTTTTTAAGATTCTTTTAGGGACAAAGAGCACTATCAAACAATTAGAATATGTTTTAAGAAATCAGAACCACCTCTGATCAGATACTTTTATTTCCTCCAAATTCGGAGAGCAAAACATTATAGACATACATCAATGTACATTGACTATATACATGTATCATACAGTGAGTGACAAGGCATACAATTACGTATATGTATACATATTATTATTTTGCACTTCATTTCCAGGTTATATGAACGGTTCATAAGATATATCAAGCAGACATATGAACAGTTCATACAGTATATCTAGCAGTCACAGAAACAGTTCATACAGTATATCTAGCAGTCACAGAAACAGTTCATACAGTATATCTAGCAGTCACAGAAACAGTTCATACAGTATATCTAGCAGTCACAGAAACAGTTCATACAGTATATCTAGCAGTCACAGAAACAGTTCATACAGTATATCTAGCAGTCATAGAAACAGTTCATACAATATATCAAGCAGGTCATACGAGCATTTTATACAATATATCAAGCAGGTCATACGAGCATTTTATACAATATATCAAGCAGGTCATACGAGCATTTTATTCAATATATCAAGCAGTCATATGAACATTTTATACAATATATCAAGCAGGTCATACGAGCATTTTATTCAATATATCAAGCAGTCATATGAACATTTTATACAATATATCAAGCAGGTCATACGAGCATTTTATACAATATATCAAGCAGTCATATGAACATTTTATACAATATATCAAGCAGGTCATGCGAGCATTTTATACAATATATCAAGCAGTCATATGAACATATATACAATATATCAAGAATATTGTGCAATAATGCTTCACTATGATTCACGTTATAGCAACTCATACCAGACACACGATGCAATATTTGACTATGTGGACTAGTTAATGGGAAATTACAAAATACAACAATACCACACATGTTAATAACAGTTGACCACATAACTTGTCTTAAGCATAGTGTATCATGACAGTAATGAATAACGTGAACAGTTGAATCATGTGTTAGATGTTTACAGTTTTTGCGTTTGTTTGTACTTAGACAAGCATTTACCTAATATTTGAATTGCATTATAACACCTCGGTAGCATATGGGGAATATGTTTCGAGATTACCCAAATATTACATGGACTATCTAAGCAAAACATTGTATTGTATGGGAATGTATAATAACCTAGTCTCTCAGTTTGACTTTCTAAAATAACATGCTGCTTAACTAAACATGACCAGGTGGTTTTACTTGGGAACATTCGATACGAAATTATGAACGCGATCTACTAAATCATACTTGACGTAAACTTTAGTTATTTTACAAAGCGAAGCAAGTTTTAACAACTTATATTAATCAATCTCGTTGGCGCGGATGAAAGCGTATATGTGGCCATTCATGTGGGAGGAAACCGAAGTACCCGGAGAAAACCCACCTGTCTGATCTAGCGACCATCGTACCATCTCACATACTTCCCGGTCCGAGGATCGAACCCGGGTCGCATTGGTCAGAAGTGATGACCACTGTTCATTAAACTAAAGAAGGTCTGATCAGGGATGGATGGAATAGCAGCATTTACGAAATTCACATAAAATCATACTTTGTTAACAATCTACATATATCAGGGATAAAATGTTGTACATGTCTATCGTCATTAACATACTGTATGAGATTATTTAAGAAATAATAAGTATCAACCGTGGTATATCGCAGAATAACCCGAGTTTGAAGTTCTTATGCGTAGAAATATATCATGAAGGAAGGCCTTCGTGATATATTTCTACGCATAAGAACTTCAAACTCGGGTTATTCTGCGATATACCACGGTTGATACTTATTATTTCGATTCTAGCACGACTTACTTCTAATAATTTTAAAGGAGTATTTTCTTTAAACGCCGCTGCTTTTGGCTTTCGAAATTTCCTCCCGCGTAAGGGGTGATGACGTTAATTGTTATGGAAAATATCAATCTAGTGCATAAATGAACAAAAGTTGTAACTGATCAATAATTTTATTTATTTTGTCAAATAAAATTGTACAGAATAGTAACTGAAACGTTACTTAACAGAAAAACAAGACGGACAAGAGATTATCTGATTCTAAAAATAGCTCACATCCATGAATTCCCACGATAATATTTACAAACATCACGTGACTTTCATTCATAAAACTTTACATGCATTGTATAAATGCAATAGCCAAAACACGGTGCGCGCGCAGTATAGTTCAAGATAGGTATATCGCATAATAACCCGAGGTTGATTTTACTCTACAAGTATGTATGTTATTAGCTGGGTCGTGTTAGAATTATAAATAATTGTTTAGACATATATTTCGCTGGTAGTCTACACAATTGTCCAAAGAATTGGATGTTTTTCATGTGTTCATGTATATCAGTTTCAATATGGTGCAGATTTAATGCCCATGAGGAAATTAGAGTAGATGTGTTGGTTGACAGGTGTGAAAGGACCAGAGGTCGAGCCCGCTGGAGCCGTTACGATTGTGCCCTTAGGCAAGGTATTTAAATTCCACGTTGCCTCTTCTCTCTCCATCGTGGCGATGGATTCCACCAGGAATGAGGTCTCGAGGATGATTAATATAAGTTGAAAGAACTAGTTTCGCAATCGAGCTCAAATAAATTTGTATAAACTAAAATAGTTCTGATTATTCACCTATATCAACACCTACCAAAGGCCATTTCTCGCTAATGTCGCTTCGAGCAAGAATGTCCATTTGTTGGAAGTTGTATTCCTTCAGAAGATGAATGAATATGTACACGTTTTATTGTTTATTAGCATACTTATAATATTTTCGGTCTTCGGACTATCAAAAGCATGTTAAAATCACCACTCATGTAAGATCCTATATATATATGCAGTCTACACCCGTTATCTCAAAGTCGGTTATGTCGAATTCTCCGGTTATCTCGAGGTCGGATCAAAGTCACGTTTCAGACACTATCATTTTACAACTCGCTCCGATTATATCGAATTTCGTTAAGTCAAACTTCGGTTATGTCGAAGTATTTTGCTCGGTCCGACGGAATTCGACATATGTATACATTCGGATGTACATTGTATATAATAATAGTAATAATAATAATACTATTACTTATATAATGTTATGTATGTAGGCTCACGTATTAGTCAGTGTTATGCTTACGTTTCAGTTTCAGGTGTTTATGAACAATGACGAGAATAGCGTCTTCTGGAGCATGATGTTTCTAATGCTTGGAGGAGTTGAATTTATAACTAATTTACTGCAGGTAAAGAGAAAGTCATGCTGTTCCCAGTGTTGATATTATCCCGAGATTTATAAATTATATTAGTGGACAATTATGTTGGTGGACATTTATAAATTATGTTGGTGGACAATTATAAATTATGTTAGTGGACAATTATGCTGGTGGATATTATAAATTATGTTGGTGGACATTTATGTTGGTGGACAATTATTACATAGTTTTTCACTTCAAGTCATTATTTATTTGGTAATGCTGTACAGTTCTAGTGGTATTAACGAAACCACATACAAACCTCAAACTCTGTTTGCGATCGTTTATTCAATGTAATGACGAGGTTAATTACAAGTACAAAATAAATGTTTTCAAATCTCATTGACTGTGCTACGTACATATAGTCGAATACATGAAACATGGCCTCGGCGCAGACCGAGATACACGGGACAAGGGGAGGAAAAAATCATTAATGATAATGTAAAATGTAAAACTCTGGAAAACTGAGTACCTCACGGATGTTTCATATATTTTATTAGAGCAGCACTATATCGTAATGAAGGATGTTTTTTGGTAAAATATAAAACAAAACAAAACAAATCGCTCAGAAATGATAAAAATCCAATAAATATACACCGTCGTATACGCGAATACAACAAACAAATGTTTATCAACACACGAAATGTAAACACGCACAGCGCGCATGCGTGGAGCAACAGTGCATGTAGAAACGCACGTTGGAATGTCAACATATTTTGAACATGAAATACTATCTATCTATCTTCCTCTATTGTCGAACCCCTCGCGGGGATGTAGACATGTCCCTAAAAGACTTAGATAACAGAGGTATGAATCGACATCTCAAGTAATTCAATTAAAAAAGACAACGTGGGACAAATGGGGACGATGCATTCCGAATGTAAACAAGTGCGTACAATGCGTTCCGAATGTAAACAAGTGCGTACAATGCGTTCCGATTGTAAACAGTTGCGTGACCGGCAGACTCGGAAAGTTCTACTTTCGGTTTCGAGCTTGTTTTATCGCAAAATACACTGTTTACTAATTGAACATAAGTATACAAATTATAATGTAAGAATGCGTATCAGCATTGCTACCAATACGTAAAATTTGAATTTTTCAAATATCTTTTATTTCATATGATATAGGGCTGCTTGAACATCTTTGTTCGTTGATTAAAATATTTACCAAACGACAACATATTCGTACTCAGTTTTACGATATACTGCATGATATTTAATATAACAATAACGAATCTGAATTCAGTTTAACAATGCCATGACACGTATAACATTCATAATAAGTATTGCACAATTGTATTCATTTCTGTTGTATACTAATTAATTGTACAACATGTGGTGTAAAGTGAAACTAACATTTGGTTTAAAGTGAAACTAATATTTGGTTTAAAGAGAAATTAACAGTTGGTGTAAAGTGAAACTAACATTTGGTGTATAATGAAACTAACATTTGGTTTAAAGAGAAATTAACATAGTATCTAAAGTGAAATTAGCATTTCGTTTAAAGAGAAACTAACATTGTTTTTAAAGAGAAATTAAAATTAGGCTTAAATAACAACAAACATCCCGCTAAAAGAGAACACAAACAAGATTTCGTTTATATGACTATGTATTTTTTAGTGTACATGCATTTCTATGATTATGATGTTTCAGAGTGTTTGTTTCGGTAATTCGGGAGAGAAGCTCACATTTCGTTTACGGTTGAAGAGTTTTCGCTCCTTCATGCGTCAAGATATGTCCTATTTCGACGACCCTAAGCATTCCACCGGAGCAATCACAACACGATTAGCCACCGATGCATCTCTCGTCAAAAACGTAAGTAATGCTCAATTCTGGATACAGATTTAGATACATTATCATTCAAAGAAAGTAATAACAAATTACTATACATACTAGTTTATACTCGATTGCGAAACTAGTTCTTACAACTTATATTAATCACTATCGATGCTTCATTCCTGATGGAATCCATCGTCATGAGGTGGGGGAGAAGAGGCAACGTTGTATTTGAATGCCTTGCATAAAGGCAGGCCCCACCGGAACATTCACACCTGAAGCGAACGCTCTACCACTGCGCTATCACGACTTCCACTACACAGTAAACCCTGTCTTAATCAGCCGGCCAATGCAATCACAGAAAGTGGCTACTTAACACATGCGGCTGCTTAATAGAGGGCAAATGTATAATAAAACAACATAATGGGAATCTGGAAACTGGCTGTTTAATACAGGATGGCTTCTTAATGGAGGTGACCACTAAAACAGGTTTTACTGTGTGTACTTGTTTCACCTTAATAATCTCTTTATCTTATTGATATACTAATGTACAGTTCATGATTAAAAAGTTTACTTGCTATTATTTCAAATTGAAATTAATAGTTTAGAAAATATTACATACAACACTGTTATAACATTAACATAATGTAACCTTCTGGTGAGAACAGATATATATATGTATATAGTATAGTGAGAGTATTCAGGATTCTACAATTGTGTACATGTATTCATGTATTAAGTGTAATTAATCTACTGCATATTACTTAGCTGCACAGAAGGGATCAATTGATAATTACCTTATAATGGATATTGAATGGCCCCCTGTGTGGAGTAACCTCCTGGTAACATCTTGGTCTGAGACAAAATAGTCATGCTTGCATTATAATAAGTAGGTGCCAAATACTTCCTACAGGATGTTAGGTAACTAAATGTTCAATGATGGGATGCACAGACCTAAATAATAGTAACCAATCATATCTTGGCAGAGATAGGGACCTTCTGAGTAAGGTCAGCCTCCCGTCATACAGTTAATGGATCGGCCAATCGATGAAAGGTATGACAAGGCATTTTGGGAAATAATCCTGGAACTGCATATATATATAGACAGAAAAATGATGAGGAGCAGCAGTTTTTTATGATTAGGACTTTTGGATGGACTTCGAAAATGACAAAATAATATAGTGGGGTTGGGAACAAAAATCTAGAATGGGATAGTAAAATCATTAAAGTTACCTTCACTGCCAAGCGAGTTATTCCCGCGATGAATGGATATAATTATGTATTACAATGAATGTAGCATTATTCTGAGGTGGACACGCAAATAATAAAGAAGAATTAAAATGGAAATCATCTTCAGCCTTGTGAAGTTATTAACACCAGGTAGCACAACGAACACCCTGATGGGTGAAACACCCTTGAGTGGGTGACAATAACATAATGTGTATTGACATTAAATAGCATAAGCACATTTATAGCCACAAATGATGCAGTTTGACAAATAGTGAAATACATGATACAGTTTTCTGAGAAGAGTGAATAAATATATCGTAACTGCATTAAGTACCTTGCTATAGGAGAATACCTCAATTCGATTGTAATCTGTTTTCATGTTTGTATCTAAAATTGTGCGTACAATGTATATGTGTTGTTTTGTTTTAAGCTAAAAACAAATATCAAAGAAAGTACAAAAGTATTCAAACTGTCAATTCGGAGCAGTTTAAGCATATTCATTCGTCCATAGTGTACAGTACATACATATATATTGTATTCAAAACGAAAATGAATTAAATGGAAAGCTTAAAGCTTATTGCATCCATCTGTTTCAGGCCACAGGTATCCGGATAGCGACCATGATCCAGTCTATATTCGGATTGGTCGCTGCATTGACAATTTCATTCATCTATGGTTGGCAGTTGGCTCTCGTTGTATTGGCTGGAGTCCCATTAATGGCAGTAGCAGGTGTGACCCCTTTACTTGTATCACTATGATATAGTTTTATTATTATTTTAAGTTTAACGTCGCTACCGGTTTCCCAGTTTACCTAACAACACCATCACCTTTCCTGGGCAGGCTCCTGGTCGACCAACCTCCGTAAGAAACTGCCAACATTTTCGTATAAATGAGAAACGGTCTGAACGGGGCTCGAACCAGTGATCATCAGTGATGATAGGGTACATTGATATACAAGTCAGCGACCCTAACTACTCGACCACGGAGGCGGTTCATCACTATGACATGCATGTTACGATTGTGCCCAGGCATTTAATGTCCACGTTGCTTCTTCTCTTTCCCTCGTGGCGATGGGTTCCATCCGGAATGAGGTCTCGAGAGTGATTAATATAAGTTGGAATAACTTGTTAAGCAATCGAGCTAAGCTAAATTGGCATAAACTGCAAGAACGATATAATATTATTTCCTAACAAATCGATCTATATTAAATTTGTATAAGACAAAATGGCAATAAAACATTGTGTATACTATGCCCGAATGTAACATCGTTTGTCTGTTCGATGTAGGAGCTTTGCAAATGAGGATTGTAATGGGCAGTCAGAAAAGAGATAATACCAAACTGGAGGCCGCCGGAAAGGTAACATTCCCATTCAATTTAACCTAAAACAGAGATAATACCCAACTGAAGGCCGCCGGAAAGGTAACATTGCCATTCAATTTAACCTAAAACAGAGATAATACCGAACTGGAGGCCGCCGGAAAGGTAACATTGCCATTCAATTTAACCTAAAACAGAGACAATACCGAACTGGAGGCCGCCGGAAAGGTAACATTCCCATTCAATTTAACCTCAAACAGAGATAATACCGAACTGGAGGCCGCCGGAAAGGTAACATTCCCATTCAATTTAACCTAAAACAGAGACAATACCGAACTGAAGGCCGTCGGAAACGTATCGTTCTATTGAATTTAACCTAAAACAGAGACAATACCGAACTGGAGGCCGCCGGAAGCGTAACATTCCCATTCAATTTAACCTAAAACACTGTCATAGCTTTGTACTTGCAGCCCATTATTATTACTATAGGATTGCTTTCAAAAGTGTGTGTTTTTCGTTTATTTATCGGCGATACCGGTTGCCCATATGAGCGACGCCTCCTGAAGATATTAGTCATTTTAGAGTTTGGAGGATAGTGCAATGATACACAGAGACCCATTGCAGAGTCTCCTCTGGTTCTTTTACGTGCACGGTGTAAAGCACCGACACGAGACCTCGGTTTAACGTCCCATTTGAAAGACTGTTAATTTTATTAGGGTCAGACGGGGTATCAAACCTGCGATCCCTGGATTACCAGTCCGGCGTGTTACCACTGTACTACAGATCCGTATGTTGCTTTCAAAAGTCCAGGCCTGGAGGTTATAAAGCTTTTCTCCAATCTCAAACTCAATTATCCACCGTCTGATTGGTTCACTCAATCTTAGATACCAGAATCAACCAATCAAATCACTAGAGCTCGAGTTTGAGATCTGAGAAAAGTTTTATAACCTCGGAGCCAGTGTGTGTAGATGTACAGAATTAACATTTTTAATTAGTAAGCTAGTACTATATAAGTAAACATACAAAATTGATGGGCCTATTTGTCACCTATCTATCTTCCTTTAATGTCGAACCCCTCGCGGGGACGTATACATGTAGACACCTAATGACTGCATAACAATATAAATGAAAGCAAGACATTATCAAAATGGCAACACAGGAATAAAGAGTCATCACATTGAACTTAAACGACTGTCAGAATGTTCTCATATAGACAGCGAGTAGTATACAAGTGTGTGTTTTAAGTTTCACGGGTTCGAACCCACGATCAGGCCGTGGCTATTTATATAAAAAGTTGAAAGTTACCACAGGAGGGTGGTGCATCAATTACTGGTTAACCGCTTGAGCCTGCCCTGGAAAGGTGGTGTTAGGTAAACAATCCACCGCTCAAATGGGCAACCGGTAACGACGTTAATTAAGTAATAATTTAAAAAAAGATATACCCCTCAAACGGATCCAAGATATGACATAGAAGACGAGTAGCATGTGATATGCGTGTGTACAAAATATAGAGCGTTGAGGAAGCGATATAATGATAGATATTATTACGAAAGACCATGAATGATAGATATTATTACGAAAGACCATGTATGTTAAAATTGTTGCAGTTGCTATCTTCTAATAATGAAAAGATCCTAAATGATTTAGCGTGTTTCATAAACTGTGCCTTGAAAATTAGACGAAATTCGTTAGATTAAAGTTGTGCTAGTTATGTAAATATGCAAGGTTTAACCATACTTGTTTCAAGCTTATAATAACCTATACCTTCTGAAATTAGCATTGATACTTTACATATGATATTGAATTGTCTTTTATGCTATACATGTATGTTAGCATTGATACTTTACATATGATATTGAATTGTCTTTTATGCTATATATGTATGTTAGCATTGATACTTTACATATGATATTGAATTGTCTGTTATGCTATACATGTATGTTAACATTGATTCTTTACATATGTTTTATGGATGAGGAGCATATTGCTCAAATCTAAATAACCTTTATGTTGTGCTCTGTAAAATATTACCAATGTGTTCGGCGTTACGCGCCTAACACAGTCCAATATATTATATATTGGATTATAGTACGGCTTATACCATGTACATGTGGAATTCGTGATAGCGCAGTGGTAGAACATTCGCCTCAGGTGCGAAAGGTCCGGAGTTCGAGTCCCGCTGGAGCCGTTACGATTGTGCCTTTAGGTAAGGCAATTCAATTCCTCGTTGCCTCTTCTCTCTCCCTCGTGGCGATGGATTCCATCAGAAATGAGGTATCGAGAGTGATTAATATAAGTTGAAAGAACTTGTTTCGCAATCGAGCTAAAATAAATATGTATAAACTATATCCGATACATAATTCCATATAAGTTATAAACTATTATTTGCTAGAACTATGATTGTAGTCGAATCCAAGCTGCCACTTCTCTCTTCCTCTCGTCGATGTAATCTATCAGAAATGAGCTAGAATCTGAGAACGATTCTAATATTATAAGAATACGCTAATTAAGATAATCGTTCTACTATGCGCGTGTGCGGCCTACATTCCAATTCCTTTGTCATTGTCCAAGATATTATTTTTTTTAATAATATTTTATTGCATTTATTTCTTCATTACAATTATATACACGTGAAATACGTGGAAAACAATATGAAATTATATTAGGATTTATTATTATTGCTGTATACTATTTAATATGGGGAGAAAATGCAAATGGGTTGGGCTACACGTTATGACAACATTATTTACAGACCTTCCCATCACTTCAAACTAAATTAACAATGTTGGATGAACAATTTCTGTTATGTATGATTGAGTGTAGAAAATGCCAGATATAATTTTATACAATTAAACTTCGTGATACATATTTGTTTACTATAATAAACTATTAGGATTATTAACGAAAATGAATTGAAAAAAAAGAAAAAGGTTCAATGATGTATCAAGAATGAAACACAAAGCGATATAGTACATGCACCCCAAACCCAGTGGTTAGTTCCGCCGCCCCACTCCATGCTTACCTGGAGAAACAAGGATATATAGTACATGCACCCCAAACCCAGTGGTTAGTTCCGCCGCCCCACTCCATGCTTACCCGGAGAAACAAGGAGATATAGTACATGCACCCCAAACCCAGTGGTTAGTTCCGCCGCCCCACTCCATGCTTACCTGGAGAAACAAGGAGATATAGTACATGCACCCCAAACCCAGTGGTTAGTTCCGCCGCCCCACTCCATGCTTACCTGGAGAAACAAGGAGATATAGTACATGCACCCCAAACCCAGTGGTTAGTTCCGCCGCCCCACTCCATGCTTACCTGGAGAAACAAGGAGATATAGTACATGCACCCCACACCCAGTGGTTAGTTCCGCCTCCCCACTCCATGCTTACAAGCTAAAAGCTAAAACAAAATAATATGCATTGTGCCAACACTTTCTTCACAATCTGCCATGTGCACATACGTTAACTAATCTACTGTACGGTGATGACCGACTTACATTTGAAGTCAACACACACACACATACACACACACATACACACACGCACACACACACATCGTTCTACGTGTCCAGGATTTCATAGCACATAGCAGCAACTAAGCGTTTCGAGATGTCATCATTTGCCATCAAATGTCCGACTCTCTGTCTCTGTCCAGAGACAGCACCTATTTGTTATACTAATGTTATAAATTAACATTAACCATTTATTAACATTCAGTATCAAGCTAAATCAAGATAAATTTAAAATTAGTCAATGTTAAAACAATACAATCCACTGACTCCAGTGTGCTAAATGTATATCTTTGCAAACTCCACCATGGAAACGAATTAGTATAAGCATTTTAATATGCTTGTTTTACAATCCAATTAACTATGTTCATACTTGCTTTTTTGGCGTTATTTATCGTCGCTACCGGTTGCCCATATGCGCGACGCCTCCTGAAGAGATTAATCATTTTAGATTTTTGGAGGATAGTACAATGATACAGACAGAGATCCAGTACATAGTCTCCTCTGGTTCTTGTACTTGCACGGTGTACAGCACCGACACGAGTCTTTCGGTTTAAATTCCCATCTGAACGACTGTTAATTGTATTATGGTCAGACGGGGGATTGAACCTGTGATACCTGGATTACCAGAAATGGTGACATACTTTATCTATAGACTGCAAGCGAGGCCATTGAGAATATTCGGACAGTCCAATTATTGACTCGGGAACCAGACTTCTGCATACAATATGAAGAATATTTAAAGAAGCCCTACATGTGAGTATCTACACAATACTACTGCGTGACAAACACCATACATTATTTAGTTACATTATAATAATAATATACAATAAATTGAACACTATAATAATATAATGTTACAGGCATTCTGTGTCATCAGTCATTACACGTAATGTCTTAAATGGTCAGGCATTTCACGTAATATCTGTGACATCAGTCATTACACGTAATGTCTTAAATGTTCAGGCATTTCACGTAATATCTGTGACATCAGTCATTACACGTAA
>CM026392.1:10504156-10531977 GCA_014843695.1 Archivesica marissinica
CCGTCCAGCTGGGTAATTAGTGGGGAAAGACGCCGGATGCCCCGTCAAGCTGGGTAAATAGTGTGGAAAGACGCCGGATGCCCCGTCCAGCTGGGTACTTAGTGGGGAAAGACGCCGGATGCCCCGTCCAGCTGTGGAATTAGTGGGGAAAGACGCCGGATGCACCGTCCAGCTGTGTAATTAGTGGGGAAAGACGCCGGATGCCCCGCCCAGCTGTGTAATTAATGATGAAAACTGTATGTAATCGGTGAACGCTAGTTGTGAAAATAACAGTCAAATAGGTCGTACAAGTTCATTAGAATTGCAATGAGATTCCATGACAAATGTCCAGAGTTATCAGCTACTAACATAACACATTAATTGTCGTCTGTTTTATTTAAGTTTATTTAACGTCGCTACCGGTTTCCCATTTGAGCGACGGGCAATTTACCTAACAACACCTGTCCTGAGCAAGCTCCAACGGTTAACCAGTACTTAGTGCACCAACCTCCGTAAAATAACTGCCAACATTGTCATATAAATGAGACACTGTCTGAGCGGGGCTCGAACACGTCACTATAGCTGATAGGTTACAGTGGTATGTATGCAAGTCAGCGACCGTAACCAATCGACCACGGAGGCTGTTTGTCGTCTGTTACAATTATTTGGACTAGTTATAGCATTTAGTTTACCCAGCATGCAAAAAGCAAACGTGAGGCTTCTATGTTGACTGTAATATTGTCCTAACTATGTCTCAGTACACATAGGCCGTTAAGAACATCCACTCTAAGAATATTGTCCTAACTATGTCTCAGTACACATAGGCCGCTAAGAACATCCACTCTAAGAATATTGTCCTAACTATGTCTCAGTACACATAGGCCGCTAAGAACATCCACTCTAAGAATATTGTCCTAACTATGTCTCAGTACACATAAGCCTCTTAGAACATCCACTCTAAGAATATTGTCCTAACTATGTCTCAGTACACATAAGCCTCTTAGAACATCGACTCTAAGACTATTCATTGGGTGCAATCTTAACTTTGTTTTGTTGATATCAGATAATAACCTGATGACAATTTTCGTGACATATTTACCATCGCTTTTAGAAAGTTATTTTGTTTGGCTACATATATCTGTCTCGCTGTGCCATGACACCCAGAGTTCTACAATGTTCTCACGCTTAGCTACTGTTACATGAGATAATATGGCTGCATCCTTCTGTCTTTGTCATGACACCCAGAGTTCAACAATGTTCCCAAGCTTAGCTACTGTTACATGAGATAACATGGCTGCATCTGTCTGTCTGTACCATGACACCCAGAGTTCGAAATATTCCGCAGAGCTCTTGTAGACTGACGAGACTGTACTGGGCTTAACTTGCTTTTTCGGTCTTGCGGATTCATCTGCGGAACTTTTATTCACGGATGAAACATGACTACTAGCCCCCTTTTCTCTCGGAATCCCTATTCCAGCACCAGTGGTCTGACTGACATTTCTTACTATTTTTCTTCCCGGTACGGCGTTGGACATGTTGACACACGAATGCAATAAAATAATGAAAATGAAATAAAACCGAGTCTCGTAATAATGATTTGTAAATATGTTATGTTCTTCAGAAATGGAGGAAATAAAAGTATCTATCTATCTAGTTATATGAAATCCTACTTTCACGTTTGAAAGTTTGCATACCACAAAAACACTGTTTATTGATTCAATGTTAGTGTTCAATGTATTCAGAAGAATTTGTAGTAGCATTGCATATATATGTGAACAAAAGGCATTGTATTTACTCTTTGCGATGTAATGTCGCTTTAAAGCACAATAAAGAAGTTGTTGTTCAGAAATGTTGTGGCAGAGATTTTTGTGTTTAAAAGCATTCATGATTTTAACAAGGCAAAAAGCTACATAAAATTAACTCTTTTCAGATGTATCAAGCATCCTTGGCTGCCAAGTGGTAATAATTCCACATAAAATTTACTCTTAGATGTATCGAGCATCCTTGGCTGCCAAGGAGTAATATTCCACATAAAATTAACTCTTAGATGCATCGAGCATCCTTGGCTGCCAATGAGTAATATTCCACATAAAATTAACTCTTAGATGTATCGAGCATCTGTGGCTACCAAGGGGTAATATTCCACATAAAATTAACTCTTAGATGTATCGAGCATCCTTGGCTGCCAATGAGTAATATTCCACATAAAATTAACTCTTTCAGATGTATCGAGAGAAAAAACACCTGTCCGATCTGGCCATCTCACATACTTCCCGGTCAGAGGATCGAACCCGGGTCACATTGGTGAGAAGCGAGCGCGCTAACAACTGCGCTAATCGGATGATGGTTATCTATAGTCTCTGCTGCCTAGCAACTCTTCCTAGTTAATTAAGTCAATTCGAAATAAATATTTTGATATAGGCCGAAATTCTAAACCTCAATGTTGCATATTTAACTCACTTGAGCTATGATCTAGACGAACTACTTTTATGCAGTGTCTCAGTGTCTAACCGCCTCCGTGGTCGAGTGATTATGGTCACTGACTTGTATACCACTGTAGCCTATCATCACTGATGGCTACAGGTTCGAGACCCGCATATTTATATGAAAAAGTTGGCAGTTTCTTATGGAGCTTTCTGCACCGAGTACTGGTTAACCACTGGATCCTGCCCAGGAAAGGTGTTGTTAGGTAAACCTCCCGTCGTTGATATGGACAACCTATAGCGACGTTAGATACAGTCAAACCTGTGTTAGTGGTTACCTCTATTAAGCAGCCAACCTGTATTAAGCAGCCAGTTTCCAGATTCCTAATATGTTGTTTTATTATACATTTGACATCTATTAAGCAGCCACCTGTGCTAAGCAGCCACTTTCTCTGATTCCCCTGGCTGGCTGCTTGAGGCAGGTTTAACTGTGAACTTAAATTTGTTTATATGCAGTTTTGTGATGATTTTTGTTACTTTTGCAGACTGGTTTGATTGGTTTCCGCAGTATTATCTTAAAGGAAAAACTGACGGCCATGGATTTCTTCCTGGCTGGCTGCTTGAGGCAGGTTTATTTACAAAAATCGCTATTCGTTGCCACCTCTACTTGATTTATTTGACGATTGCGAAGCAAGCTTTAACAACTTATATTAATCACTCTCGTTGACGCGGATGAAAGCGTAAATGTGGCCATTCGTGTGGGAGGAAACCAGAGAAAACCCGCTTGTCCGATCTGGCGACCACCGTACCATCTCACATACTTCCCAGTCTGAGGATCGAACCCGGGTTGCATTGGTGAGAAGTGAGCGCGCTAACCACTGCGCTAATCGGACAGCAAGATTTATTATAATTAATCGTCCAAAAATGCATAGGGTCCGCTCTAGACCATTGTCTTACATGGTGATTTTAAAATGCTATATTATGGTGAGGTGAAAACAGGTTACTGCTGTGCCAAAAAACCCTTTGAAGTCCTCCAGGGTGCATACTGTAGCTAGGTGCTCTGGCAGCTGGTTCCACAAGCATACAGCCATTAAGATGTATCTGGCTTATTCTTTGTTACAGGGAGTTAGGTTTATTTACGTTTCAAGCCCCATATGGGTTACCTCCTTTATTATCTATAACTAGCAGGGCTCATTCTTGATGGCGACATTGTCGCCCTAAGGACCATGACCTCACCCTCAAAATTTTTGTTTTACAATTTTCATACAGAATAGTGCAGTGTAAGATACACTGGCCCATTAAATAAAGCACTCTTTTTGAAATGTTGTATTTAATGGTCATACTGTGCATTTTAACATTATTATGTTGAAATTGATTAAATAACACAATTTAAGGACGCGCACTTACTCACTTCTACTACAGATTCTGACCTAGAATGAGCCCTAATTAGTAGGGACCGGAGACCCATCCTCTAGTAGCTTTACAATGTTAAAATCATCCTCTAGCAGCTTTACAATGCTAAGGTCATCCTCTAAGCATCTTTACAATGTTAAAGTCATCCTCTAAGCAGCTTTACAATGTTAAAGTCATCATCTAGCACCTTTGCAATGTTAAATTCATCCTCTAGCAGCTTTACAATGTTAAAGTCATCCTCTAGCAGCTTTACAATGTTAATGTCATCTTCTAGCAGCTGTACAGTGTTAAAGTCATGCTCTAGCACCTTTACAATGTTAAAGTCATCTTCTAGCAGCTTCACAATGTTAAAGTCATTCTGTAAGCAGCTTTACAATGTTAATGTCATTCTGTAAGCAGCTTTACAATGTTAAAGTCATTCTGTAAGCAGCTTTGCAATGTTAAAATCATCATCTAAGCAGCTTTACAATGTTAAAGTCATCCTCTAAGCAGCTTTACAATGTTAAAGTCATTCTGGAGCATCTTTACAATGCTAAAGTCATCCTCTAAGCAGCTTTACAATGTTAAAGTCATCCTCTAAGCAGCTTTACAATGTTAAAGTCATCCTCTAAGCAGCTTTACAATGTTAAAGTCATCCTCTAAGCAGCTTTACAATGTTAAAGTCATCCTCTAAGCAGCTTTACAATGTTAAAGTCATCCTCTAGCAGCTTTACAATGTTAAAGTCATCCTCTAAGCAGCTTTACAATGCTAAAGTCTCCTCTAAGCACTTTACATGTTAAAGTCATCCTCTAAGCAGCTTTACAATGCTAAAGTCATCCTCTAAGCAGCTTACAATGTTAAAGTCATCCTCTAAGCAGCTTTACAATGTTAAAGTCATCCTCTAAGCAGCTTTACAATGCTAAAGTCATATGTAGCAGCTTTACAATGTTAAAGTCATCCTCTAGCAGCTTCACAATGTTAAACATCCTCTAAGCAGCTTTACATGTTAAAGTCATCCTCTAAGCACTTTACAATGTTAAAGTCATCCTCTAAGCAGCTTTACAATGTTAAAGTCATCCTCTAAGCAGCTTTACAATGTTAAAGTCATCCTCTAGCAGCTTTACAATGTTAAAGTCATCCTCTAAGCAGCTTCACAATGTTAAAGTCATCCTCTAATAAGCTTTACAATGTTAAAGTCATCCTCTAAGCAGCTTTACAATGTTAAAGTCATCCTCTAGCAGCTTTACAATGTTAAAGTCATCCTCTAGCAGCTATGCAATGTTAAAGTCATCCTCTGGCAACTATACAATGTTAAAGTCATCCTCTAGCACCTTTACAGTATTAAAGTCATCCTCTAGCAGCTATACACTGTCAAAGTTATCCTGTAGCAGCTTTACAGTGTTAAAGTCATCCTCTAGTAGCTTTACAATGTTAAAGTCATCATCTAAGCAGCTTTACAATGTTAAAGCCATCCTCTAGTAGCTTTACAATATCAAAGTCATCCTCTAGCAAATTTACAATGTTAAAGTCATCCTCTAACAGCTATATACAATGTTAATGTCATCCTCTAAGCAGCTTTACAAAGTTAATGTCATCCTCTAGCACCTATACAATGTTAAAGCCATCCTCTAGCACCTTTACAATGTTAAAGTCATCCTCTAGTAGCTTTACAATGTTAAAGTCATCATCTAGCAGCTTTACAATGTTAACGTCATCCTCTAGCAGCTTTACAATGTTAAAGCCATCCTCTAGCAGCTTTACAATGTTAAAGTCATCCTCTAGCAGCTTTACAATGTTAAAGTCATCCTCTAGTAGCTTTACAATGTTAAAGCTATCCTCTGGCAGCTTTACTATGTTAAAGCCATCCTCTAGCAGCTCTACAATGTCAAATACATCCTCTTGCAGCTTTACAATGTTAAAGTCATCCTCTAGTAGCTTTACAGTGTTAAAGTCATCCTCTAGTAGCTTTACAATGTTAAAGTCATCCTCTAGTAGCTTAATAATGTTAAAGTCATCCTCTAGCAGCTTTACAATGTCAAAGTCATCCTCTAGTAGCTTTACAATGTCAAAGTCATCCTCTAGTAGCTTTACAATGTTAAAGTCATCCTCTAGCAGCTTTACAATGTTAAAGTCATCCTCTAGCAGCTTTACAATGTTAAAGTCATCCTCTAGCAGCTTTACAATGTTAAAGTCATACTCTAGCAGCTATACACTGTTAAAGTCATCCTCTAAGCAGCTTTACAATGTTAAAGTCATACTCTAGCACCTATACAAGGTTAAAGCCATCCTCTAGCAGCTTTACAATGTTAAAGTCATCCTCTAGTAGCTTTACAATGTTAAAGTCATCCTCTAGCATCTTTACAATGTTAAAGCCATCCTCTAGCAGCTTTACAATATTAAAGTCATCCTCTAGTAGCTTTACAATGTTAAATTCATCCTCTAGTAGCTTTACAATGTTAAAGTCATCCACTAGTAGCTATGCAATGTTAAATTAATCCTCTAAGCAGATAAACAATGTTAATGTCATCCTCTAGCAGCTTTACAGCGTTAAAGTCATCCTCTAGCAGCTTTACAATGTCAATGTCATCCTGCAGCAGCTTTACAGTGTTAAAGTCATCATCTAGCAGCTTTACAGTAACAACGTCATCCTCTAGCACCTTTACAATGTTAAAGTCATCCTCTAGCAGCTTTACAATGTTAAAGTCATCCTCTAGCAGCTTTACATTGTTAAAGTCATCCTCTAGCAGCTTTACAATGTTAAAGTCATACTCTAGCAGCTATACACTGTTAAAGTTATCCTCTAAGCAGCTTTACAATGTTAAAGTCATACCCTAGCACCTATACAAGGTTAAAACCATCCTCTAGCAGCTTTACAATGTTAAAGTCATCCTCTAGTAGCTTTACAATATTAAAGTCATCCTCTAGCATCTTTACAATGTTAAAGCCATCCTCTAGCAGCTTTACAGTATTAAAGTCATCCTCTAGTAGCTTTACAATGTTAAATTCATCCTCTAGTAGCTTTACAATGTTAAAGTCATCCTCTAGTAGCTATGCAATGTTAAAGTAATCCTCTAAGCAGATAAACAATGTTAATGTCATCCTCTAGCAGCTTTACAGCGTTAAAGTCATCATCTAGCAGCTTTACAATGTCAATGTCATCCTGCAGCAGCTTTACAGTGTTAAAGTCATCATCTAGCAGCTTTACAGTAACAACGTCATCCTCTAGCACCTTTACAATGTTAAAGTCATCCTCTAAGCAGCTTTACAATGTTAAAGTCATACTCTAAGCAGCTCTAGAAGAGGACATGTATACATTTGATATAGAAGAGGAAATGTATTGATATAGAAGAGGGAATGTATTGACATAGAAGAGGAAATGTTTTGATATAGAAGAGGAAATATTTTGATATAGAAGAGGAAATGATTTGATATAGAAGAGGAATTGTATTGATATAGAAGAGGAAATGTATTGATATAGAAAAGGAAATGTATTGATATAGAAGAGGAAATGTATTTATATAGAGGAATATACAATTACAAACTGTATCTGTCTTCGGATTTTATGTTCAAGTAATTATGCGTTATAGTGTTAGATATATCAAGCACTTCAAAAGACGTCGTGGTTAAATGCATTCATTAATGGTTTAAACGGCTGACAGTTCTAGGAAATATGTTCGAAAATATGCCTAATATTAGTGAACTCTATTTTTATTACGTTGGAGAATGTGAACCGAACAATTTCATTGAATGTCGAATAGCGTACTGGCTATGGCGAACCGTTCCATTTATTCTGTTGGCTATCGGTACGTTTGGAAACGTCGTAAACATTATTATATTGTCACGGCAGAAACTTCGAACGTTTTCCACTGGAGTTTATTTACTAATTTTGGCCATATCAGAATTGACATTCCTATGGACAGGGTTACTGCCCGATACTATTTATAGCATTACGACATTCCGGCTTATAGACCAATCAGAAGTGATCTGCCGCACGCGCTGGTGGATTGCTCTGACGTCAGCGACTTTGTCTGTTTGGATATTAGTACTACTAACCATAGAGCGTACTTTATTAACGAAGGCTCCTGTGTTTTCCAGAAATAAAATGACGCCGAGATTCGCATTAATTTCGTCTCTCATTGTGCTAGTGCTGGTTGGGCTCATAAATGGTCACATGATTTATGGCTTTAGTATTTACACGTCAACCGCCGACAAAACAGTTGATGACAATATAGGTGAACATCAGTTGAACGCCTCAGCATTTCCGTGTGATTTTATTTCAAGTCAATACAAGTACTTCTACGTACATATCTGGGCTGTCATTATGTTTATCTTATATACACTACTGCCTTCTATTATCATTATTCTAGGAAATATCAATATAGCAGCTGTAATACTTCTGCAGAGAAAACGACAAGCAAAGGTCGCTCCCGGAAACCCGGCTAAAGAGGCAATAGCCAAATGTTATTCATCCTTAGCTTCTTCTTTATGTTGTCGACAATGCCTTATTGTATATATTTTGTAGTATGAAGCCAAGTGAAGTACATCAGTGACAGGAACATAGCGAAATGGCAACTGTTGACGGTTATTGTGAATATTTTAGGATGGTGTAATTTCACATTTAACTTTTTCTTTTATTTTGTGAACGGGAACCCTGTTCAAACAAGAATGGAAGAGACTCGTTAGCAAAACTAAAGAGAGTTGTCAAAGGTTTGTTACACGTGGCACTGATCGCTGAACTAGTCGACTGTCATGTACTGACATACAACACGAACAACAACAACAATACCGTTATTGCATTAAACATTCATACAATGTCTATAGCAAGTACATGTATACATGTAGGCAACGACATGGATTTACAAAAGAGCAATATGTTAATATACTCTCTGCTTATACTAATTTTAGTTTCTATATACATTTGCGAAATATATGTATTTTGCTAAATTACTACCAATAGTATTTGATGTTTCTGACATCACATTAGTAAATTTATTAATAGTTGGCCATGTATAGTAATAAAGTTTTAAATAGTTCTGTCTAAAATCTCTAAATTTCGGACATATAAGAAGGAAATGATATTCACTTTCCATCATGCCTGTATTGCAACATATACAGTGTGGTCAGTATACAGGTTATGCATATATATTGTATGGATGGTATATGTATACGCTATCAACACTGTATGTATATATGGTACGACATGCATAGCGTAGCATAGCAGCATAGCATACGTTTTATTGTCATATATAAGGCGTATGGTCACATGTTCGAACCCCGCTCAGACCGTGTCTCTTTATATGAACAAGTTGACAGTTTCTTACGGAGGTTGGTGCAACTAGTACTGGTTTACCGCTGGAGTCTGCCAAGGATATATGTTGCTAGGTCAACTGCCCGACTCTTAAATGGTGTGTGTGTTTTACGTTTATTTATCGTCG
The DNA here is from genome assembly GCA_014843695.1 of Archivesica marissinica. Classification (NCBI taxonomy): domain Eukaryota; kingdom Metazoa; phylum Mollusca; class Bivalvia; order Venerida; family Vesicomyidae; genus Archivesica; species Archivesica marissinica. Next base: position 10,513,387 of record CM026392.1, read on the forward strand.
CTACCGGTTGCCCATGTGAGCGTCGCCTCCTGAAGAGATTAGTAATTTTAGATTGTTGGAGGATAGTGCAATGATACAGACAGAGACACATTCCAGATTCTCCTCTGGTTCTTTTACGTGCACGGTGTAAAGCACCGACACATGACCTCAGTTTAACGTCCCATCTGAAAGATTGTTAATGTTATAATGGTCAGACGGGGGATCGAACCTGCGATCCCTGGATTACAAGTCCAGCGTGTTACCACTGGACTACAAATCCGTCTTAAATGGGCAACAGGTAGCGACGTTCAATAAACTTAAATAATACAATAGAAAGGAGTCTGAGTTTTATAAATAGCATGCCAGTCTTTAAACACCTACAATCAAAACAAACCAACGAGGATCCACAACCTTTGATTATTACAATGGCGATGATGACATGACCGTATTTTAGGACAATGTTAATGGTATCGAAGATGAAGTTGTTGACGAGAATTACGAAACTGCTACGTACGTCATAATTGTTAGATGAAACACACAAGACACCGTTACAACCAATTATTCAGAGTCTACAATCCAAATGGCTAATGTCTAGTAATTGGAAAATGCAATGTTGGATACGAATCAGAAAGTATCATTCATGATAGCCCTTGACTACTATCTGCAAAGAAAATAAGAAGAAATGCAAACATGTTATGGCTCCACAGTAAAACATCATCAAAGTATGATAATTGTGCTTGTCTGCAAACACTAGTTTTTATGTTACAACGACCCAGAACCAATTCCTTCAGTGGGTTCACAAGACCATGCGTATTAGCTCAGGTGAGCTGACAATACAATTCGTCCTATAAAACAGTGATAATTATCAAGAGAAATAAATCTTGTCATGCAAAATATCATCACTATTATTGGGTATTTCCTCTTGGCTATCACTACATGGCTGCCAACTTTGCAATAAGGAAGACGTATTCAGGCAGGTTTAACATGTTCACATGTACTATAGACGGGTCATTAATCCAGTTGTTAACACGTTGGACTGCGAATCCAGGGATCAAGGTTCGATACCCTGTCTGATATTAATAATATTAACAGTTTAACCGATGTCTCGTGTCGCTGCTTTACACCGTACATGTAACAGAACAATGGGTGGCACTCGAATGCGTCTCTGGCACTATCCTCCAACATCTAAAATGACTAATCTCTTCAGGAGGCATCGCTGATATGGGCAACCGGTAGCGACGATAAATAAACGTAATACTGCACACACTCCCATGTGCTTGAATGTTATTACCAGTTATAAGCGCAGCGGTTAGCACACTCGCTTCCCACCAATGCATGTTCGATCTCCGTGCTGGTACACTAGTTATGGACAGGTGGGATTTCCGGATAATCTGGTTTCCTCCCATATGAATGACCACTTATTTGCATTCATAAGCACCAACGAGAGTGATTAATCATATAGTTTGCAAAAGCTTGTTTCGTAATCGTTCCTAAATAAATAAATGAAGTGCTAGATCATGAAGCATTAAAAAAGTATTTGATATTACAACTTGTGTTGTTATTATGTATTTGTTTCAAACATTAATCGAACTCACGACCTTCAGATCGCTCTCTATTGCAGTGATTCTGAGACTGACGCGCTGTCTACTACGCTACAGACGAAGCAATTGAGCAGTATCATTAATGCTTTCGAATTTAATGCAAACATTATAATATTATGCTATCGGGCACATACTGTCGACCATACGATAAGGCGCAATCCGTGTCAACGTATGAAACATACAGTCTCTCAAATCTACAACAGATATTGCGTCTAAGGCCCTTCATGTACTGGAAACGACAGTAGCCGTGAATTAATCACTCAATAATGTATCCGCTTCACTTGCACACCGGCATGAGCTGTTAATCGTTTTAATCTAAAATCACAGTTTGTCATTCTCTGGTTTCTAATATACTAGAGGACGTAGAAAACGCACACGTCGGATACGTGTGTTTTACATGAAAAACAATAACTATATAAATACACAGTATTAAACATTTTGGAATATTTGGTTATTCAGTTTGTATTTTGCAATGTCATATATCTTTGATAGAATCATTCGTATTTCGTGTAATACATTAAATAATCATATAGTGTAGGTTTGCGTTTTCTATGTCATCTAGTATAGTTTAATAATGAAATCGTTAGCATTAATTAGTGCTTTGTCGTATCAACCAATGACAGAGAAACCTATCAGGACTGGTTAGTTGTACTGAAAGGATCGGTCAGTGGTTCAGTCAAGGTATGTTGTCTTCTGTTATGTATCTTGCAACATACATATTTAGGTAGCTCATCCACGGACAATACCCATAACTAGCGTTCACATGTCTCCGCGCACACTCTGCCTTCAAAAACTCTCGTCGTAACATCCCCCCCGAACGACCTTTCCCAAACTCAAGCTATCATTAGCCATTATTGGAGAATCATACATTGGAACATACTAAACTAACATAATTATAGAGAACGAGAACGTATTCATGGAAATAGATGATATAGAGAACGAGAACGTATTCGTGGAAATAGATGATATAGAGAACGAGAACGTATTCATGGAAATAGATGGTATAGAGAACGAGAACGTATTCGTGGAAATAGATGGCATAGAGAACGAGAACGTATTCGTGGAAATAGATGGTATAGAGAACGAGAACGTATTCGTGGAAATAGATGGTATAGAGAACGAGAACGTATTCATGGAAATAGATGGTATAGAGAACGAGAACTTATTCATGGAAATAGATGGTATAGAGAACGAGAACGTATTCGTGGAAATAGATGATATAGAGAACGAGAACGTATTCATGGAAATAGATGGTATAGAGAACGAGAACGTATTCATGGAAATAGATGGCATAGAGAACGAGAAAGTATTCGTGGAAATAGATGATATAGAGAACGAGAAAGTATTCGTGGAAATAGATGGTATAGAGAACGAGAAAGTATTCGTGGAAATAGATGATATAGAGAACGAGAACGTATTCATGGAAATAGATGGTATAGAGAACGAGAACGTATTCATGGAAATAGATGGCATAGAGAACGAGAACGTATTCATGGAAATAGATGGTATAGAGAACGAGAACGTATTCATGGAAATAGATGGTATAACACTATCAATCAATGAAGCTGTAACTCACATATAATGCATTATAAACCCCATTATAGCGAATGGCCACATTTACGCTATCATCTGTGCCAACGAGAGTGATTCATTTAAGTTGTTAAAGCTTGTTTCGCAATAGTTGTAAAATAAATTAAGGTTTAAGCTTTACCGATCACCTGCTTAGAACTATGTCACAATTTAAAGAAATTATACTGTCACATTGTTAATTTTAACTCAAACAAACCTACATTTAATAGCAAACACCTACAATTTGTCAAACCCCCATATTTTGGGGCCCGAAAAAAAAAGAAAGATTTGTTTGTCAAATTGCTTGCTGGTGTACACATATGGATTTAGTGAAGGGGATGCAGTAGCTTTGCACTCATACCTGGAGTACTTTTTAGATATTTTGAGATTATCCCCCAACATGATTAATATAGGAAACATAAATCATAGTAAGCATACGTTAACAATACATTACAGGAGCAATGGTGGGTGTGTTGTTTTTGGTGTTGTGAGAGATGTGTAAATGTAATACAAGATAACAATACATTACAGGAGCAATGTGTGTGAGAGATGTGTAAATGTAATACAAGATAACAATACATTACAGGAGCAATGTGTGTGAGAGATGTGTAAATGTAATACAAGATAACAATACATTACAGGAGCAATGTGTGTGAGAGATGTGTAAATGTAATACAAGATAACAATACATTACAGGAGCAATGTGTGTGAGAGATGTGTAAATGTAATACAAGATAACAATACATTACAGGAGCAATGTGTGTGAGAGATGTGTAAATGTAATACAAGATAACAATACATTACAGGAGCAATGTGTGTGAGAGATGTGTAAATGTATTACAAGATAACAATACATTACAGGAGCAATGTGTGTGAGAGATGTGTAAATGTAATACAAGATAACAATACATTACAGGAGCAATGTGTGTGAGAGATGTGTAAATGTAATACAAGATAACAATACATTACAGGAGCAATGTGTGTGAGAGATTGTAAATGTATTACAAGATAACATACATTACAGAGCATGTGTGTGAGAGATGTGTAAATGTATTACAAGATAACAATACATTACAGGAGCAATGTGTGTGAGAGATGTGTAAATGTAATACAAGATAACAATACATTACAGGAGCAATGTGTGTGAGAGATGTGTAAATGTAATACAAGATAACAATACATTACAGGAGCAATGTGTGTGAGAGATGTGTAAATGTAATACAAGATAACAATACATTACAGGAGCTATGTGTGTGAGAGATGTGTAAATGTATTACAAGATAACAATACATTACAGGAGCAATGTGTGTGAGAGATGTGTAAATGTATTACAAGATAACAATACATTACAGGAGCAATGTGTGTGAGAGATGTGTAAATGTAATACAAGATAACAATACATTACAGGAGCAATGTGTGTGAGAGATGTGTAAATGTAATACAAGATAACAATACATTACAGGAGCAATGTGTGTGAGAGATGTGTAAATGTAATACAAGATAACAATACAGTACAGGAGCAATGTGTGTGAGAGATGTGTAAATGTAATACAAGATAACAATACATTACAGGAGCAATGTGTGTGAGAGATGTGTAAATGTAATACAAGATAACAATACATTACAGGAGCAATGTGTGTGAGAGATGTGTAAATGTAATACAAGATTCAATGAGAGACATCATGCTTACTCTCTAAAAGTAGATACGTCCTATTAAGTGTTTTCCTCTGTTTTTATCGTTGTTTGCTTTGCACAACATACTAGCAATTTCATTCCACTATCGCTTTATATGATTATTAATATCAATTTCACGTGGTTCGACAGTATAGCGTGAAATATTTGTCTTATGCGTAACGTGTTCATTACAGTGGTATTGGTCATTACTGTGCACGAAATTGTCGTGAGATTTTATGTATTGAAGAATTGTAAATGTGTAGGGAGTCATTCTACCGGACAACTGTGTATAGGTTACATCGATCGGTTTCTTTAGCCAAAATTTCGTGCAGCCATGATGTCGAACGACGAAAAGTGCGAATTTCTTTCCAGCATGGAAACTTTAATGACTAGGAAGCTAATTGCATTTGAACAACGCATGGAAGCTTCACAGAGAGAAATATCACAGAGTCAGCTTTCACATATTCAGCAGAACTTGTCGTCCAGTGACAGCTACCCGTTTCGTAGAAAGGGGAACGAAGAGCAACACAAGGTTAATTCCCAAGTTCTTGACCGGTTGAGAGACGCCGACGGTTACCTGAAGAATGCGGCCAGGACCAACGACATTGCGGCTGTAGTTTCAGCGCAGGGGAAGATTGCTGAAGGTATTGACATTGTTACTCACCGTCAGAAACTAGTGAAATTAGCAGATTCCTCCGAGAGTGGATGGCGGGTAGTTCAGGAGTACGAGGCACACCCTTTAGCCGACGGGTCCATCGATGAGAAGAAGATATATCGTGCACAGATGAAGGCCGACCGGAAGTTAAAACAGGATCGTCGCGTCAAGGGTCGTCGCTATGCTCCGTATACTTATACTGCACCGGGTGAATTGTCTTCTACGGCTTCATCTTTGCAGAACCGGGGTAACCAGTTTACACAGGGATGCAACCAGTCTATACATGGGCGGAGGCCTGGAAATTGTTTCCGATGCGGGCGTGCTGGACACTGGCGGATTGAGTGCAAAGCGGTGTTGCCGGATGGTAGTCAGATGAACAAGGATGTTCAGATAAGTAGAACTATGTTAAATTCTGTTATTGAAGCATTTAAATGCACTAAGAAATGTGCGTTACCGAGTGCAGAGTTTATTACTCCTGTCGGTATGTTGAAGGGGTGTTACAATCATTGGAAGGATGCTGGTGCAAACGAATACCTTTTAGATGTAGTAAAGCAGGGCTATAAATTACCATTTAGACATGTACCTAGTTCCGTCTTTCTGAAAAATAATATGTCGGCACGAAATGATCCCTTATTTGTGTTAGGTGAGATTAAGAATTTACTAGCGAAGGGCTGTATCTCAGAGTTAATGGATGCCCCGTATATTGTAAATCCTCTCACTGTTGCTTATGGTACGTCGGGGAAACCTAGACTCGTACTGGACTGCAGGCATTTAAATTTAGAGCTATTTAAATACAAGGTTTGCTTTGAAGATCAGTCTGTAGCAAAGCAGCTTTTTTCAAAAGGGGATTACGTTTTCGCTTTTGATATAAGAAGTGCATACCATCATATAATGCTTTTTCCAGACCACAGAACCTACCTTGGGTTTTATTGGCACGCGTGTGAAGGTAGTACGCGTTATTTCGTATTCAACGTACTTCCATTCGGAATTGCAACAGCGGGGTTTATTTTTACCAAATTGTTGAGGGTTGCTCTAACAAAATGGAGATCCTTGGATTATAGAGTGGTACTGTTTCTTGATGACGGTCTGGGTGGTGGTAGTACTTGTGTTGAAGCATTAGCGGCCTCTGACTTTATACACCGAGATTTAACCGAGTTTGGATTTCTGTTAGCAGAAGATAAGTGCCAGTGGTTACCTCGTCAGTATATTGTTTGGCTAGGGTACGTCTGGGATACTCAAAAAGGTATATGTTTGGTTACAGAAGAACATGTACAGAGAACGGTGTTGCTGTTGCAAGAACTGATAAGCAAAATTGTTACAGGTGTAGTTATTTTTCCTGTGCGCACACTTGCATGTTTAGTCGGCCAGTTGATTTCTATGCAAAGCGCCATAGGGCCGTTGGTAAGATTGAGGTCAAGGTCCCTGTATGAGTGTGTTGTGGGTCGTGCTAGTTGGGAAGCACCAGTTGTGGTAAGTTCAAAAGCATTTGCTGAAATGATTTTCTGGAAGGAAAATCTAAGATTACTCAACAGCGGTAAGCTTGGATCCGCTCGCACTCAAGGTGAAGAACAGAATGATGTTCAGAATGTTGTCTTTTGTGACGCCAGTGGAGCTGGTTTTGGTGGTTTCATTGATGGAAACAGTGACAGCCAAGTTACAGGTTGTTGGTCTAACACCGAGAGTGGTTTGAGTTCCACATGGAGAGAGCTAGAGGCCGTGCATAGAGTTTTGCACAGTTTAGTTCAGAGCCTGGAAGGGCAGACTGTTCTTGTCAATACAGATAACAAGAACGTAGACACTATTTTGAAAGTGGGTAGCAGAAAACCATATTTACAAGATGTTGTTGTCAAAGTGTATGATGTTTGTAAAGCACATAATATCGGATTATTTTCAAAATGGATACCAAGGGCAGACAATTCCGAGGCCGATGTTCTTAGTAGATGTACGGATAGCGACGATTGGTAGGTTGAAAACGACATTTTTGAATTTTTAGACAAAAAATGGGGACCGCATACGTTTGACCGATTTGCTTGCGATTATAATGCCAAATGTACAGTGTTTTATTCTAGGTATTGGTGCCCGGGAACTGCAGGAATAGATGCAATGAGTTTCAGCTGGATAGGCGAAAATAACTGGCTTGTTCCGCCGCCTAGGTTAGCCGCGCAATGTGTGCAAAAATAATGGTAGAAAAATGTAAGTGCACTTTAATGGTGCCATTGTGGAAATCTGCACCATTTTGGCCTCTATTGTTTCCATGTGGTGAGACAAAAAGCAGTGCTATTGACGTTATTGTTGTATTTCAGCCTGGAAAGTTAACGAGACGTGGCAGGGGAAGAAATGGGATATTCGATGGCAGAACATTACATTTTGGTTTTGTTGCTGTAAGATTTGCTTAGGTACAAATACTTAATTTGCTTTGTTATTTATACAGGTTTGAACTTGAAAAGATGCATCGACAATGAGATACAAAAGAGTGGGTTGCACGATGCTAGATCCGAGGCCCTGTCGTCTAAGATGACAGAGTATATTGTGATGTCGAAAAGTGACAGTACAAACTGTAAATATTTCAATTATTTCAAAAAATGGGACAAATACATATCTTCGAAAGGTGGAGCAGCCATTCCAGCTTCCCCTATTCACATTGCATTATATTTAACCGAGTTGATGGACAAACATACATCAAGTGCAGTGATCTCATCCACGGTTTATAGCATTAGATGGGCTCATTTATTAAAAAACTTACCGGATCCTACCAAAAATACTTTTGTGTCCAACTTGGAGCTTCAAAGAGACTTCTTTCTAAACCGGTGTGCAAAAAGGATCCAATCACGTCGGGCGTTTTAGTTGCTTTATGTGAAAAATATTCAGACAGTGCAGATCTTCTGGTAATTAGAGACTTGTGTATGATTCTAATTGCATTTGCAGGGTTCTTACGATTTGATGAATTGAGTAGTTTACATTGTAATGATATCAAATTTCATGATAATTATTTGTCTGTCTATATCAGAAAATGTAAGACCGACCAATACCGATACGGTAACGAAATTGTTTTGTCAAAAGGTACTTCGGTAGCATGTCCATACTTGATGCTGAAACGTTATTGCGCGATCTCGGGTTTATCTCTGACGGACGATTCATTTTTATTTAAGCCATGTTATAGATCAAAATTGAAATGTAATCTCATCTCTAAGAATAAACCTTTGAGTTACACTAGAACTAGGGAATGTCTTGTTTCGCGTTTAAGAGAGGTTGTAGGCGATTCGAACATTGGTCTACATTCTTTACGGTCAGGCGGGGCTACGGCGGCAGCCAACGCAGGGGTTAATGATATGTGCTGGAAGAGGCATGGGCGTTGGAAGGGTGAAAATAGCAAAGATGGCTATGTTGCCGACTCCTTGGAGAGGAGGTTGCAAGTGTCCAAGTCATTAGATCTGTAAACAAATACATGTAGCATATTACACGCATAATCTTCACACCAGCCCGCTCTTTTCGTGTCTAAACCGATCGTCTGGTATTGCAGTTTGGTGTTGCGTTATTATTTGTAATGTATAGTGTAGAAAAGACTAGTATGTGTATTTTCAGTTACGATAGTCTATATTCAAAATGTAACATTGTACATTTAAACTATATTTATGAACAACTTATATTAATCACTCTCGTTGGCTTGGATGAAAGCGTATATGTGGTCATTCATGTGGGAGGACCCGGAGTACCCGGCGAAAACACACCTGTCCGTTGGGTGTTTCACATACTTCCCTGGTCCGAGGATCGAACTCTGGTTGCATTGATGAGAAGCGAGCGCGCTAACCACTGCGCTAATCGGACAACCTTTTGAATATTCATGTAACCCATTTAACCTCCAATATTCGGTCATGCTTGTGTATATTTCATTGTACATATATTTCATTCGTGGATGTCATGTGGAAATCGCGATAGTGCATTGCTAGCGCGTTCGCTTCAAGCTTGAAAGGTATGGGGTTAGCGCCCAGATGTAGCTGTTACGATTGTTTCCTTATTCAAGGTACTTAAATTCCATATTTCCTCTTCTCTCTCCCTCGGGCGATGGATTCCATCAGGAATGAGGTATCGATAGCGATTAATCTAATGTTGTTAAAACTTGTTTCGTAATCGAGCTATAACCAATTTTCTTTCAATGGAGGTTTCCATTTGCAAATGCTACCAACAGTGTCACAAATATAATATTGAATACACTACAGTGAAATAAAAGCGCTAACTAAGCCTTTCTGTCGCAATTTAAATCGTGTATCTCATGCAACACAAGTAAAACTATCACCGTAAAACAGTATCATTAATTTATGGAATTGGGCTATATCAATATGCGCAATTTCCATCCAGCTTGTCATGACGTCATGTCTTTACTTTGGTGATTGATCGTCTTATTGGTCAACATAAACTACGCGCGTGACCTGAAATGGTAATGGGGACGATGTGAGTTGTTTCAATATTATTGATTACTTACATTTATACAATGCGTTATAATATATTATTAAATTTTATAAACCATTTGTTTGGCTTTTATTTTCTCAAAAAAAATTCACATTCTAACACATCGAACCTACAACGGTGAGGGCAAGCGATTTGACCGTAAACCGTAAACTCTCGGTCACGGAGGCCCTACATTCACAGACAATTTACATTTCACGATTTAAAAACGAAATACCCATTGGTTTTAATCCTTATATTTAAATTATATTTTCTGAACGTTTCGAGATTGTAAATGGCACAACTGTTACAAAAGTTGTATTAATTAAGCAGGAATTTACGTCGTTTTTGTTCATTTTAATCAATTACTGTAACGGCGACGTGACGTCATATAACAACTTTAGCCAATCAGCAACGTCTATGGGGTAATTTACCGGAATGTAAACGCAGTAGATTGGAAGGAGCCCAACTTGGTGAGCGTAATAACAAAATACATGTATGGCATACCATAAATTAGCCTGGGAACAGGCGTCGATATATTTAGCCTGATCAGTCATATAAATATATTTTAACACCGAGATCATTAATTAGGCCGTATTGAGCTTCTGATAATATCAACTGTCATTTTGCCAGAAGTTAAAAATCGACAGAATGGAATACAGGTTTAACATAAACTCATAAAAACATAGGTTATGACTGCTGTATATTAAAAATAAATTTATTATACTGGGGGGGATGACTTGGAGTGATTTCAGGCATTGGACCACGAATGCTGTAACCATTATCAGCCATGGGCGTTTATTCTGAATACTCCATCTTTGGTGCTGAATAACTGTTGTGAAAATGTATATATTTACCAAATTTACTTGTTTCTTTAGTAAATGTTATATTGGTAAAATGACAATTTTAAAAATCTAAGATTACTGTATTGTATTTCCTTTTATTGCATAGTACATCAAGTGAGAGGTTGAGTTGCAATGTGATGTTGGCATAGAACAAAATAAGAAGCAAATTACAGTACTGCAATTCATACATATTACATTTATAGTTAGTATTAAATTAATTCATATATTAGAAGAACATTAATTGTACAATTTAATTGAAACTGAAACACATAAATATTCAATATACTATAAATATGAATATCGGATATTTGAGGACATAGTCGAGAAGTTTGTTTTTTGCTGATGGTAAAGCGCGAAATGTTGTCCCAGAAATATGTATTACAATGAACTGTAAATATCAGGATACAAATTTTAGGTATACATACAAGTATGATATTAGATAATAGCTTAATTTTAAACAACTTGATACTTATTATTTCGATTCTAGCACAACTTACTTCTAATAATTTTAGACGAAAATCAAGGAGTATTTTCTTCAAACGCCGTGCATTTGGCTTTCGAAATTTCCTTCCGCGTAAGGGGTGATGACGTTATTTTTTATGGAAAATATCAATCTAGTGCATAAATGAACAAAAGTTGTAACTGATCAATAATTATATTTATTTGTCAAATAAAACTGTACAGAATAGTAACTGAAACGTTACTTAACAGAAAAACAAGACGGACACGAGATTATCTGTTTCTAATAATAGCTCACTTCCACGAATTCCCACGGTGTTATTTACAAACATCACGTGACTTTCATTCATAAAACTTTACACGCATTGTATAAATGGAATAGCCAAGACACGATGCGCGCGCAGCATAGTTCAAAGTAGGTATATCGCAGAATAACCCGAGGTAGATTTTACTCTACAAGTATGTATGTTATTAGCTGGGTCGTGTTGAGGTTGAGTTTGAGATCTGAGAAAAGTTTTATAACCTCGGGGCCAGTAAACGTGTGTATGCCAAGAAACGTGGTGCTAACGTAAAGTCAATAAGTTATTATTCAGTACATATATCAAACAACGCTCAACCACTAAATAATGGTTTGACCCATATCAACTATAGCGTGAATCCCGTGCGCAATGAATATGACATAATAATGTTCTCACGGTATCTTGCTAAATAAGTCTTATTGCCTTACGCAAACGCATATTAGTAACTAATTGATTTCTGGCAATGTTTCGATATATTTCCCCAGAAACAGATTTATATGAGCAAACCATGTATTAAGTAAAAATGAACAGTATATATCTATGCGACCCGTACATTCACTTGGAAGTATATATTGCTAATTGTTTCCGCAAATTGTATTATAATTTTGCTATTGTCTATTAGATAAATAATACAATTGCAGTCCCCCATGCATGTATTCCCAATGTTTATATTTTGTATAACATATCCATACACATTTGTTTTACAAATAATGTATGTGTATCTAGAAGCATTATTATAACGTCTCTTATTATTATTCTTTCTGAATGGCAATGTATATTTTATAGTGATAATTTATTTTAAACATGTCTGTAATATTGTATTATACATCGATGAGACGAAAATAAAGAAATAAAGATATTCTACTATCCATGTCATGTTGTTACATAACCTGTAACCTGACGTAAATAAAACGTTGTTGTTGTTGTTGTTGTTGTTGGAAATAGTTTGATATGTCGGACTAGCCAGTTGGAGAGTTATTTTGAGGAGTAAATATATGAACAGAACAAAACAGAATTATATTTATATAACGTATATAATTACATGTGTCTTGATCTTCGAATTAAATATATATTTTTAATTACATATGATAAGCAATTACAAATCAATTTTAAAAGGAGGATGAACTTAATTTCTATTAACTGTATAGTGTGACATGACAATATTTCAACACTACAATGAGACACATGTTTTTCTACCGACAGCTAAACATATAATATATGTATCTATAGCATTTTGCATTTTAATTCTTAACCTCTATGTAGTTTTCTTAATATTTTTGATAACCATTTTTAAAAAAAAAATGTATTCCTACAAAATTGTTGTCCTTAATGTTGACTATTGTAATGTATGTTGAAAAATGTCTTATTATATTAAATTAATGTTAAGCACGTTTGAAAGTATAATTTCTGTATGAAAATAGTGCTATACAAATCTGGTATAATGATAATAAAATAATAATAATATATGTTGAATTGGTGCAAGATACCTTATTTCGTAAAGCAAAAACACACAACAGTGCTACGCGGTTTTGCGTATAGATTAATACATAGTTTTAGTGTATGTGTTATTTTAAATAATAAATGTTTTCGAAAATAAATGAATAGGAAGCCGTGATATTGATTCATGTACATACAATTGTGTTTTGCTATGGACAGCTGCAGAAATCCTACGGAAATTGTCAATAGTAAGCACAAAATGAACATGTGCGGTTCATTTGGATTTATTCTGATATCACCGCTTATTAGTATTCACCGATATTAGGGTCATTGGGGATATATGTTCCCCAAAAATAGTTTGGCATAAGAGACACGAGTTCTCAGCAGACTGGCCTTTGAGCCACAAAAAATGTACCTACCTACTCGGCCAATCAGTTCATGTATCAATAACTCTTAAAGACCACTATATCAATAACACCGCCTGACCATTACTGCCACGTTTCTTCCTATTCAAACAATGCATGTTACAAGTTGGTTTTGGGATTACAGTAACTGCACAGTATGTGAGCATATGAGCTACATGTAGCCGTCTCCGTGGCCTAGTGGTTAAGGCGTCCACCTACGGAGCGGGAGGTCGAAGGTTTGAACCTCGTCAGGGGTTCGTTCTGATATGGCCGGTTGGTGAGCCGCTAGCTAGTTAAATAATGGTTACCGATTGCCTTACCAGCCTGACATCTGGCATACAAGCATAGGATTCGGGAAGTGCTGATGTTCATGAAAAGGTGTTTCATAAGTCAGAAATGCCTTCATAGGGGTGACACTATAATAAACAAACACTTTACTTTCTTGTTGCTATCCCCATTGTAAATTACCTAGTTCCCCTCTCCCATCTTGCACGCCATAGTCATTACTTAAGCTATAGGTTAATTACAGCAACTACAGACTACTAGTTTTCCTTTTTTCCAAGAACAATCTACCATTGAAACATTCTCCCTCCTGACATTGTCCATCTCCCTACCATAGAGCAATTCAATACGGCAGTTTGCTGTATTGATCATGCCAGCTCCTAGTTGTTCTGCGCAGCTGCTTTTAAACTCTTAACCCAACTTATTGATAGTTATGCCTTTAGCTACTCATACTTGAACTTCTGTGCGATTTTTGACGCACAACATGTCTACATCCCCACGAAGGGGTTCGACATTAGAGGAAGATAGATAGATAGACCAGATTACGGTTTGATTTGTAGGATGGTGGACATAGTTCTGTAGGTACTAAGACTTTATTCAGCACTAGCTCATTCATAAAGGCTTACATTTCCAAATCTATTTTGTCATCATTTAAATTACTACATTTAAGTATGTTTCCACTAAAATGTTTTAGAGAGGAGATTGGTTATTTTCCATGTGACGAGCCTCTGCAGAAGATGGCTATCTTTGTTTACACATTCATTTGGCATTGCCCTATTCTCGAGGTATTGCTATCATAGTTTTTTTACTTTTAATCTTAGACTTGAGATGTTTGCAATAGTGTCGCCCCCATTTGACTGTTTAGTGTTTAAAAAGTACCATCAGCCACATTCATCAAGGCTTACATTTCCAAATCTATTTTGTCATCATTTAAGTTACTACATTTAAGTATGTTTCCAGTGAAATGTTTTAGAGAGGAGATTGGTTATTTTCCATGTGACGAGCCTCTGCAGAAGACGGCTATATTTGTTTACACATTCATTTGGCATTGCCCTATTCTCGAGGTATTGCTATCATAGTTTTTTTACTTTTAATCAACGAATTGAGATGTTTGCAATAGTTTCGCCCCCATTTGACTGTTTAGTATTTAAAAAGTATCATCAGCCACAGACGCTTGGGGTCTGGACACATGGTTTCGGGTTCCAGAGCAAAAACATGTTCGTTGTTTTTGTTTTTAAGAACACTATGATACACTATAGGCTGGACATACTTGTTTTAGGCTCTATCAGTATATGGTCTTGATAGTGAAGGCGTGTCATATTTAAACTTTCTTGGAATGGCCTAATAATGTATGTATAGTGTCAAGCCTATAGTGTATCATAGTGTTCTTAAAAACATGTTTATTAGTTTTCTTGTTTTGAACCCGAAACCATTTGTCCAGACTCCAAGCGTCTGTGTCATAGGCTAGTCTTACATTGGTCTTATAATAGTGTCAGTGACAACATACATTCATTCAGTTTCATACCCTGGAACAAAATTATGAAACTACTGTATTAAACAGCACTAAAATATTCAGTGATTGTTTTTTTTTTACTTCACATGCAAATAGTCCCCCTAAGATTGCTACAGATCATATAATCACTTACAGGACCTGTCCAATGTTGAATACGATATGATAATCGTGAACACATGCATCCGTGGTCCAGTGGTAGAGTGTGTGATTTGGAATCGAACGGACCCGGTGTCGATACATGGGTCAGGCCACGTATGTATTGTCATTGATCAAGGCACCTCACTCACACACACATTGCTTCTTGCATTCGATATTCGCAGATAAATTTGAGAAAGATGCATATGGGGTATTCGATCAACCCAATTTGGACATACCTGTGTATAAGATCAGAGCACAAGACAGTAGAGAAAGAACGCTACATAGAAACCACTAAGTTACCTTTAGGTACTGTTGACAATGGACCATATATAGATGTTTTACAAGACAGACTAATTCCTAAACCGAGGAATAAGTCACAGAGGAAACAAACAGTTGTAACTGAAGAGAGAACAAAGGAAGTAAGAAGATAGAAGTGGTAGAGAATGATAGAAACTTCGACGTCGCAAATAGATCTGATTTAGAGGAAGACGAATATGTAACATTAACATATTATGGTGGGGACGCTCACACTTCCAATAAGGCAGAATAATAGAGATTCGTAGCAATTGACAATACAGAAGATGTTGAAGTCAATGATGAAGAAGGTGCTGCATGGATAGAACATCTTATCATCGAGGACGATGCACACAGGGACGTTGGAAGTCACACAGACATGTCAACAGGAGAATATATAATTATGAGATACACTTTTTGAAATGAGGAAGCAATTTCCTGCAATTCAATGCATTTTGTGACATACAATTGCAGGACTAGAGTTCTTACGACAATCCGTATAAAGGTATAAATTAAGGCTAGATGTATAATATACATGATCTATCGCCCTTATCAATTAAACTAGTACGTAAAATAGCATAAACTAAATTTCGAGATGCACCATATTTGCAATGGGCTCAATTAGTCCACCACTCCACACATCACGGCGCCTATGTATCCCTACTACTCCCCCCTGTGGGGTTTTAATGCAGTTTTGGAGTTTTCATTTTCACATGCGTATGCCCAGCGACGGGCCTGGCTGAAGACATATCCACGAGTGATGTGTCATTTTGATAATGCATGCATTTACCCCTGTTACGTAATGGAATGGTCCAAATGGTTGAATTCAATATACCGAGTAGTTCAAAGTTGGAAGGTTACTTTAGGTCACATTAATAGTTACGATGTCCGGTTGGTTTTGATTGGTAGATAAGGTTGTCAGCTGTTGTACGCCATTTGTAATGGAGATGCCAGTTTTGGCATTCATGCGGTTGATTTAGTTTACATCTTTTAAAGTATTTTAATAAACGTGGACTCTGTTGCAATGGTTAGTATTTGTTATTGCATTGACTGGGGTTCGTTAGTTTTGTTGTAGCAATGTGCCATTGCGTTTCTAAGATTATCACTTCGGGAATGTCATATATTTTCACGACGTGTGATAATGATTGACTTGTGGTCAGACATCGCTATTGAAATTATTTGAAATTATAACACACAGTGCCATTAGATTTCCCCCAAAAATAGTTTGGCACAAAAGAGAGTAGTTTTCAACAGAATGGCCTTTGAGCCACAGGAAAATGTCAAATTTCAATCGGGGTGACCAATTGCGTTTTTTAAAATTTCCCACTACCTACTCAGCCAATCAGTTCATGCATCAATAACTCTTAAGGGCTTCCCTACACTTTTTCAACCAATCCCAGACCACTATATCAATAACACCGTCTGACCATTAGTTTAAACAATATTTATTTCTTTGAATATACATAGTCTAGTATACATAATATGTACATACATGTAGGCCACCATTATAACACACAGTGCCATAAAATGTCCCCCAAAAATAGTTTGGCACAAAAGACAGTATGTAGTTTTCAACAGACTGGCCATTAAGCCACAAGAAAATGTTAAATTTCAATGGGGATGACCAATTGCGCATATATAACTAGTTTTCTTTATATTTGTGTCGTTTGCAGCGGCATACATTGTAATTATATAAACTAGTTTTATTTATATTTGGGTCGGTTTTTTTTTTGTTAATGGACGTCGTTATGTATGTAGTTAGAAACATGTTTTATGTGGGTTAGCATGTTTACGGGTTAACACTGGATAGCAATTATTATTATTATACCATATTTATATAGCGCCTTTATCATATAAAAATTATACGTTCAAAAGCGCTTTACATGTTCATGTAACAATTAACACATATAGAATAAAAAGTACAAGTGGTAAAAGTACAGATAAACCTTATACTTAAAATAATGATTGCAATTTACAGATAAAGTTTAAGAACAAATACAAAAGGACATAATAATAAAACAAAAAGTATTTCAACATTACAATATGAAGTAAAATAAATATATTTTACATAGATAAACAAAAGTCATTTTAGCAGTGATAAAAAACAT
This sequence comes from Archivesica marissinica, assembly GCA_014843695.1. NCBI lineage: Eukaryota > Metazoa > Mollusca > Bivalvia > Venerida > Vesicomyidae > Archivesica > Archivesica marissinica. Next base: position 10,531,087 of record CM026392.1, read on the forward strand.
GTATATCCGAAATTAAATAAGTGTAGTTACAAATCCAAAATAATTAATAATATGTTATATACACACAGTCACTTTATGCACGTCCAGAGTATTGTCTAACATTAATCTCCATGTGCTTGCACAAAAAAGTGAGTTTTCAATGATCTTTTGAATAAACACAATGTCTCAGAGTCTCTTATTCCTGGTGGTAACGCATTCCATAATTTCGGCGCAGCTGTTCCGAAACTGCTGTCTCCGTATGTTACTGTTCGATTTGTTGGTGTCACGAGTCGAAGTGAGCTATTCTTTGATCTTAAGTTTCGTGTTGGTTGATATACACTCATGAGGTTAGTGATATACTTCGGTGCCTGATGATGTAGTGCTTTGTAGGTCAGAGTAAGGATCTTGTACTGGACCCTGTATTGTATTGGCAGCCAATGGAGCTCCTTCAGGATTGGAGACACGTGATCGTATCGTGACGTTTTTGTAATTAGGCGCGCTGCTGTATTCTGGACGTTCTGTAATTTGTTCAGAATTGTATTTGGTACCCCAGTCAGCAGCATATTACAATAGTCTAACCGTGATGTAACTAATGAGTTGACTAGAGTTTTTGTTGCATCAGCTGTTAGGAATTTTCTAATATGACTGATTTGCCGTATTTGGCCATAGCAGGACCTGCAGACAGAGTTGACATGCTGCTCCATGTTCAGCCTTGAGTCGAGCATTGCCCCAAGGTTTCTAACACATGAAGATGGTTCAACTGTGGAGTTTCCAACAGTTACTGACATGTTTTCAATCATTTTGGCATTTTGGTTTGAAGCGAAAACGATAACTTCTGTTTTGTCAGAGTTCAATTTTAGCATATTATTATGCATCCAAGATACAATTTCCTGAAGACAGCTTTCAATGCGG
>CM026392.1:10532977-10570138 GCA_014843695.1 Archivesica marissinica
TTGGAACAGTATATATGTATGCGACCCATACAATCACTTGGAACAGTATATATGTATGCGACCCATACAATCACTTGGAACAGTATATATTTATGCGACCCAGACAATTACTTGGAACAGTATATATTTATGCGACCCCTACAATCACTTGGAACAGTATATATTTATGCGACCCCTACAATCACTTGGAACAGTATATATTTATGCGACCCAGACAATTACTTGGAACAGTATATATTTATGCGACCCCTACAATCACTTGGAACAGTATATATTTATGCGACCCCTACAATCACTTGGAACAGTATATATTTATGCGACCCCTACATTCACTTGGAACAGTATATATTTATGCGACCCCTACAATCACTTGGAACAGTATATATTTATGCGACCCCTACATTCACTTGGAACAGTATATATTTATGCTACCCATACAATCACTTGGAACAGTATATATTTATGCGACCCCTACATTCACTTGGAACAGTATATATTTATGCGACCCCTACATTCACTTGGAACAGTATATATTTATGCGACCCCTACATTCACTTGGAACAGTATATATATTTATGCGACCCCTACATTCACTTGGAACAGTATATATTTATGCGACCCCTACATTCACTTGGAACAGTATATATATTTATGCGACCCCTACATTCACTTGGAACAGTATATATTTATGCGACCCCTACATTCACTTGGAACAGTATATATATTTATGCGACCCCTACATTCACTTGGAACAGTATATATTTATGCGACCCATACAATCACTTGGAACAGTATATATTTATGCGACCCCTACATTCACTTGGAACAGTATATATTTATGCGACCCCTACATTCACTTGGAAGTATATTTTGCTAATTGTTTCCGCAAATTGTATTATAATTTTGTTATTGTCTATTAGATAAATAATACAATTGCTGTCCCCCATGCATGTATACCCAATGTTTATATTTTGTATAACATATCCATACACATTACTTTTTACAAATAATGTATGTGTATCTAGAAGCATTATTATAACGTCTCTTATAATTCTTTCAGAATGGCAATGTAATTTTATAGTGATAATTTATTTTAAACATGTCTGTAATATTGTATGAAACGAAAATAAAGAAATAAAGATATTCTACTATCCATGTCATGTTGTTACATAACCTGTAACCTGACGTAAATAAAACGTTGTTGTTGTTGTTGTTGTTGGAAATAGTTTGATATGTCGGACTAGCCAGTTGGAGAGTTATTTTGAGAAGTAAATATATGAACAGAACAAAACAGAATTATATTTATATAACGTATATAATTACATGTGTCTTGTTCTTCGAATTAAATATATATTTTTAATTACATATGATAAGCAATGACAAATCAATTTTAAAAGGAGGATGAACTTAATTTCTATTAACTGTATAGTGTGACATGACAATATTTCAACACTACAATGAGACACATGTTTTTCTACCGACAGTTAAACATATAATATATGTATCTATAGCATTTTGCATTTTAATTCTTAACCTTTATGTAGGTTTCTTAATATTTTTGATAACCATTTTTAAAAAAACAAAATTTATTCCTACAAAATTGTTGTCCTTAATGTTGACTATTGTAATGTATGTTGAAAAATGTCTTACTATGTTAAATTAATGTTAAGCACGTTTGAAAGTATAATTTCTGTATGAAAATAGTGCTATACAAATCAGGTATAATGATAATAAAATAATAATAATATATGTTGAATTGGTGTAAGATACCTTCATGTGTAAAGCAAAAACACACAACAGTGCTACGCGGTTTTGCGTATAGATTAATACATAGTTTTAGTGTATGTGTTATTTTAAATAATAAATGTTTTCGAAAATAAATGAATATGAAGCCGTGATATTGATACATGTACATACAATTGTGTTTTGCTATGGACAGCTGCAGAAATCCTACGGAAATTGTCAATAGTAAGCACAAAATGAACATGTGCGGTTCATTTGGATTTATTCTGATATCACCGCTTATTAGTATTCACCGATATTAGTGTCATTGGGGATATATGTTCCCCAAAAATAGTTTGGCACTAGAGACACGGGTTTTCAACAGACTGGCCTTTGAGCCACAAACAATGTCAAATTTCAATGGGGGTGATCGATTGCGTTTTTTAAATTTCCCACTAAAGGCACCACCCATACTCTGAAGGTAATTTGGTGGTGAATGTTGCACTGACACATGCATTTATAATAATTATGCTGTTTATTTGTCACCAAATAGTATGCAAATATTTTAAAATATTCCAAAATGCAGCTCATATATTGTATTTTAATATTTAGAAGTCATTTTCACTATTGCTGACAATACATACTCAGCCAATCAGTTCATGTATCAATAACTCTTAATGGCTTCCCTACACTTTTTCAACCAATCCCAGACCACTACATCAACGCCGTCTGACCTAAAGGCACCCACCCCCTACTCTGAAGGTAATTTGGTGGTGAATGTTGCACCGACACCTGCATTTATAATATGCTGTTTATTTGTCACCAAATAGTATTGCTGAGAATACATACTCAGCCAATCAGTTCATGTATCAATAACTCTTAAAGACCACTATATCAATAACACCGCCTGACCATTACTGCCACGTTTCTTCCTATTCAAACAATGCATGTTACAAGTTGGTTTTAGGATTACAGTAACTGCACAGTATGTGAGCAGATGAGCTACATGTAGCCGTGTCCGTGGCCTAGTGGTTAAGGCGTCCACCTATGGAGCGGGAGGTCGAAGGTTAGAACCTCGTCAGGGGTTCGTTCTGATATGGCCGGTTGGTGAGCCGCTAGCTAGTTAAATAATGTTACCGATTGCCTTACCAGCCTGACATCTGGCATAAAAGCATAGAATTCGGGAAGTGCTGATGTTCATACAAAGGTGTTTCATAAGTCAGAAATGGCTAGCCCTTTATAGGGGTGACACTATAATAAACAAACACTTTACTTTCTTGTTGTTATCCCCATTGAAAATTACCTAGTTCCCCTCTCCCATCCTGCACGCCATAGTCATTCCTTAAGCTATAGGTTAATTACAGCAACTACAGACTACTAGTTTTCCTTTTTTCCAAGAACAATCTACCATTGAAACATTCTCCCTCCTGACATTGTCCATCTCCCTACCATAGAGCAATTCAATACGGCAGTTTGCTGTATTGATCATGCCAGCCCCTAGTTGTTCTGCACAGCTGCTTTTAAACTCTTAACCCAACTTATTGATATTTATGCTTTTAGCTACTTTTGACACGCGACATGTCTACATCCCCACGAGGGGATCGACAGTAGAGGAAGATAGATAGATAGACCAGATTACGGTTTGATGTGTAGGATGGTGGACCTAGTTCTGGGTACTATGACTTTATTCAGCACTAGTTCATTCATCAAGGCTTACATTTCCAAATCTATTTTGTCATCATTTAAGTTACTACATTTAAGTATGTTTCCACTAATATGCTTTAGAGAGGAGATTGGTTATTTTCCATGTGACGAGCCTCTGCAGAAGACGGCTATCTTTGTTTACACATTCATTTGGCATTGCCCTATTCTCGAGGTGTTGCTATCATAGTTTTCTTAACTTTTAATCAATGACTTGAGATGTTTGCAATAGTGTCGCCCCCATTTGACTGTTTAGTGTTTAAAAAGCACCATCAGCCACAGACGCTTGGGGTCTGGACACATGGTTTCGGTTTCCAAAGCAAAAAACATGTTCGTTGTTTTTGTTTTAAAGAACACTATGATACACTATAGGCTGGACATAATTGTTTTAGGCCTTATCAGTATATGGTCTTGATAGTGAAGGCGTGTCATATTTAAACTTGCTTGGAATGGCCTAATAATGTATGTATAGTGTCAAGCCTATAGTGTATCGTAGTGTCAAGCCTATAGTGTATCATATTGTCAAGCCTATAGTGTATCATAGTGTCAAGCCTATAGTGTATCATAGTGTTCTTAAAAAAATGTTTATTAGTGTTCTTGTTTTGAACCCGAAGCCATTTGTCCAGACTCCAAGCGTCTGTGCCATAGGCTAGTCTTACATTGGTCTTATAATAGTGTCAGTGACAACAAACATGTGTCCAGGCTCCAAGCGTCTGTGCCATAGGCTAGTCTTACATTGGTCTTATAATAGTGTCAGTGACAAAATACATTCATTCAGTTTCATACCCTGGAACAAAATTATGAAACTACTGTATTAAACAGCACTAAAATATTTGATTGTTTTTTTTACATGAAATAGTCCCCCTAAGATTGCTACAGACCATAAAATCACTTACAGGACCTGTGCAATGTTGAATACGATATGATAATTGTGAACACATGCATCCGTGGTCCAGTGGTAGAGTGTCTGATTTGGAATCGAACGGACCCGGGGTCGATACATGGGTCAGGCCACGTATGTATTGTCATTGATCAAGGCACCTTACTCACACACACATTGCTTCTTGCATTCGATATTCGTCACAAGATCGCAGATAAATTTGAGAAAGATGCATATGAGGTATTCGATCAACCCAATTTGGACATACCTGTGTATACGATCAGAGCACAAGACGGTAGAGAAAGAACGCTACATAGAAACCACTAAGTTACCTTTAGGTACTGTTGACAATGGACCATATATAGATGTGTTAAAAGACAGACTAATACCTAAACCGAGGAATAAGTCACAGAGGAAACAACCAGTTGTAACTGAAGAGAGAACAAAGGAAGTAAGAAGATAGAAGAGGTAGCGAATGATAGAAACTTCGACGTCGCAAATAGATCTGATTTAGAGGAAGATGAATATGTAACATTAACATTACGCTCACACTTCCAATAAGGCAGAAGAATAGAGATTCATAGCAATTGACAATACAGGAGACGCTGAAGTCAATGAAGAAGAAGGTGATGCATGGATAGAACATCTTATCATCGAGGACGATGCACACAGGGACGTTGAAAATCACACAGACATGTCAACAGGAGAAGATATAATTATGAGATACACTTTTTGAAATGAGGAAGCAATTTCCTGCATTTCAATGCATTTTGTGACATAAAGTTCTTACGACAATCCGTATAAAGGTATACATTAAGGCTAGATGTATAATATACATGATCTATCGCCCGTATCAATTAAACTAGTACATAAAATAGCACAAACTAAATTTCGAGATGCACCATATTTGCAATGGGCTCAATTATTCCACCACTCCACACATCACGGCGCTTATGTATCCCTACTACTCCCCCCTGTGGGGTTTTAATGCATTTTTGGAGTTTTCATTTTCTGAGACCAATGATACACACGTGCATACTTGCGTATGCCCAGCGACGGGCCTGGCTGAAGACATATCCACGAGTGATGTGTCATTTTGATAATGCTTGCATTTACCCCTGTTACGTAATGGAATGGTCCAAATGGTTGAATTCAATATACCGAGTAGTTCAAAGTTGGAAGGTTACTTTAGGTCACATTAATAGTATGATTTCCCGCGGTTGGTTTTGATTGGTAGATAAGGTTGTCAGCTGTTATACGCCATTTGTAATGGAGATGCAAGTTTTGGTATTCATGTGGTTTATTTAGTTTATACCATTTAAAGTATTTTAATCAACCAGGAATCTGTTGCAATGGTTAGTATTTGTTATTGCATTGACTGGGGTTCGTTAGTTTTGTTGTAGCAATGTGTCATTGCGATTCTAAGATTATCACTTCGGGAATGTCATATTTTCACGACCTGTGATAATTTTTTATTTTATATTTCGGGTTTTGCGCCTGCATCAGCACCATTTTTGGGCTATATCGCCGGCGGGCAGTTTACCTAACAACACCTTTCCTGGGCAGGCTCCAGCGGTTAACCAGTAATTGGGTGCACCAACCTCCGTAAGAAACTGCCAACTTTTTCATATAAATGAAACACGGTCTGAGCGGGGCTCGAACCCGTGACCATCAGTAATGATAGGTTACAGTGGTATACAAGTCAGCGACCTTAACCACTCGACCACAGAGGCGGACTTGTGGTCAGACACAGCTATTGAAATTTCCATAGGCCACCATTAGTTTAAACAGTGTTAAACACTATTTATTTCTTTGAATATACATAGTCTAGTATACATAATATGTACATACATGTAGGCCACCATTATAACACACAGTGCCATAAAATTTCCCCCACTCAGCATTTGTAATGACCATCATTTTCCATGTTTGTTGTCTTCCTTTTTGTCTGTTTGACATTTTTCTGCTCCATGCAAATAATTATTTCCTTTTAGTAGCTTCCTGGCGCAAGATTTAGTTCCATTCTTCAAAAAAACCCTTGTTTTGCAGGGGGTGGGGTAAAATAATGGTCCCTGATCACCACCATATCTTATCTAATACTATAAATGTGGTACGTCTGTCTCAGGCAGACATTATTTCATATATTCATGAGAAATATTACACTGTTAGTGTAAAGATTAATATGTGACGACATTATAAATGTCTTATTTAGAGTTCTATTGCTAAAATGGCCAACAGTCTATGTTAAGCACACTGCATAGTGTCCCATTTGAAGGCCTGTGCTGTACAATGGTGATGTGGAAGACATAAGAAAGTCATATTTATGTGCAGAAATGTTTATTGTAATGGTATATATCTATTATATTAAATGAAACGCAAAATAAAATTGTCTTTAGGTCAGACGCTGTTATTGATATAGTGGTATGGGATTGGTTGAAAACGTGTAGGGAAGCCCTTAAGAGTTATTGATACACGAACTGATTGGCTGAGTAGGTATTGTCACAAATAGTGAACATGACTTCTAAATATTAAAATACAATATATGAGCTGCATTTTGGAATATTTAAAAATATTTGCAGACAATATGGTGACAAATAAACAGCATATTATAAATGCAGGTGTCAGTGCAACATTCACCACTAAATTACCTTCAGAGTAGGGGGTGGGTGCCTTTAGTGGGAAATAAAAAAAAACGCAATTATTCAACCCCATTGAAATTTGACATTTTCCTGTGGCTCAAAGGCCAGTCTGTTGAAAATTACTGTCTTTTGTGCCAAACTATTTTGGGGGAAAATATAATGGCACTGTATGTTATAATGGTGACCTATGGAAATTGCAATAGCGGTGTCTGACCAAAAGACAGTAACTTGAGTAAGTAGTTTTCAAAATGTTAAATTTCAATGGGGATGACCAATTGCGTTTTTTATTCCCATTAAAGGCATCCACCCCTTACTCTGAAGGTAATTTGGTGGTGAATGTTGCACTGACAGCTGCAGTTATAATATGGTGTTTATTTGTCACCAAATAGTATGCAAATATTCCAAAATGCAGCTCATGTATTGTATTTTAATATTTAGAGGTCATTTTAACTATTGCTGACAGTACCTACTCAGCCGATCATATCATGCATCAATAACTCATTAAGGGCTTCCCAACCAATCCCAGACAACTATATCAAAAACACCGTCAAACCCGTTGTGAGGCGGTCGCTGAATGCACACCAACCTCCGCTGCGTTTCCTGATCATGTTTAGCTGAGTTAACCAGTATCACATGTGGCTTCTGTGATCCAGTTGTAGAGCATCGGATTTGGAGTCGAACAGTCCAGGGTTCAATACTCTGTCAGGCCACGTATGTAGTGTCATTGAGCAAGTCACCTCACAAACATTGCTTAGTACTGGTTAACAGCTTAGGTCGGCTAAGCCTGCCCAGGAAAACATGTCTAGGTCACTGCAAGTGGTTTGATGGAGCATACATACATACTAAGCAATGTGTGTGAGGTGCCTTGTTCAATTACACTACATATCACATATGTCACAAAAGTGACCTGACTATCTGATACGGGACCCGTCACCGGTCAATTCCAACACCGATGCTGGACCACGGATGCCACACAATTTTGTGGAGTTTCGTGTACATAGCTAATTTTGTTTTTATTTATTTAGATTCAATTTGCATTCATTTAGTCCTATATATAGTGGTGGAAGTTGTGATAGCGCATTTCGCTTCAGGTTCGGAGTTCGAACCCTGCTGGACCTGTTACGAGTGTGCCCTTAGGCAAGGCATTTAAATTCCAAGTTACCTCTTCTCTCTCCCTCGTGGCGATGGACTCCCATCAGGAATGAGATCTCGAGAGTGATTAATATAAGTTGTAAGAACTTGTTTCGCAATTTAGCTAAAAATAAATTTGTATAAACTATATATATATATATGTGATGTATTTCACTTCATTAAAATTTGATTATTATAACTTTGTGAATAGTCTGTTCTTGTTGATAGAAGACCTTTGGAAACTTTCTGTCTGGCTAGTCTGGAGCATCATCATTTAAGTGGTGTATAACACAAGGTGGTTGTGAGGTGCACGTATTAACCGGGTTAAAAATCACTCTACGGTGCCGAGACCAACCCTCACCTGCAGGGTTCAATTTTGGTACAAAATTTAGAGGGAAGTCACCCCTCCACCCAATTTAGGGAGAAGCGAGGGGAAATCATGAATGTGTGCATTTCACCTACATATTTTACTTTAAATCTACATTTTCATGTACACGTTCAGATTTAGCCATCATACAGTGAGTGCAATGCCATTTACCAGACTAGTCTTCAAAATAAAAGTTCTTCAATTTTGAAGCAGACCTAACCGGTTACAATTTACGTTTTGGACGATCTACCGGTATGCACAAGTTATTGCCTACATGTGCGAAAGGCCCAGAGATTGAGCCCCGCTGGAGCCGTTACGATTTTGCCCTTAGGCAAGGCATTTAAATTCCACATTGCCTCTTCTCTCTGTCTCGTGGCGATGGATTCCATTAGGAGTGAGGTTTCGAGAGTGATTAATATAAGTTTACAGAACTTGTTTCGCAATTGAGCTAAAATAAATGTGTATAAACTAAGCTAAATGACCTCCCAACTTTGTTCTTAAATCAGTTGTATTTTACCTAGACATCGGATTGAAAAAATGGAAAGCACTTGAAAGTAAAGATTGAAAAACTTAATCATAATTTATGATGTCAATGTTATAGAAAAGAATCAAAAGGTTGTGTTTCGTAGTGAACCAGTAGTCCCTCAGGGGACGGTTTTGTCACATTAACGATAATTTGACAATTTGTTTATAGCTTTTATAACTAATACTGTTATTTTTCTATAATTTGTGTTGTATGTTACTTTTTGATGACTTTTGTATTTGTATGTTATTTTACTATAAATTGTGTATTTGTGTGTTAATTTTCTATGATTTGCGAATTGGTATATACAAAATGTACTTTTCTCAGGTTCGTCAGGCTTCCTGCTGTCGGGTCGCATTTGTCGCGAAATGCGCATAAAGATTATATCTGGCTCCAAAAATCTTCAGTTGGCGATAATCCTTGGTGCATGCCATAAATATCGGCAAAATAACATTGTTCAAGAAGCATAATCGGCTGAAAATCCATGAAAGTGAAGGTCGCATGTGTGGTCACGCGTGCGATGATGACAACTTTGTGTTAGTTTCCTATGGCTTGTGTATATTTTGTGTATTTCAGGTTGACAGGAGAGATGGTTTGTGTTAGTTTCCTATGAATTGTGTATATTGTGTGTATTTCAGGTTGACAGGAGAGATGGTTTGTGTTAGTTTTCTATGACTTGTGTATATTGTGTGTATTTCAGGCTGGCAGGAGAGATGGTTTGTGTTAGTTTCCTATGAGTTGTGTATATTGTGTGTATTTCAGGCTGACAGGAGAGATGGTTTGTGTTAGTTTCCTATGACTTGTTTATATTGTGTGTATAACCGGCTGGCAGGAGAGATGGTTTGTGTTGGACAATGGCTTATGTATATTGTGTGTATTTCAGGCTGGCAGGAGAGATGGTTTGTGTTAGTTTCCTATGACCTGTGTATATTGTGTGTATTTCGGCTGACAGGAGAGATGGTTTGTGTTAGTTTCCTATGACTTGTTTATATTGTGTGTATTACCGGCTGGCAGGAGAGATGTTTGTGTTGGACAATGGCTTATGTATATTGTGTGTATTTCAGGCTGGCAGGAGAGATGGTTTGTGTTAGTTTCCTATGACTTGTGTATATTGTGTGTATTTCCGGCTGGCAGGTGAGATGGTTTGTGTTGGACAATGACTTGTGTATATTGTGTGTATTTCAGGCTGGCAGGTGAGATGGTTTGTGTTAGTTTTCTATGACTTGTGTATATTGTGTGTATTTCAGACTGGCAGGAGAGATGGTTTGTGTTGGACAATGACTTGTGTATATTGTGTGTATTTCAGGCTGGCAGGTGAGATGGTTTGTGTTAGTTTTCTATGACTTGTGTATATTGTGTGTATTTCAGGCTGACAGGAGAGATGGTTTGTGTTAGTTTCCTATGACTTGTGTATATTGTGTGTATTTCAGGCTGACATGAGAGATGGTTTGTGTTGGACACTGGCTTGTGTATATTGTGTGTATTTCAGGCTGACAGGAGAGATGGTTTGTGTTAGTTTCCTATGACTTGTTTATATTGTGTGTATTACCGGCTGGAAGGAGAGATGGTTTGTGTTGGACAATGGCTTGTGTATATTGTGTGTATTTCAGGCTGGCAGGAGAGATGGTTTGTGTTAGTTTCCTATGACTTGTGTATATTGTGTGTATTTCCGGCTGGCAGGTGAGATGGTTTGTGTTGGACAATGACTTGTGTATATTGTGTGTATTTCAGGCTGGCAGGTGAGATGGTTTGTGTTAGTTTTCTATGACTTGTGTATATTGTGTGTATTTCAGACTGGCAGGAGAGATGGTTTGTGTTGGACAATGACTTGTGTATATTGTGTGTATTTCAGGCTGGCAGGAGAGATGGTTTGTGTTGGACAATGACTTGTGTATATTGTGTGTATTTCAGGCTGACTGGAGAGATGGTTTGTGTTAGTTTTCTATGACTTGTGTATATTGTGTGTATTTCAGACTGGCAGGAGAGATGGTTTGTGTTGGACAATGACTTGTGTATATTGTGTGTATTTCAGGCTGTCTGGAGAGATGGTTTGTGTTAGTTTTCTATGGCTTGTGTATATTGTGTGTATTTCAGGCTGACAGGAGAGATGATTTGTGTTAGTTTCCTATGACTTGTTTATATTGTGTGTATTACCGGCTGGCAGGAGAGATGGTTTGTGTTGGACAATGGCTTGTGTATATTGTGTGTATTTCAGGCTGGCAGGAGAGATGGTTTGTGTTAGTTTCCTATGACGTGTGTATATTGTGTGTATTTCCGGCTGGCAGGAGAGATGGTTTGTGTTGGACAATGACTTGTGTATATTGTGTGTATTTCAGGCTGGCAGGAGAGATGGTTTGTGTTAGTTTCCTATGACTTGTGTATATTGTGTGTATTTCAGGCTGGCAGGAGAGATGGTTTGTGTTAGTTTTCTATGACTTGTGTATATTGTGTGTATTTCAGGCTGGCAGGAGAGATGGTTTGTGTTAGTTTTCTATGACTTGTGTATATTGTGTGTATTTCAGGCTGGCAGGAGAGATGGTTTGTGTTGGACAATGACTTGTGTATATTGTGTGTATTTCAGGCTGACAGGAGAGATGGTTTGTGTTAGTTTTCTATGACTTGTGTATATTGTGTGTATTTCAGGCTGGAAGGAGAGATGGTTTGTGTTGGACAATGGCATTCTTTCATATTATAAATGTGAAGATGATGTTAACTCCGGGTGTAAAGGCTCAGTCAAAATGTATGTTTATGATATCTCAGGTATGAATTTACCATGCATGTCGTATATACTTACCCGTAGGTCGTCTCCAGTATTTTACCATGTATGTCGTATATACTTACCCATAGGTCGTCTCAAGTATTTTACCATGTATGTCGTATATACTTACCCGTAGGTCGTCTCCAGTATTTTACCATGTATATCGTATATACTTACCTGTAGGTCGTCTCCAGTATTTTACCATGTATGTCGTATATACTTACCCATAGGTCGTCTCAAGTATTTTACCATGTATGTCGTATATACTTACCCGTAGGTCGTCTCCAGTATTTTACCATGTATATCGTATATACTTACCTGTAGGTCGTCTCCAGTATTTTACCATGTATGTCGTATATACTTACACGTAGGTCGTCTCCAGTATTTTACCATGTATATCGTATATACTTACCCGTAGGTTGTCGCCAGTATTTTACCATGCATGTCGTATATACTTACCCGTAGGTCGTCTCCAGTATTTTACCATGTATTTTAATTTTTAAGGAGAATGGGGCGAAGTCAGGGTCCCAAGGGCGACTACTTCGCCCATGTCACCCTCTAGAATGAGCCCTGCAGTAATAAGAACACGTAATCATTTGCTCCCTAGAATGTCTGGGCATTGTATACAGCACATTCTAAGAAGCCCTGATAGTGAGCAGTTCTTAGAATTTCCGTGAAAAACCTTTTTTGTTTGACCCACACAAACTATAATATTCTGGTCATAGCTAATCAGCTGATTTGTGGAAGGTCCTGCCCAGATATCTTCACATGTTTGAAATAACTACCATGTAATTTTGCGTCACCAATAGAAATGGTAAAGTTATCATTCCGTCCATACTCGCCTATAAGACAGAGTTTTTGGCCACCAAATTATGGCCTCAAATTGGCTTCCCGTCTTATAAGTGAGTTCTAACAATATTTTTTTAAAGTGTTAAAATTTAATCCATAAGTCCGTTTTAGAAAGTCCACCTCCGTGGTCGAGTGGTTAAGGTCGCTGACTTTTATACCACAGTAACCTATCATCACTGATGGTCACGGGTTCGAGCCCCGCTCGGACCGTGTCTCATTTATATGAAAAAGTTGGCAGTTTCTTACGGAGGTTGGTGCACCCAAGTACTGGTTAACCGCTGGAGCCTGCCCAGGAAAGGTGTTGTTAGGTAAACTGCCCTCCAGCGATATAGCCCGAAATGGTGCTGATGCAGGTGTAAAACCCGAAATATAACATAACATATAACGTTTTAGAAAAGAACGTACTTTGACACTGAACATTTCTTCAACTTGCACTGGCCAAACATGCAATTTACATGTGTGGTATTCATTTTATCAACCCGTCTTATACATGTATGCAAGTGCATGCCAAAATCCACATATTTCAGGACTAAAGTAGGGGGGTCATCTTATAGGCAAGATCGTCTTATAAGCGATTATGGACAGTAATTGTTTTATGACCTAAGCTTTTATTGCGACTCAATCTTCCAAGTAAACAACAATCTAATTACAAAATGTGTAACGCACGCCCTTAGGAATGTGTTGTACCAATCTTTGTACAATATGTGATGTCAAACAACTCAGTAATAAACAATACAATTAATTTCGTAATTATTCTATGTAAATCTTTTATATATAGAATGAAGTGTAGAAAAGAATTGCCACGTTTTGAATGCTTTAAAAGCTATCTAAATATTAGAATTAATTTAGAACGGGAGATTGCTTTACGAACAGACGAATTAGAAAAATACAACTCCAAGTGGGTAACGTTTATATAATCAATTAATTCCTCTATTTATATTTTTTTGTGTGTAATTTGAAAATAAATAAATGGAAACGATCACCCATATGCTTTTTTTTTAATTCACCCTTATCTTTTTGCTTTAAAATATATTTTTCAAACTAGGGGTACTTATCCAGAAATAACCCTTTTGTGTATATACATGGAAGGCAAACGTCTTATGATATCATTTATGTTGTAACATAGTGTAAATGCTTTGTATGTACATACAAGGAAGAAATAAACGGGGATACTCGAAAAGGGGCCTCAAAATTTAAAAAAATAAAATAAATATGTGATGTCGTGATAGAAGTCGTGATAGTGCTGTGGATGCGTTTTCGGGATGCGCTTTCGCTTCAGGTGCGAAAGATCCAGAGTTTGAGCACTGCTGCCCCGAGCCGATGCGATTGTGCCCTTAGGCAAGGCATTTAAATTCCACGTTGCCTCTTCTCTCTCCCTCGTGGCAATGGATTCTATCAGGAATGAGGTCTCGAGAGTGATTAATACAAGTTGTAAGAACTTGTTTCGCAATTGAGCTAAAATTATTTTTGTAATGTTGTATTTTTCAGTTCATGCTTCGGACAAGACGAGACTGGACTTGATCATTCCAGGAGAGCAGCATTTCTACATCAAGACTTCGAACCCACAGGACAGACAAGCATGGCTGGTCGCTCTCGGCACATCCAATGTCTCCATGGGCAAAACAAATTGTTAAGACCCAGATAAGGATCAGTGTTGCTTGCTATGTCGGCATGTCAATGTCTCCATGGGCAAAACAAAGTATTAAGTCGGTGTTTACTTGCTTTCATCCGTGCCAATGTGAGTGATGAATATAAGTTGTGTTTTTTACAATATTCATTGACAAATGAGTGTGCAGCCAGCCAAGGGAATAACAGTAAGTGGCTGCTTAGCACTGGTGGCTGCTTAATAGAGGTCAAATGTATAACAAAGCAACATATTGGGAATACGGAAACTGGCTGCGTAATGCAGGTTGGCTGCTTAATAGAGGTCAAATGTATAACAAAGCAACATATTGGGAATACGGAAACTGGCTGCCTAATGCAGGTTGGCTGCTTAATAGAGGTGACCACTAACACATGTTTGACTGTATATCACATGTTGTGGCGTGCATGGTCCAATTGTAGAGCGACGGATATGGAATCGATGGGTCACAGGTTCGATACTCGGGTCAGGGCATCTGTGGTGTGAATGATCAAGGCACCTCATACACATTACCTAGTACTGGTTAACCGCTCGGTCAACTAAGCCATGCACAGGCATCATGTCTAGGTCCCCGCAAGGTGTTTGACATTAACGGAATATACATGCATAAATATCGTATACAGTCAAACCTGTCTTAAGCAGCCAGCCAAGGGAATCATAGAAAGTGGCTGCTTAACACAGGTGGCTGCTTAATAGAGGTCAAATATATAACAAAACAACATATTGGCAATGTGGCAACTGGCTGCTTAATACAGGTTGGCTGCTTAATAGAGGTGACCACTAACACTGGTTTGACTGTAATTTAATTGGGAGAAAGGATAGCATGCAGTGACATTATCCCCCTTATGACTTTAAAATGGCGACAACGTCAACAACAGTACCTTTCTGATCTCCCTTGTGCAAAATGACCCTTAGCCTAAAACTGACCATTTTTTCTGCAGCATCTACATACGAGTTTGGTTTATTTGGTTTTGTTTTCTTTTCTATCAATGCAATGCCAACGTACTACGTACGAACCCACCAGTTTACTCTTACCTTAGGAAATGAATGCATATAAGTCTTCCAGGACTTGTTTTCAGATCCTTATTACTGTGTGGCATGTGTAAGTGTATGTACATTAACTTCATCACTGATGGTCACAGGTTCGAGCCCCACTCAGGCTGTCTCTCATTTATATGAAAAAGTTGGTAGTTTCTTACGGAGGTTGGTGCACCCAAGTACTGGTTAACCGCTGGAGCCTGCCCAGGAAAGGTGTTGTTAGGTAAACTGCCCGCCGGCGATATAGCCCGAAATGGTGCTGATGCAGGCGTAAAGCCCGAAATATAACATAACATATATGTACAATAACTATAGAACATATTGTATACTGTATATGAATACTATTGAAAAAATAATACTGTTTAAACCAAGATGGCGGGCTGTGACTGGGAAAATATATTTTGGGAAATAGAAACACAGAGTATCCTGTGAAGGTTGTACATTGTTGTAGTTTAATTATTTGCATGTTAAATATTGACGACTGAAAATGTTGGGTTTGAGTTCTTGCACTTAGTTTATGCAAATTTATTTTTAGCTCGATTGCGAAACAAGTTCTTACATCTTATATAATCAACCAACAAACCATTCAACCAACAAACCATTCAACCAACAAACCATTCCACTAACAAACCATTCCACCAACAAACTATTCCACCACTAAACCATTCAACCAACAAACCATTCCACCAACAAACCATTCCACCAATAAACCAATCAACCAACAAACCATTCAACCAACAAACCATTCCACCAACAAACCATTCCACCAACAAACTATTCCACTAACAAACCATTCCACCAACAAACTATTCCACCAACAAACCATTCCACCAACAAACCATTCCACCAACAAACCATTCAACCAACAAACCATTCAACCAACAAACCATTCAACCTACACATCATTAAACCAACAAACCATTCAACCAACAAACCATTCCACTAACAAACCATTCCACTAACAAACCATTCAACCAACACACCATTCCACCAACACACCATTCCACCACTAAACCATTCAACCAACAAACCATTCAACCAACAAACCATTCCACCAATAAACTATTCCACCAACACACCATTCCACCACTAAACCATTCCACCAACAAACTATTCCACCACTAAACCATTCAACCAACAAAACATTCCACCAACAAACCATTCCACCAACAAACCATTCCACCAACAAACCATTCCACCAACAAACCATTCAACCAACAAACCATTCCACCAATAAACTATTCCACGAACACACCATTCCACCACTAAACCATTCCACCAACAAACTATTCCACCACTAAACCATTCAACCAACAAACCATTCCACCAACAAACCATTCCACCAACAAACCATTCCACCAACAAACCATTCCACCAACAAACCATTCCACCAACACACCATTCCACCAACACACCATTCCACCACTAAACCATTCCACCAACAAACCATTCCACCAACAAACCATTCAACCAACAAACCATTCCACCAACAAACCATTCGACAAACCATTCCACCTGTCACAAAGTTGAGGCACGGGCCTCTATTTGCATTGAGTTATATAGTACCAAATATAAATTGTTTATGGGAACTTTGGCATTTGTCGAATTATTTGTTTTAATGCAATCTTTTAATCAAGTCCATGTTGTTCGACATTCAATACCGTGAATAACCACGCAAAAATAAACTCGTTTGGTGCAAAATCAACAAAGTTAGTATTTTGTCATTAGGTTTTAAAGACCGATTTATCGAGTATACACTACCCAGGGCCTCGGTACAGATTAGCTGGTCAAACATGTCGCGTGATGAAAATCACGGACAAATCATGGTTTTCGCATTTGTGTTTCCATAAAGTCTAGTGTGTAATACGAAACATCGCACACCACAGTTACCCCTAGAGAGAGAGGGATATTGTTTTTTATTTAATTGTTACTTGGATATTCAAGGTACGTATATGTCTATTATGTTGATTTAGACAGGCTTGTAACTTACAGTAAAGACGATTGTATATTTGGCATGTTTAAATATTACGGCAATTAAATGGTTAAAATGTTATAATGAATTAACTAGGGGTCGGTTCAAGAGTATTTTGTTGGTTCAAGAGTATTTTGTTATAACTTAATTATGTTTGTACATAGAATGTAGACTGGTTAGTCCAGCCGGACTATACCTATACCTGGTGTATGAGGTACGTAGTGGACAGAAACCACCAGAGTTATGGTTCTTTCATGGTTCTTTTAATTATTAACTTGACGAGACAGGAGTCATTGTACCTAGTCTATGAGTGATGTATTATTCGTCCATATCATATAAGTAGATTGCACTTGCCGATTGTTGTGAGCCATGGGGTTGTCCATGTGTTATATATCTATATTGAAGTTCCTACCCCGACGTATATTCTCGGGAGTGGAGATTGTTGTTTTACCGGATGCCAGTGATTCCCGGATCGGCCTTTTGTCTTTTGTGCGGGACCAGTATGCAGTGCCCGACCAGGCCGGAGTAGAACCCCTTTAGGTGTGTCGCCGCAACCCTCACCACGTTGTTCTTGGTAGAAATGGAGTAAGCTCTTGGTAGAAATGGAGTTAGCTCAGCGAAACCAACACCACCGGGAGCCAAAACAGGAACAACGCGGTCAGGATTGGGCAATAAAGGGACGTAGTACTCGAAGTATAATTTGTACTCGGTTTTTATTACGTAACCTTGAAGTACCACTCCAGTCATATTTAATGGAGTCATTTTGTTTATTGCTGTGTGTAATTCCATTAGTGGTGTAAAATGGAACGGTGTCATTTGTCAGTGGTCTAAACTATAGACGCAGTGTGAATCTCAGACAGTTGTAATCGAAATAGTTGAGTCAGGAGACATACTCAACCGTGTATAAACTCTCTGATATATCGGCAGAGAAATCCGAACTTTTATAGTGACTCAGGTCACCACTCAACAGACTATCGGAATCTTAAGATTCATCCAACCATCTTGATTGCTGTTTATTCATCAATTATGTATCATCTTGTAAATCCATCATTCTGTATGTATATAAACTTGTAAATATTGTATTGAATTGTTGATGAGTTCTGGTTGGCTATTG
The DNA here is from genome assembly GCA_014843695.1 of Archivesica marissinica. Taxonomy (NCBI): domain Eukaryota; kingdom Metazoa; phylum Mollusca; class Bivalvia; order Venerida; family Vesicomyidae; genus Archivesica; species Archivesica marissinica. The sequence continues at coordinate 10,551,314 of CM026392.1, forward strand.
TCGTAACGATTCCGTCGGTCCATCCTGTTAGTTGGTTTGGTGGATGTTGTTGTGTGGGGTGGTTGTTGTTGTGTGGTGGTTGTTGCTATGTGGTGTGGTTGTTATGTGGTGGTGGTTGTTGTGTGGTGGTGGTTGTTGTGTGGTGGTTGTTGTTGTGTGGTGGTGGTTGTTGTGTGGGGTGGTGGTGGTTTGATGGTGGTGGTTGTTGTTGCTATGTGGTGGTTGTTTGGTGGTGGTGGTTATTGTGATGTGGTGGAGGTGGTTGTGATGTGGTGGTGGTTGTTGGTTGTTGGGGTTGTTGTTGTGTGGTGTTGGTTGTTTGTTTGGTGGTGGTGGTTGTTGTTTGGTTGGTTTGGTGGATGTTGTTGTGTGGTGGTGGTTGTTGTGTGGGGTGGTTGTTGTTGTGTGGTGGTTGTTGCTATGTGGTGGTGGTTGTTGTGTGGTGGTTGTTGTTATGTGGTGGTTTTTGTTGTGTGGTTGGTTTGGTGGATGTTGTTGTTTGGTGGTGGTGGTTGTTCTGATGTGGTGGTGGTGGTTGGTGTGGTTGTTGTTGTTGTTTGGTGGTGGTTGTTGTTGTGTGGTGGTGGTTGTTGTTGTGTGGTGGTGGTTGTTGTTGTGTGGTGGTGGTTGTTATTGTGTGGTGGTGGTTGTTTGGTGGTGGTTGTTGTGTGGTGGTTGTTGGTGTGGTGGTTGTTGCTATGTGGTGGTTGTTGTTGTTGTGTGGTTGGTCTGTGGTGGTGGTTGTTGTTGTTGGTTGTTTGGTGGTGATTGTTATTTGGTGGTGCTGGTGATGGTTGTTTGGTGGTGGTGGTGGTTGTTGTTGTGTGGTGGTGGTTGTTTGTTGGTGGTGGTGGTGGTGATATGGTGGTGGTTGGTGTTGTTGTTGTTGTTTGGTGGTGGTTGTTGGGGTTGTTGTTGTGTGGTGGTGGTTGTTGTTGTGTGGTGGTGGTTGTGATGTGGTGGTGGTGGTTGTGATGTGGTGGTGGTTGGTGTGGTTGTTGTTGTTGTTTGGTGGTGGTTGGTGTGGTTGTTGTTGTTGTTTGGTGGTGGTTGTTGGGGTTGTTGTTGTTGTGTGGTGGTTGTTGTTGGGGTTGTTGTTGTGTGGTGGTGGTTTTTGTTTGGTGGTGGTGGTGGTTGTTGTTGGTGGCGGTGGTGGTTGGTGGCGGTGGTGGTTGGTGGCGGTGGTGGTTGATGTTGTGTGGTGGTGCTTGTGTGGTTGTTGTTTGGTGGTTGTTGCTATCTGGTGGTTATTGTGTGGTTGGTTTGGTGGATGTTGTTGTGTGGGGTGGTTGTTGCTATGTGGTGGTCGTTGTTGTTGTGTGGTGGTGGTTGTTGTTGGTGGTGGTGGTTGTTGTGTGGTGGTTGTTGTGTGATGTGGTGGTCGTTGTTATGTGGTGGTCGTTGTTGTTATGTGGTGGTGGTTGTTGTTGTGTGGTGGTTGTTGTTATGTGGTGGTTGTTATTATGTGGTGGTGGTTGTTGGGGTTGTTGTTGTGTGGTGGTTGTTGTTGGGGTTGTTGTTGTGTGGTGGTGGTTGTTGTTGGTGGTTGTTGTGTGGTGGTTGTTGTTGTGTGGTGGTTGTTGTTGTGTGATGGTGGTTGTTGTTGTTGTGGTGGTGGTTGTTGTTGTGGTGGTGGTGTTGTTGGTGTGGTTGTTGTTGTTTGGTGGTGGTGGTGGTGGTGGTTGGTGTGGTTGTTGTTGTTGCTTGGTGGTTGTGTTGTGGTGGTTGTTGTTGTGTTGTGGTGGTTGTTGTTGTGTTGTGGTGGTTGTTGTTGTGTAGTGGTGGTTGTTGGTGTTGTTGTTGTGTGGTGGTGGTTGTTGTTGTTTGGTGGTGGTGGTGGATGTTGGTGGTTGTTGTTGTGTGGTGGTTGTTGTTTGGTGGTAGTGCTTGGTGTGGTTGTTTGGGGGTGTGGTTGTTTGGTGGTGGTGGTTGGTTGGTGGTGGTGGTGGTTTGTTGTTGTGTGGTCGTGGTTGTTTGGTGGTGGTGGGTATTGTGATGTGGTGGTTGTGATGGTTGGTGTGGTTGTTGTTGTTGTTTGGTGGTGGTTGTTGGGGTTGTTGTTGCGTGGTGGTGGTTGTTGTTTGGTGGTGGTGGTTGTTGTTTGGTTGGTTTGGTGGATGTTGTGTGGTGGTGGTTGTTGTGTGGGGTGGTTGTTGTTGAGTGGTCGTGGTTGTTGTGTGGTGGTTGTTTTGTGGTGGTTTGTGGTGGTGGGTGGTGGTGGTGGTGGTTTGGTGGTGGTGTTTGTTGTGATGTGGTGGTGGTGGTGGTTGTGATGTGGTGGTTGTGGTTGTGATGTGGTGGTGGTTGGTGTGGTTGTTGTTGTTGTTTGGTGGTGGTTGTTGGGGTTGTTGTTGTGTGGTGGTGGTTGTTGTTGTGTGGTGGTGGTTGTTTGGTGGTGGTGGTTGTTGTGATGTGGTGGTGGTGGTTGTGATGTGGTGGTGGTTGGTGGTGGTTGTTGGGGTTGTTGTTGTTTGGTGGTGGTGGTTGTTGTTTGGTGGTTGTTGATATGTGGTGGTTGTTGTTATTGTGTGGTGGTTGTTGTGTGGTTGGTTTGGTGGATGTTGTTGTTTGGTGGTGGTGGTTGTTGTGATGTGGTGGTTGTGATGTGGTGGTGGTGGTTCGTGTGGTTGTTGTTGTTTGGTGGTGGTTGTTGTTGTGTGGTGGTGGTGGTTGTTGTTGGTGGTGGTGGTTGTTGTGTGGTTGTGGTGGTTGGTGGGGTTGTTGTTTTGTGGTGGTGGTTGGTGGGGTTGTTGTTTTGTGGTGGTGGTGATGGTTGTTGTGTGGTGCTGGTGATGGTTGTTGTTGTGTGGTGGTGGTGATGGTTGTTTGGTGGTGGTGGTGATTGGTGTTGGTGGTTGTGTGGTGGTTGTTGGTGGTGGTGGTCGTTGTTGATGTGTGATGGTGGTTGTTGTTGTTGTGGTGGTTGTGTGGTGGTGGTTGTTGTGGTGGTTGTTGTTTGGTGGTTGTTGTGTGGTGGTGGTGGTGTTTGTTGTTGGGGTTGTTGTTGTGTGATGGTGGTGGTGGTGTTTGTTGTTGGGGTTGTTGTTGTGTGATGGTGGTTGTTGGTGTTGTTGTTGTGTGGTTGTTGTTGTTGGGGTTGTTGTTGTGTGGTGGTGGTTTTTGTTTGGTGGTGGTGGTTGTTTTTGGTGGTGGTGGTTGTTGTGTGGTGGTTGTTGTTGTGTGGTGGTGCTTGTGTGGTTGTTTGATGATGGTGGTTGTTGTGTGGTGGTTGTTGTTATGTGGTGGTTGTGTGTGGTTGGTTTGGTGGATGTTGTTGTGTGGGGTGGTTGTTGCTATGTTGTGGTGGTTGTTGTTATGTGGTGGTGGTTGTGTGGTGGTTTGATGGTGGTGGTTGTTGTGTGGTGGTGCTTGTTATGTGGTGGTTGGTGTGTGGTTGGTTTGGTGGATGTTGTTGTGTGTGGTGGTTGTTGTTGTGTGGTGGTTGTTGCTATGTGGTGGTGGTTGTTGTTATGTGGTGTGGTTGTTGTTGGTGGTGGTGTTGTTGTGGGGTGGTTGTTGGTTGGGTGGTGGTTGTTTGTGTGATGTGGTGGTGGTGGTTGTGATGTGGTGGTGGTGGTGGTGGTTGGTGTGGTTGTTGTTGTTGTTTGGTGGTGCTGGTTGTTGTGGTGATGTGGTGGTGGTGGATTGTTGTTGGTGGTTGGTGTAGTTGTTGTTGTTGTTTGGTGGTGGTTGTTGTGTTGCGGTGGTTGTTGTGTGGTGGTTGTTGTTGTGTGGTGGTGGTTGTTGTGGTGATGTGGTGGTGGTGGGTTGTTGGTGGTGGTGGTTGGTGTGGTGTGTGTGGGTGGTGGTTGTGTTGTGGTGGTTGTTGTGTGGTGGTGTTGTTGTGTGGTGGTGGTTGTTGTGTGGTGGGTGTGTGGTGTTTGATGATGTGGTGGTTGTGTGGTGGTTGTTGTTGTGTGGTTGGTTTGGTGGATGTTGTTGTGTGGTTGGTTTGGTGGATGTTGTTGTGTGGGGTGGTTGTTGTTATGTGGTGGTGGTTGTTGTTATGTGGTGGTTGTTGTTATGTGGTGGTTGTTTGTGGTGGTGGTTGTTGGGGTTGTTGTTGTTTGGTGGTTGTTGTTGGGGTTGATGTTGGTGGTGTGGTTGTTGGGGTTGTTGTTGTGTGGTGGTGGTTGTTGTTTGGTGGTTGTTGTTTGGGTGGTTGGTGGTTTATTGTTGGTGGTGGATGTTTGTGTGGTGGTGTTGTTGTGTGGTGGTGGTTGTTGTTGTGTGTGGTGGTTGTTGTTGTGTGGTGGTGGTTGTTGTTGTGTGGTGGTGGTTGTTGTTGTGTGGTGGTGGTTGTTGTTGTGTGGTGGTGGTGGTTGTTGTTGTTTGTTGGTGTTGTGTGGTTGTTGTGTAGTTGGTTTGGTGGATGTTGTTGTGTGATTGGTTTGGTGGATGTTGTTGTGTGGGGTGGTTGTTGCTATGTGGTGGTGGATGTTGTTATGTGGGGGTTGTTATGTGGTGGTGGTTGTTGGGGTTGTTGTTGTGTGGTGGTGGTGGTTGTTGTTGGGGTTGATGTTATGTGGTGGTGGTTGTTGGGGTTGTTGTTGTGTGGTGGTGGTGGTTGTTGTTGGGGTTGATGTTATGTGGTGGTGGTTGTTGGGGTTGTTGTTGTGTGGTGGTGGTTGTTGTTTGGTGGTGGTGGTTGTTGTTTGGTTGGTTTGGTGGATGTTATTGTGTGGTGGTGGTTGTTGTGTGGGGTGGTTGTTGTTGTGTGGGGTGGTTGTTGTTGTGTGGGGTGGTTGTTGTTGTTGTGTGGTGGTTGTTGTTGTGTGGTGGTGGTTGTTGTGTGGTGGTTGTTATGTGGTGGTTGTTGTTGTTGTGTGGTTGGTTTGGTGGATGTTGTTGTTTGGTGGTGGTGGTTGTTATGATGTGGTGGTGGTGGTTGTTTGGTGGTGGTGGTTGTTGTGATGTGGTGGTGGTGGTTGTGATGTGGTGTGTGGTTGTTGTTGTTGTTGTTTGGTGGTGGTTGTTGGGGTTGTTGTTGTGTGGTGGTGGTTGTTGTTGTGTGGTGGTGGTTGTTTGGTGGTGGTAGTTGTTGTGATGTGGTGGTGGTGGTGGTTGTGATGTGGTGGTGGTTGGTGTGGTTGTTGTTGTTGTTTGGTGGTGGTTGTTGTTGTGTGGTGGTGGTTGTTGTTTGGTGGTGGTGGTTGTTGGTTGGTTGGTTTGGTGGTGGTTGTTGTGTGGTGGTGGTTGTTGTGTGGGGTGGTTGTTGTGGGGTGGTTGTTGTGGGGTGGTTGTTGTGGGGTGGTTGTTGTGTGGTGGTTGTTGATATGTGGTGGTTGTTGTTGTTGTGTGGTGGTTGTTGTGTGGTTGGTTTGGTGGATGTTGTTGTTGTTGTTGTGTGGTGGTGGTGGTGGTGGTGGTTGTTGTGTGGTGGTGGTGGTTGTTGTTGGTGGTGGTTGTTGTTGTGTGGTGGTGGTTGTTGGTGGTTGTTGTTTTGTGGTGGTGGTGATGGTTGTTTGGTGGTGCTGGTGATGGTTGTTGTGTGGTGCTGGTGATGGTTGTTGTTGTGTGGTGGTGGTGATGGTTGATTGGTGGTGGTGCTGATTGGTGTTGGTTGTTGTGTGGTGGTTGTTGGTGGTGGTGGTCGTTGTTGTTGTGTGATGGTGGTTGCTGTTTTTGTGGTGGTTGTGTGGTGGTGGTTGTTGTTGTGGTGGTGGTTGTTTGGTGGTTGTTGGTGTGGTGGTGGTGGTTGTTGGTCTTGTGGTGGTTGTTGGTTTCGTGGTGGTGGTTTGGTGGTGGATGTTGTTGTTTGGTGGTTGTTGTGTGGTGGTGGTGGTGGTTGTTGTTGGGGTTGTTGTTGTGTGATGGTGGTTGTTGGTGTTGTTGTTGTGTGGTGGTTGTTGTTGGGGTTTATGTTGTGTGGTGGTGGTTTTTGTTTGGTGGTGGTGGTTGTTGTTGTTGGTGGTGGTGGTTGTTGTGTGGTGGTTGTTGTGTGGTGGTGCTTGTGTGGTTGTTTGATGATGGTGGTTGTTGTGTGGTGGTTGTTATGTGGCAGTTGTGTTGTGTGGTTGGTTTGGTGGATGTTTTTGCGTGGGGTGGTTGTTGCTATGTTGTGGTGGTTGTTATTTGGTGGTGGTTGTGTGGTGGTTGTTGTTTTGTGGTGGTTGTTGTTATGTAGTGGTGGTTGTTGGGTTGTTGTGTGGTGGTGGTTGTTGGTGTTGTTGTTGTGTGGTGGTTGTTGTTGGGGTTGTTGTTGTGTGGTAGTGGTTTTTGTTTGGTGGTTGTTGTTGGTGGTGGTGGTTGTTGTGTGGTGGTTGTTGTTGTGTGATGGTGGTGGTTGTTGTGGTGGTGGTTGTTGTGGTGGTGGTGGTTGTTGTGATGTGGTGGTGGTGGGTTGTTGGTGGTGGTGGTTGGTGTGGTTGTTGTTGTTTGGTGGTGGTTGTTGTGTTGTGGTGGTTGTTGTGTGGTGGTTGTTGTTGTGTGGTGGTGCTTGTGTGGTTGTTTTATGATGGTGGTTGTTGTGTGGTGGTGGTTGTTGTGTGGTTGGTTTGGTGGATGTTGTTGTGTGGTTGGTTTGGTGGATGTTGTTGTGTGGGGTGGTTGCTGCTATCTGGTGATGGATGTTGTTGTGTGGTGGTTGTTGTTGTGTGGTGGTTGTTATGTGGTGGTGGTTGTTGGGGTTGTTGTTGTGTGGTGGTTGTTGTTGGGGTTGTTGTTATGTGGTGGTGGTTGTTGGGGTTGTTGTTGTGTGGTGGTGGTTGTTGTTTGGTGGTGGTGGTTGTTGTTTGGTTGGTTTGGTGGATGTTATTGTGTGGTGGTGGTTGTTGTGTGGGGTGGTTGTTGTTGTGTGGGGTGGTTGTTGTTGTGTGGTGGTGGTTGTTGTGTGGTGGTTGTTATGTGGTGTTTGTTGTTGTTGTGTGGTTGGTTTGGTGGATGTTGTTGTTTGGTGGTTGTGGTTGTTTGGTGGTGGTGGTTGTTGTGATGTGGTGGTCGTGGTTGTGATGTGGTGGTGGTTGGTGTTGTTGTTGTTGTTTGGTGGTGGTTGTTGGGGTTGTTGTTGTGTGGTGGTGGTTGTTGTTGTGTGGTGGTGGTTGTTTGGTGGTGGTGGTTGTTGTGATGTGGTGGTGGTGGTTGTGATGTGGTGGTGGTTGGTGTGGTTGTTGTTGATGTTTGGTGGTGGTTGTTGGGGATGTTGTTGTGTGGTTGTTGTTGTGTGGTTGGTTTGTTGGATGTTGTTGTTTGGTGGTGGTGGTTGTTGTGATGTGGTGTTGGTGGTTGTGATGTGGTGGTGGTGGTGGTTGGTGTGGTTGTTGTTTGGTGGTGGTTGTTGTTGTTGTGTGGTGGTGGTGGTGGTGGTTGTTGTGTGGTTGTGGTGGTTGGTGTGGTTGTTGTTTTGTGGTGGTGTGTGGTTGTTTGGTGGTGGTTGGTGTGGTTGTTGTTGTGTGGTGGTGGTGATGGTTGTTTGGTGGTGGTGCTGATTGGTGTTGGTGATTGTGTGGTGGTTGTTGGTGGTGGTGGTTGTTGTTGTTGTGGTGGTGGCTGTTGTTGTGGTGGTGGTTGCTTGGTGGTTGTTGGTGTGGTGGTGGTGGTTGTTGGTGTGGTGGTGGTGGTTTGGTGGTGGATGTTGTTGTTTGGTGGTTGTTGTGTGGTGGTGGTTGTTGTTGGGGTTGTTGTTGTGTGATGGTGGTTGTTGGTGTTGTTGTTGTGTGGTGGTTGTTGTTGGGGTTGTTGTTGTGTGGTGGTGGTTTTTGTTTGGTGGTTGGTTTGGTGGATGTTGTTGTTTGGTGGTGGTGGTTGTTGTGATGTGGTGTTGGTGGTTGTGATGTGGTGGTGGTGGTGGTTGGTGTGGTTGTTGTTTGGTGGTGGTTGTTGTTGTGTGGTGGTGGTGGTTGTTGTTGTGTTGTTGTGGTGGTTGGTGTGGTTGTTGTTTTGTGGTGGTGATGATGGTTGTTGTTTTGTGGTGGTGATGATGGTTGTTGTTTTGTGGTGGTGATGGTTGTTGTGTGGTGCTGGTGATGGTTGTTGTTGTGTGGTGGTGGTGATGGTTGTTTGGTGGTGGTGCTGATTGGTGTTGGTGATTGTGTGGTGGTGGTTGTTGTTGTTGTGGTGGTGGCTGTTGTTGTGGTGGTGGTTGCTTGGTGGTTGGTGTGGTGGTGGTGGTTGTTGGTGTGGTGGTGGTGGTTTGGTGGTGGATGTTGTTGTTTGGTGGTTGTTGTGTGGTGGTGGTTGTTGTTGGGGTTGTTGTTGTGTGGTGGTGGTTGTTGTTGGGGTTGTTGTGTGGTGTTGGTTGTTGGGGTTGTTGTTGTGTGGTGTTGGTTGTTTGTTTGGTGGTGGTGGTTGTTGTTTGGTTGGTTTGGTGGATGTTGTTGTGTGGTGGTGGTTGTTGTGTGGGGTGGTTGTTGTGTGGTGGTTGTTGCTATGTGGTGGTGGTTGTTGTGTGGTGGTTGTTGTTATGTGGTGGTGGTTGTTGTTGTTGTGTGGTTGGTTTGGTGGATGTTGTTGTTTGGTGGTGGTGGTTGTTGTGATGTGGTGGTGGTGGTTGGTGTGGTTGTTGTTGTTGTTTGGTGGTGGTTGTTGTTGTGTGGTGGTGGTTGTTGTTGTGTGGTGGTGGTTGTTGTTGTGTGGTGGTGGTTGTTGTTGTGTGGTGGTGGTTGTTTGGTGGTGGTGGTTGTTGTTGTGTGGTGGTTGTTGGTGTGGTGGTTGTTGCTATGTGGTGGTTGTTGTTGTTGTGTGGTTGGTCTGTGGTGGTGGTTGTTGTTGTTGGTTGTTTGGTGGTGATTGTTATTTGGTGGTGCTGGTGATGGTTGTTTGGTGGTGGTGGTGGTTGTTGTTGTGTGGTGGTGGTTGTTTGTTGGTGGTGGTGGTGGTGATATGGTGGTGGTTGGTGTTGTTGTTGTTGTTTGGTGGTGGTTGTTGGGGTTGTTGTTGTGTGGTGGTGGTTGTTGTTGTGTGGTGGTGGTTGTGATGTGGTGGTGGTGGTTGTGATGTGGTGGTGGTTGGTGTGGTTGGTGTTGTTGTTTGGTGGTGGTTGGTGTGGTTGTTGTTGTTGTTTGGTGGTGGTTGGTGTGGTTGTTGTTGTTGTGTGGTGGTGGTTGTTGGGGTTGTTGTTGTTGTGTGGTGGTTGTTGTTGGGGTTGTTGTTGTGTGGTGGTGGTTTTTGTTTGGTGGTGGTGGTGGCGGTGGTGGTTGGTGGCGGTGGTGGTTGGTGGCGGTGGTGGTTGATGTTGTGTGGTGGTGCTTGTGTGTTGTTTGATGGTGGTGGTTGTTTGGTGGTTGTTGCTATCTGGTGGTTGTTGTGTGGTTGGTTTGGTGGATGTTGTTGTGTGGGGTGGTTGTTGCTATGTGGTGGTCGTTGTGTGGTGGTGGTTGTTGTTGGTGGTGGTGGTTGTTGTGTGGTGGTTGTTGTGTGATGTGGTGGTCGTTGTTATGTGGTGGTCGTTGTTGTTATGTGGTGGTGGTTGTTGTTGTGTGGTGGTTGTTGTTATGTGGTGGTTGTTATTATGTGGTGGTGGTTGTTGGGGTTGTTGTTGTGTGGTGGTTGTTGTTGGGGTTGTTGTTGTGTGGTGGTGGTTGTTGTTGGTGGTTGTTGTGTGGTGGTTGTTGTTGTGTGGTGGTTGTTGTTGTGTGATGGTGGTTGTTGTTGTTGTGGTGGTGGTTGTTGTTGTGGTGGTGGTGTTGTTGGTGTGGTTGTTGTTGTTTGGTGGTGGTGGTGGTGGTGGTTGGTGTGGTTGTTGTTGTTGCTTGGTGGTTGTGTTGTGGTGGTTGTTGTTGTGTTGTGGTGGTTGTTGTTGTGTTGTGGTGGTTGTTGTTGTGTAGTGGTGGTTGTTGGTGTTGTTGTTGTGTGGTGGTGGTTGTTGTTGTTTGGTGGTGGTGGTGGATGTTGGTGGTTGTTGTTGTGTGGTGGTTGTTGTTTGGTGGTAGTGCTTGGTGTGGTTGTTTGGGGGTGTGGTTGTTTGGTGGTGGTGGTTGGTTGGTGGTGGTGGTGGTTGTTGTTGTGTGGTGGTGGTTGTTTGGTGGTGGTGGGTATTGTGATGTGGTGGTTGTGATGGTTGGTGTGGTTGTTGTTGTTGTTGTTTGGTGGTGGTTGTTGGGGTTGTTGTTGCGTGGTGGTGGTTGTTGTTTGGTGGTGGTGGTTGTTTGTGTGGGTTGGTTTGGTGGTTGTTGGTGGTGGTGGTGTGTTGGTGGTGTTGTGTTGGGTGGTGTGGTGGTGGTGTGGTGGTTGTGTGGTGGTTTGTGGGGGGGGGGGTGGTGGTGGTGGGGTTGGTGTGGTGGTGGTGTTGTGGTGGTGGTGGTGGTGGTGGGTGTGGTTGTTGTGGTGGTGGTTGGTGTGGTTGTTGTTGTTGTTTGGTGGTGGTTGTTGGGGTTGTTGTTGTGTGGTGGTGGTTGTTGTTGTGTGGTGGTGGTTGTTTGGTGGTGGTGGTTGTTGTGATGTGGTGGTGGTGGTTGTGATGTGGTGGTGGTTGGTGGTGGTTGTTGGGGTTGTTGTTGTTTGGTGGTGGTGGTTGTTGTTTGGTGGTTGTTGATATGTGGTGGTTGTTGTTATTGTGTGGTGGTTGTTGTGTGGTTGGTTTGGTGGATGTTGTTGTTTGGTGGTGGTGGTTGTTGTGATGTGGTGGTTGTGATGTGGTGGTGGTGGTTCGTGTGGTTGTTGTTGTTTGGTGGTGGTTGTTGTTGTGTGGTGGTGGTGGTTGTTGTTGGTGGTGGTGGTTGTTGTGTGGTTGTGGTGGTTGGTGGGGTTGTTGTTTTGTGGTGGTGGTTGGTGGGGTTGTTGTTTTGTGGTGGTGGTGATGGTTGTTGTGTGGTGCTGGTGATGGTTGTTGTTGTGTGGTGGTGGTGATGGTTGTTTGGTGGTGGTGGTGATTGGTGTTGGTGGTTGTGTGGTGGTTGTTGGTGGTGGTGGTCGTTGTTGATGTGTGATGGTGGTTGTTGTTGTTGTGGTGGTTGTGTGGTGGTGGTTGTTGTGGTGGTTGTTGTTTGGTGGTTGTTGTGTGGTGGTGGTGGTGTTTGTTGTTGGGGTTGTTGTTGTGTGATGGTGGTGGTGGTGTTTGTTGTTGGGGTTGTTGTTGTGTGATGGTGGTTGTTGGTGTTGTTGTTGTGTGGTTGTTGTTGTTGGGGTTGTTGTTGTGTGGTGGTGGTTTTTGTTTGGTGGTGGTGGTTGTTTTTGGTGGTGGTGGTTGTTGTGTGGTGGTTGTTGTTGTGTGGTGGTGCTTGTGTGGTTGTTTGATGATGGTGGTTGTTGTGTGGTGGTTGTTGTGTGGTTGGTTTGGTGGATGTTGTTGTGTGGGGTGGTTGTTGCTATGTTGTGGTGGTTGTTGTTATGTGGTGGTGGTTGTGTGGTGGTTTGATGGTGGTGGTTGTTGTTGGTGGTGCTTGTTGTGGTTGTTGGTTGTTGTTGGTTTGGTGGATGTGTTGTGTGTGGTGGTTGGTTGTGGGTGTGGTTGTTGCTATGGGTGGTGGTTGTTGTGATGTGGTGTTGTTGGTGTTGGTGGTGGTGTTGGTTGTGGGGTGGTTGTTGGTTGGGTGGTGGTTGTTTGTGTGATGTGGTGGTGGTGGTTGTGATGTGGTGGTGGTGGTGGTGGTTGGTGTGGTTGTTGTTGTTGTTTGGTGGTGCTGGTTGTTGTGGTGATGTGGTGGTGGTGGTTGTTGTTGGTGGTTGGTGTAGTTGTTGTTGTTGTTTGGTGGTGGTTGTTGTGTTGTGGTGGTTGTTGTGTGGTGGTTGTTGTTGTGTGGTGGTGGTTGTTGTGGTGATGTGGTGGTGGTGGGTTGTTGGTGGTGGTGGTTGGTGTGGTGTGTGTGGGGTGGTGTGTGTTGTGGTGGTGGTTGTGTGGTGGTGGTGGTGTGTGGTGGTGGTTGTTGTGTGGTGGGTGTGTGGTGGGTTGATGATGTGGTTGTTGTGTGGTGGTTGTTGTTGTGTGGTTGGTTTGGTGGATGTTGTTGTGTGGTTGGTTTGGTGGATGTTGTTGTGTGGGGTGGTTGTTGTTGTGTGGTGGTGGTTGTTGTTGTGTGGTGGTTGTTGTTATGTGGTGGTTGTTGTTGTGGTGGTTGTTGGGGTTGTTGTTGTTTGGTGGTTGTTGTTGGGGTTGATGTTGGTGGTGTGTGTTGTTGGGGTTGTTGTTGTGTGGTGGTGGTTGTTGTTTGGTGGGTGTTGGTTGGGTGGTTGGTGGTTTGTTGTTGGTGGTGGTTGTTTGTGTGGGTGGTGTTGTTGTGTGGTGGTGGTTGTTGTTGTGTGTGGTGGTTGTTGTTGTGTGGTGGTGGTTGTTGTTGTGTGGTGGTGGTTGTTGTTGTGTGGTGGTGGTTGTTGTTGTGTGGTGGTGGTGGTTGTTGTTGTTTGTTGGTGTTGTGTGGTTGTTGTGTGGTTGGTTTGGTGGATGTTGTTGTGTGTTGGTTTGGTGGATGTTGTTGTGTGGGGTGGTTGTTGCTATGTGGTGGTGGTTGTTGTTATGTGGTGGTTGTTATGTGGTGGTTGTTGTTGGGGTTGTTGTTGTGTGGTGGTGGTGGTTGTTGTTGGGGTTGATGTTGTTTGGTGGTGGTTGTTGGTTGTTGTTGTGTGGTGGTGGTGGTTGTTGTTGGGGTTGTTGTTATGTGGTGGTGGTTGTTGGGGTTGTTGTTGTGTGGTGGTGGTTGTTGTTTGGTGGTGGTGGTTGTTGTTTGGTTGGTTTGGTGGATGTTGTTGTGTGGTGGTGGTTGTTGTGTGGGGTGGTTGTTGTTGTGTGGGGTGGTTGTTGTTGTGTGGGGTGGTTGTTGTTGTTGTGTGGTGGTTGTTGTTGTGTGGTGGTGGTTGTTGTGTGGTGGTTGTTATGTGGTGGTTGTTGTTGTTGTGTGGTTGGTTTGGTGGATGTTGTTGTTTGGTGGTGGTGGTTGTTTGTGTGGTGGTGGTGGTTGTTTGGTGGTGGTGGTTGTTGTGTGTGGTGGTGGTGGTTGTGATGTGGTGTGTGGTTGTTGTTGTTGTTGTTTGGTGGTGGTTGTTGAGGTTGTTGTTGTGTGGTGGTGGTTGTTGTTGTGTGGTGGTGGTTGTTTGGTGGTGGTGGTTGTTGTGTGTGGTGGTGGTTGTGATGTGGTGGTGGTTGGTGTGGTTGTTGTTGTTGTTTGGTGGTGGTTGTTGGGGTTGTTGTTGTGTGGTGGGGTTGTTGTTTGGTGGTGGTGGTTGTTGGTTGGTTGGGTTGGTGGTGGTTGTGTGTGGTGTGGTTGTTGGTGGGGTGTTTGTTGTGTGGGTGGTTGTTGGGTTGGGTGTTGTTGTGGGGTGGTTGTTGTGTGTGGTGTTGTTATTGGTGGTTGGTGTTGTGGTGGTGGTGGTTGTTGTGTGGTGGTTTGGTGGTGTTGTTGTTGTTGTGGGGTGGTGGTGTGGTGGTGGTGTTGTGTGTGGGGTGGTGGTTGTTGGTGGGTGGGGGGTGGTGGTGTGGGGGTGGGGTGGTTGGGGGGTGTTGTTTTGGGTGGTGGTGGTGGTTGTTTGGTGGTGCTGGTGTGGTTGTTGTGTGGTGCTGGTGATGGTTGTTGTTGTGTGGTGGTGGTGATGGTTGATTGGTGGTGGTGCTGTTGGTGTTGGTTGTTGTGTGGTGGTTGTTGGTGGTGGTGGTCGTTGTTGTTGTGTGGTGGTGGTTGTTGTTTTTGTGGTGGTTGTGTGGTGGTGGTTGTTGTTGTGGTGGTGGTTGTTTGGTGGTTGTTGGTGTGGTGGTGGTGGTTGTTGGTTGTGGTGGTTGTTGGTTTCGTGGTGGTGGTTTGGTGGTGGATGTTGTTGTTTGGTGGTTGTTGTGTGGTGGTGGTGGTGGTTGTTGTTGGGGTTGTTGTTGTGTGATGGTGGTTGTTGGTTGTGTTGTTGTTGTGTGGTGGTTGTTGTTGGGGTTTATGTTGTGTGGTGGTGGTTTTTGTTTGGTGGTGGTGGTTGTTGTTGTTGGTGGTGGTGGTGGTGGTTGTTGTGTGGTGGTGCTTGTGTGGTTGTTTGATGATGGTGGTTGTTGTGTGGTGGTTGTTATGTGGCAGTTGTGTTGTGTGGTTGGTTTGGTGGATGTTTTTGCGTGGGGTGGTTGTTGCTATGTTGTGGTGGTTGTTATTTGGTGGTGGTTGTGTGGTGGTTGTTGTTTTGTGGTGGTTGTTGTTATGTAGTGGTGGTTGTTGGGTTGTTGTGTGGTGGTGGTTGTTGGTGTTGTTGTTGTGTGGTGGTTGTTGTTGGGGTTGTTGTTGTGTGGTAGTGGTTTTTGTTTGGTGGTTGTTGTTGGTGGTGGTGGTTGTTGTGTGGTGGTTGTTGTGTGATGGTGGTGGTTGTTGTGGTGGTGGTTGTTGTGGTGGTGGTGGTTGTTGTGATGTGGTGGTGGTGGGTTGTTGGTGGTGGTGGTTGGTGTGGTTGTTGTTGTTTGGTGGTGGTTGTTGTGTTGTTGTGGTTGTTGTGTGGTGGTTGTTGTTGTGTGGTGGTGTTGTGTGGTTGTTTTTGATGGTGGTTGTTGTGTGGTGGTGGTTGTTGTGTGGTGGTGGTTGTTGTGTGGTTGGTTTGGTGGATGTTGTTGTGTGGTTGGTTTGGTGGATGTTGTTGTGTGGGGTGATTGCTGCTATCTGGTGATGGATGTTGTTGTGTGGTGGTTGTTGTTGTGTGGTGGTTGTTATGTGGTGGTGGTTGTTGTTGTTGGGGTTGTTGTTATGTGGTGGTGGTTGTTGGGGTTGTTGTTGTGTGGTGGTGGTTGTTGTTTGGTGGTGGTGGTTGTTGTTTGGTTGGTTTGGTGGATGTTATTGTGTGGTGGTGGTTGTTGTGTGGGGTGGTTGTTGTTGTGTGGGGTGGTTGTTGTTGTGTGGTGGTGGTTGTTGTGTGGTGGTTGTTATGTGGTGTTTGTTGTTGTTGTGTGGTTGGTTTGGTGGATGTTGTTGTTTGGTGGTTGTGGTTGTTTGGTGGTGGTGGTTGTTGTGATGTGGTGGTCGTGGTTGTGATGTGGTGGTGGTTGGTGTTGTTGTTGTTGTTGTTGTTTGGTGGTGGTTGTTGGGGTTGTTGTTGTGTGGTGGTGGTTGTTGTTGTGTGGTGGTGGTTGTTTGGTGGTGGTGGTTGTTGTGATGTGGTGGTGGTGGTTGTGATGTGGTGGTGGTTGGTGTGGTTGTTGTTGATGTTTGGTGGTGGTTGTTGGGGATGTTGTTGTGTGGTTGTTGTTGTGTGGTTGGTTTGTTGGATGTTGTTGTTTGGTGGTGGTGGTTGTTGTGATGTGGTGTTGGTGGTTGTGATGTGGTGGTGGTGGTGGTTGGTGTGGTTGTTGTTTGGTGGTGGTTGTTGTTGTTGTGTGGTGGTGGTGGTGGTGGTTGTTGTGTGGTTGTGGTGGTTGGTGTGGTTGTTGTTTTGTGGTGGTGATGATGGTTGTTTGGTGGTGGTGGTGATGGTTGTTGTGTGGTGCTGGTGATGGTTGTTGTTGTGTGGTGGTGGTGATGGTTGTTTGGTGGTGGTGCTGATTGGTGTTGGTGGTTGTGTGGTGGTTGTTGGTGGTGGTGGTTGTTGGTGGTGGTGGTTGTTGTTGTTTGGTGGTGGTTGTTGTTGTGGTGGTGGTTGTTGGTGGTTGTTGGTGTGGTGGTGGTGGTTGTTGGTGTGGTGGTGGTGGTTTGGTGGTGGATGTTGTTGTTTGGTGGTTGTTGTGTGGTGGTGGTTGTTGTTGGGGTTGTTGTTGTGTGATGGTGGTTGTTGGTGTTGTTGTTGTGTGGTGGTTGTTGTTGGGGTTGTTGTTGTGTGGTGGTGGTTTTTGTTTGGTGGTTGGTTTGGTGGTGTTGTTGTTTGGTGGTGGTGGTTGTTGTGATGTGGTGTTGGTGGTTGTGATGTGGTGGTGGTGGTGGTTGGTGTGGTTGTTGTTTGGTGGTGGTTGTTGTTGTGTGGTGGTGGTGGTTGTTGTTGTGTTGTTGTGGTGGTTGGTGTGGTTGTTGTTTTGTGGTGGTGATGATGGTTGTTGTTTTGTGGTGGTGATGATGGTTGTTGTTTGTGTGGTGGTGATGGTTGTTTGGTGGTGGTGGTGATGGTTGGTTGTGTGGTGTTGGTGTGGGTTGTTTGGTTGGTGGTGCTGATGGTGTTGGTGATGTGTGGTGGTGGTTGTTGTTGTGGTGGGTTGTGCTGTTGTTGTGGGTGGTTGTTTGGTGGTTGTTGGTGTGGTGGTGGTGGTTGTTGGTGGGTGGTGGTGGTTTGGTGGTGGATGTTGTTGTTTGGTGGTTGTTGTGTGGTGGTGGTTGTTGTTGGGGTTGTTGTTGTGTGGTGGTGGTTGTTGTTGGGGTTGTTGTGTGGTGTTGGTTGTTGGGGTTGTTGTTGTGTGGTGGTGGTTGTTTGTTTGGTGGTGGTGGTTGTTGTTTGGTTGGTTTGGTGGATGTTGTTGTGTGGTGGTGGTTGTTGTGTGGGGTGGTTGTTGTTGTGTGGGGTGGTTGTTGTTGTGTGGTGGTTGTTGTTGTGTGGTGGTTGTTGTTATGTGGTGGTGGTTGTTGTTGTTGTGTGGTTGGTTTGGTGGATGTTGTTGTTTGGTGGTGGTGGTTGTTGTGATGTGGTGGTGGTGGTTGGTGTGGTTGTTGTTGTTGTTTGGTGGTGGTTGTTGTTGTGTGGTGGTGGTTGTTGTTGTGTGGTGGTGGTTGTTGTTGTGTGGTGGTGGTTGTTGTTGTGTGGTGGTGGTTGTTTGGTGGTGGTTGTTGTTGTTGTGTGGTGGTTGTTGGTGTGGTGGTTGTTGCTATGTGGTGGTTGTTGTTGTTGTGTGGTTGGTCTGTGGTGGTGGTTGTTGTTGTTGGTTGTTTGGTGGTGATTGTTATTTGGTGGTGCTGGTGATGGTTGTTTGGTGGTGGTGGTGGTTGTTGTTGTGTGGTGGTGGTTGTTTGTTGGTGGTGGTGGTGGTGATATGGTGGTGGTTGGTGTTGTTGTTGTTGTTTGGTGGTGGTTGTTGGGGTTGTTGTGTGGTGGTGGTTGTTGTTGTGTGGTGGTGGTTGTGATGTGGTGGTGGTGGTTGTGATGTGGTGGTGGTTGGTGTGGTTGTTGTTGTTGTTTGGTGTGGTTGTTGTTGTTGTTTGGTGGTGGTTGTTGGGGTTGTTGTTGTTGTGTGGTGGTTGTTGTTGGGGTTGTTGTTGTGTGGTGGTGGTTTTTGTTTGGTGGTGGTGGTGGTTGTTGTTGGTGGCGGTGGTTGTTGTGTGGTTGTTGTTGTGTGGTGGTGCTTGTGTGGTTGTTTGATGGTGGTGGTTGTTGTGTGGTGGTTGTTGCTATCTGGTGGTTGTTGTGTGGTTGGTTTGGTGGATGTTGTTGTGTGGGGTGGTTGTTGCTATGTGGTGGTGGTTGTTGTTTTGTGGTGGTGGTTGTTGTTGTGTGGTGGTTGTTGTTTGTGTGGGGTTGTTGTGTGATGGGTGGTGGTGTTGTGGTTGGTGGTTGTGTTTGTGGTGGTGGGTTGTTGTTGTGGTGGTTGTTGTTGTGTGGTGGTTTTGTTATGTGGTGGTGGTTTGTTGGGGTTTGTTGTTGTGTGGTGGTTGTTGTTGGGTTGTGTTGTTGTTTGTGTGGTGGTGTTGTTGTTGGTTGTTGTTGTGGGGTGGTTGTTGTTGTTTGTGGTGGTGTTGTTGGTGGTGGTGGTGGTTGTTGTTGTTGTGGTGGTGGTTTTGGTGTGGTGGTGTGGTTGTTGGGGTGGTTGTTGTGGGGTGGTGGTGGTGGTGGTGGTGGTTGGTGGGTTGTTGTTGTTGTGGTGGTTGTGTGGTGGTGTTGTTGTGTTGTTGTGGTTTGTTGTTGGGTGTGGTGGTTGTTGTTGTGTAGTGGTGGTTGTTGGTGTTGTTGTTGTGTGGTGGTGGTTGTTGTTGTTTGGTGGTGGTGGTGGTGTTGGTGGTTGTTGTTGTGTGGTGGTTGTTGTTTGGTGGTAGTGCTTGGTGTGGTTGTTTGGGGGTGTGGTTGTTTGGTGGTGGTGGTTGGTTGGTGGTGGTGGTGGTTGTTGTTGTGTGGTCGTGGTTGTTTGGTGGTGGTGGGTATTGTGATGTGGTGGTTGTGATGGTTGGTGTGGTTGTTGTTGTTGTTTGGTGGTGGTTGTTGGGGTTGTTGTTGCGTGGTGGTGGTTGTTGTTTGGTGGTGGTGGTTGTTGTTTGGTTGGTTTGGTGGATGTTGTGTGGTGGTGGTTGTTGTGTGGGGTGGTTGTTGTTGAGTGGTCGTGGTTGTTGTGTGGTGGTTGTTTTGTGGTGGTTGTTGTTGTTGTTTGGTGGTGGTGGTTGTTTGGTGGTGGTGTTTGTTGTGATGTGGTGGTGGTGGTGGTTGTGATGTGGTGGTTGTGGTTGTGATGTGGTGGTGGTTGGTGTGGTTGTTGTTGTTGTTTGGTGGTGGTTGTTGGGGTTGTTGTTGTGTGGTGGTGGTTGTTGTTGTGTGGTGGTGGTTGTTTGGTGGTGGTGGTTGTTGTGATGTGGTGGTGGTGGTTGTATGTGGTGGTGGTTGGTGGTGGTTGTTGGGGTTGTTGTTGTTTGGTGGTGGTGGTTGTTGTTTGGTGGTTGTTGATATGTGGTGGTTGTTGTTATTGTGTGGTGGTTGTTGTGTGGTTGGTTTGGTGGATGTTGTTGTTTGGTGGTGGTGGTTGTTGTGATGTGGTGGTTGTGATGTGGTGGTGGTGGTTCGTGTGGTTGTTGTTGTTTGGTGGTGGTTGTTGTTGTGTGGTGGTGGTGGTTGTTGTTGGTGGTGGTGGTTGTTGTGTGGTTGTGGTGGTTGGTGGGGTTGTTGTTTTGTGGTGGTGGTTGGTGGGGTTGTTGTTTTGTGGTGGTGGTGATGGTTGTTGTGTGGTGCTGGTGATGGTTGTTGTTGTGTGGTGGTGGTGATGGTTGTTTGGTGGTGGTGGTGATTGGTGTTGGTGGTTGTGTGGTGGTTGTTGGTGGTGGTGGTCGTTGTTGATGTGTGATGGTGGTTGTTGTTGTTGTGGTGGTTGTGTGGTGGTGG
>CM026392.1:10571138-10573638 GCA_014843695.1 Archivesica marissinica
GTACGTACAAACACATTACATGTGCTACAGACAAACGTACGTACAAACACATTACATGTGCTACAGACAAACGTACGTACACACACATTACATGTGCTACAGACAAACGTACGTACAAACACATTACATATGCTACAGACAAACGTACGTACAAACACATTACATGTGCTACAGACAAACGTACGTACAAACACATTACATGTGCTACAGTCAAACGTACGTACAAACACATTACATGTGCTACAGACAAACGTACGTACAAACACATTACATGTGCTACAGACAAACGTACGTACAAACACATTACATATGCTACAGACAAACGTACGTACAAACACATTACATATGCTACAGACAAACGTACGTACAAACACATTACATGTGCTACAGACAAACGTACGTACAAACACATTACATATGCTACAGACAAACGTACGTACAAACACATTACATATGCTACAGACAGACGTACGTACAAACACATTACATATGCTACAGACGTACGTACAAACACATTACATATGCTACAGACAGACGTACGTACAAACACATTACATGTGCTACAGACAGACGTACGTACAAATACATTACATGTGCTACAGACAGACGTACGTACAAACACATTACATGTGCTACAGACTGTACGTACAAACACATTACATTTTCTACAGACAGACGTACGACATACAGAAACGTACGTACAAACATGTCATACAAAGTCTACGACAAACGTACGTAAAACACTTACATATGTTACAGACAGACGTACGTACAAACATTACATTGTGACATAGTGCTAAATATGACGACGTACGTACCAACACATTACATATGCTACAGACGACGTACAAAACACATTACATATTCTACGTACTAAACACATTATAGTGCTACAGACGACGTACGTACAAACACACATATACAGACAGACCGTACGTACAAACACATTACATATGCTACAGACAGACGTACGTACAAACACATTACATGTGCTACAGACAGACGTACGTACAAATACATTACATATGCTACAGACAGACGTACGTACAAACACATTACATATGCTACAGACAGACGTACGTACAAACACATTACATATGCTACAGACGTACGTACAAACACATTACATATGCTACAGACAGACGTACGTACAAACACATTACATGTGCTACAGACAGACGTACGTACAAATACATTACATATGCTACAGACAGACGTACGTACAAACACATTACATATGCTACAGACAGACGTACGTACAAACACATTACATATGCTACAGACGTACGTACAAACACATTACATATGCTACAGACAGACGTACGTACAAACACATTACATGTGCTACAGACAGACGTACGTACAAATACATTACATATGCTACAGACAGACGTACGTACAAACACATTACATGTGCTACAGACAGACGACAATAGGTGTACCGTGTACACAACTACAACTCGGTTCAATGTCAAAGAAACATATTAACGTTTTAATAACTTTCTGAATTGGTGCAGTAATAATATAAATCTAGAGTAAAGTCGTGCAAAATTATATTTTCCAAAACAGACAGTTTGTTAGTGACTTCTTGCCGAAGCGAAATGCAAGAAGTACATCTGACACTATGAATACTGTAATCGCAGTAATATGCTATTTGATATGATGGCATGACAGAGCACATGAAAGATAACAACATGAACATAAACATAACAAATGTATATATTGCAGAAGGATGGGCCATCTATTAGTGTTGCGTAGCTGTTCACAATATTTACTAGACAAGTAAACACATTTTATACAATATGGTATTAACAAGATAAAGTCCTCAGTTTTATTAGGTTAATATTCTTTATGGCTAACAAGCACATTTGTCTTACCCACATAACTTAGTTATGTTGTAAGATTTTTCAGCATTTATCTTAGAAACAAATTAATAATAAATATGCATACTATAATTAGGAATTCTAATTGTATAGATGTTACCGTTATTTTATGTTATATATAGTCGGTTCAAAAGCTCGCTCAGAGCTTGTGTTGTACTGTTGCTATCTTGCCGACTCAAAATAAAATGCATCTTATCTTATCTTAGCATCAGCATTGTAATAATTGAGACCTGAAAAGGTGAAATTACCGACTCTGTAGACTATCAGTAATAAAGAACCTATATATATAATTATGTATTTCACATTTGTTTCTGATATTCCTTCATTTGACATATCGGTTGCTGACAGTTCTGACCACATGCATAGACAAATTCCTCCAAAATACATACCTCTTCCTCTTAGACCTTTCCTCTATATATCTTAGACCGTTCCTCTATATATCTTAGACCTTTCCTCTATATATCTTAGACCTTTCCTCTATATATCTTAGACCTTTCCTCTATATATCTTAGACCTTTCCTCTATATATCTTAGACCGTTCCTCTATATATCTTAGACCTTTCCTCTATATATCTTAGACCTTTCCTCTATTTATCTTAGACCTTTCCTCTATATAT
>CM026392.1:10576138-10604716 GCA_014843695.1 Archivesica marissinica
TGGATCCAGTTGGATTCTTGTTTCTAATGAACACTACTATTTACTTAGCACGACAATTGAAGCAATAAAATCAATTAATACCATCTATGTTCACTTTGAATAAATTCATTTCGAACGTTTCAATTTTGCCTCATCTACGACAGTACAACCGTTTCATGTGAAATAGTCCTTAATATAACCTAACTATTTTTTGATAACATAGGAGGAAAAAACAAGACAATTAGCGAGAATAAAAAGCTCGCCTTAATATAGTCCTGTGCTATCTCGGTCTAATTCTTATTTAGTAGCAAGACACTTGCCGTTATCTCTGTTGTCCGCGTCACCAACCTGGACGCTGAGGAACGTTGTGGAACGCTGGGGGAATGCTGATTGATGCATAGGAAGCCAGGAAGATTAACGGGGCGTCCACGAGTGATAATGATGTGTACATAGCCAACGTATACTTCCGACTTTGAAATAGGGTAAGGCCCTTGAGCTTGTTTAATGTCTGACACCATTATGACATAAATTTGAAGCTTGGTGCCCACTCTTGCACATTTGTTTTGATTTTCTTTGAACGTTAAATATATCAATTAGTATTAATTGACATACAAAAGAGTAACTACGCCAGACGTAATTGAGATGTGGTAGGTTGTATCAAGATATGTGTCAATAGTTACATTGCATGTTCAGCTCTGTGTACTATTAATACTGGCCTAAGTCCTATATGATTCATAAAACTACAAAGTGGATGGGCCTTCGCTTCAGGTGCGAAAGGTCAGAGTTCGAGCCCAGCTGGAGCAGTAACGATTGTACCATTTATCAAGGCATTTAATTTCCACGTTGCCTCTTCTCTCGCCCTCGTGGCGATGGATTCCATCAGGAATGAGTTCTCGAGAGTGATTAATATAAGTTGTAAGAACTTGCTTCGCAATCGAGCTAAAATAGATTTGTATAAACCAAACCTACAGAACAAATTAGTTCACTCATAATGATAAACTAATCAACATGACTGCAATTCCTTTAAGAATGTACACATCATCATCATCATCACCATCATCGCCATCGCCATCATCACCATCGCCATCATCAATCATCAGCATCACCATCATCAGCATCACCATCATCACCATCGCCATCATCAACATCTTCATCAACATCTTCTTCTTCATCATCATCGTCGTCATCATCATATCATTATCGTCAACATCAACATCAGTAGTCGCACCAGCATCATCATTGTCAGCAGCATCATCAACATCAGTAGTCGCACCAGCATCATCATTGTCAGCAGCATAATCAACATCAGTAGTCGCACCAGCATCATCATTGTCAGCAGCAGCATCAACAACAGTAGTCGCGCCAGCATCATCATTGTCAGCAGCATCATCAACATCAGTAGTCGCACCAGCATCATCACCGTCGATATCCGCGTCGTCGTCGTCGTCGTCGCCGTCATCAACATCAAAATAGACTTCATGTACATGTAAGTTATTGTAACCATCCACATTATAAGTATATGCTGACAAGCGCTGTATATATGTCTGGGGATTAACCTATTTAAGATCAAATTAATGAAAGGGAAAACACGACAAGTACTTGTGGTGATGCCGGAATGCAGTTTACCTTTCACATTCCTTGTACTTGTATCATAGTTAGTTAGTTGAGATGCCACAATTAGACCACATAGTCTTATCAAGCATGTTGACACAATTCAAATCATCAATTAAATGTATGTTGTTGGTGTTGCTTTGCTGGATTTTACGGCGAACCATGACAGTTTGTGCTATACTGAGCCGAACTGATTAAGCTTCAGGTGCGAAAGGTCCGGAGTTCGAGCACAGCTTTAGCCGTTACGAGTGTGCCCTTAGGCAAGGCACTTATATTCCACATTACCTCGTCTCTCTCTCTCCTTCATGGCGATTGATTCCATCAGGAATGAGGCACCGAGAGCGATTCATCTAACGTTGTAAAAACTTGTTTCGCAATCGAGCTAAAATAAATGTGTACATGTAATGATTAAGCGTTTTGGTTTCACACGTTGTCATTTACATCTTTATAATAATATAATTATATGAGATCCGCAATCTAAACGTTCACATTGGCTATGGGGAATACTCAAATGTTATTACACATTTCGTATGGTCACCATTAGAGCAGTGGTTAATAAGCCCACTCTTCACCAATGTAACCCAGGTTCGATCCTCGGTCAGGGAACTATATGAGATGGTAAGCTGGTCGCCAAATTGGGTTTTTCTCCGGAGACATCGGTTTCCTCCGACACGAAGGGTTACATAAATAGGTTTTCATCCACGCCGACAATAGTACAGACGGATCTGTAGTCCAGTGGTAACACGCTGCACTGGTAGACAAGGGATCGCAGGTTCTATGCCCCCGTCTGACCCTAATAAAACATTTATATGGGACTTTAAACCGAGGTCTAGTGTCGGTACTGTAGACTGTGCACATAAAAGAACCAGAGGAGACTCTGGAACGGGTCTCTGTCTGTATCATTGCACTATCCTCCAACAATCTAAAATGACTAATCTCTTCCGGAGGCGTCGCTCATATGGGCAACCGGTAGCGACGATAAATAAACATAAAACACACACACACACACACACACACACCGACAAGAGTTATTAAAATAAGTTACTAAGGCTTGTTAGCCAATCGTTGTAAACAAAAAATGGTTTATACTTTAAAATAGTGGTCCCTATTCTAAATGACCTGGACTTCCCGGGACAACACGGGGTCATCGACTTAAATTAGGTAATGGTATAATAACAATAGCCTTAGGTATTGTGTCACGTGATTTCAGTTGTACTCTTATTCAAACTACTTATTATATATGTAAACACGAAACAATGCACTTAAATTATTTCAAATCGTCAATACTTAGTAGTTAATCCATAATCTGGATCAAGTTATATATGCCTCATTTATGTTATTAATCGTTTAACCTTTTAAATCACTTAAAAGCATTCATCATGGTCGCATGAGTTCATATCACCGCGATCTACAATAACTCCATCTATTTCAATAGTGTCAATCCTACTGCAAAACATGGACCCGGTTAGGACACATAAAACACATTAGTAGAATAACAATACACCGCCATTAAACATTAATTGAATACAAAAGAATGTCATCTGTGTACAGGTTTAATGAAAATGGGGGACACAATACTGAGAAGCTAAATCAAAAGATCTGTTTGAAATAAGTCGAATAGTGTTGCTTTATTAGGAACTTAATTTGTGGGAGAAACATAGTTTACGCACGTGTTGGTGAGTGAGAAACCTAGTTGACGCACGTGTTGGTAGAACGCCTCAGGGATTGTTTAAGCCGTGACTTGTGTATATATGATTTGCTCTTGTTCTTCTCAAAGGCTTGTGAAAACTCACAAAGGTTACTTTTTATGTGTGGATGTACCTAAAACGCGCGTGAATTCCATTTTGTAAGTAACTAGACTATACATGTAATCAATTACACCAGAAGCATGGAAGGCGAGAAGTTGGAGATTGTTGCACGATCAACGCAGGTATGGCTTCCCTTTAACATTTTATCCACTTTGTGAACTTTTAAAAAAAATTCAATCACTTCCGTAGACAGTTTTCAACATATTCGTAATTTTGTTTAGTCCATTTGTTCGGGGGAAATGTGTATTATACATAATGTTACTGTGCGAAAGGTGCCGTTTTCATTGACGTCATACTCAACGTCACTTATAAACGTCATTTCTCGACAAAACGCTATCCATCCTGTGTGTTTTTATAAAACGTGTAACATTTATGTAATTTTGTGTTGACATGCTATCTCTGTTAGCAAAGATTAGTCAATTAATTAATGAGTGAAACACGGTTTTGTACACGGAATCTGTAGTCCAGTGGCTAACACGTTGGACTTGTAATTCAGGGTCGTCTGTTCCATCCCCCGTCTGACCCTAATACAATTAACAGACTTTCAGATGGGACTTTAAACCGATGTTTAGTGTCGGTGCTTTACACCGTGAACGTAAAAGAACCAGAGGAGACTCTAGTGTGTGTCTCTGTCTGTATCATTGCACTATCCTCCAAAAATCTAAAATGACTAATCTCTGCAGGAGGCGTCGCTCATATGGACAACCGGTAGCGACGATAAATAAACGTAAAACAAACACGTACATAGACATTTTAACGCATCAACATAACCGACCAATGGAAGCGAACCTACCAAACCACATTTTGTTCTTTACATGTACATCTGCGATTTCAATACCGAATGCAATATTTTAATTTGCCTGTAATATGTATCTTTGAATTTATCAACCACGACAATGACGCAATGGTAAGTGCCTGTTATCGCAACGATACGAACACCATACTGTCTAACTCCCGGTGTGGTATTTCCTTAACAAAATGGGTGGCCTGGCCTATGAAAAGCTGAATAACTTTAGAGAGATCTGGCAAAATAATGACCCTATTATAGACATATCTGGCAAAATCGTAGTCCTACTTCAGACAGATCTGACAAAATCATAGCCCTACTTTAGACAGAGGAATAATTCACACAGTTTGAAGCAAATATAATCACATATTTCACTTTAAATATACTGTTATTTTCGGGATGGCGCTGTACCTAAAATATACATAGAAGTACTTACAAAATGTATACCCCCTACTTAGACTGAAAAATGTACCCACTATTTAGACTGAAAATTACCCCCTACTTAGACTGAAAAATGTACCCCATATTTAGATTGAAAAATACCCCCTATATAGACTGAAAAATATACCCCCTATTTAGACTGAAAAATATACCCTCTATTGAGACTGAAAAATATACCCCCTATTTAGACTGAAAAATACCCCCTATTTAGACTGAAAAATATACCCCCCATTTAGACTGAAAAATATACCCCCTATTTAGACTGAAAAATGTACCCCTTATATAGCCACACAACTGTACTTCCTTATCTAGCCACACAACTGTACTTACTTATCTAGCCACACAACTGTACTTCCTTATCTAGCCACACAACTGTACTTCCTTATCTAGCCACACAACTGTACTTCCTTATCTAGCCACACAACTGTACTTCCTTATCTAGCCACACAACTGTACTTCCTTATCTAGCCACACAACTGTACGTCCTTATCTAGCCACATAACTGTACTTCCTTATCTAGCCACACAACTGTACTTCCTTATATAGCCACACAACTGTACGTCCTTATCTAGCCACACAACTGTACTTCCTTATCTAGCCACACAACTGTACTTACCTATCTAGCCACACAACTGTACTTCCTTATATAGTCACACAACTGTACTTCCTTATATAGTCACACAACTGTACTTCCTTATCTAGTCACACAACTGTACTTCCTTATCTAGCCACGCAACTGTACTTCCTTATATAGTCACACAACTGTACTTCCTTATATAGTCACACAACTGTACTTCCTTATATAGTCACACAACTGTACTTCCTTATCTAGTCACACAACTGTACTTCCTTATATAGTCACACAACTGTACTTCATTATATAGTCACACAACTGTACTTCCTTATCTAGTCACACAACTGTACTTCCTTATCTAGCCACGCAACTGTACTTCCTTATATAGCCACGCAACTGTACTTCCTTATATAGTCACACAACTGTACTTCCTTATATAGTCACACAACTGTACTTCCTTATATAGTCACACAACTGTACTTCCTTATATAGCCACACAACTGTACTTCCTTATCTAGCCACACAACTGTACTTCCTTATCTAGCCACACAACTGTACTTCCTTATCTAGCCACACAACTGTACTTCCTTATATAGTCACACAACTGTACTTCCTTATATAGTCACACAACTGTACTTCCTTATCTAGTCACACAACTGTACTTCCTTATCTAGCCACACAACTGTACTTCCTTATCTAGTCACACAACTGTACTTCCTTATATAGTCACACAACTGTACTTCCTTATATAGTCACACAACTGTACTTCCTTATCTAGTCACACAACTGTACTTCCTTATCTAGTCACACAACTGTACTTCCTTATCTAGCCACGCAACTGTACTTCCTTATTAGCCACGCAACTGTACTTCCTTATTAGTCAACAACTGTACTTCTTATATAGTCACACAACTGTACTTCCTTATATAGTCACACAACTGTACTTCCTTATTAGTCACACAACTGTACTTCCTTATATAGTCACACAACTGTACTTCCTTATCTAGCCACACAACTGTACTTCCTTATCTAGCCACACAACTGTACTTCCTTATATAGCCACACAACTGTACTTCCTTATCTAGTCACACAACTGTACTTCCTTATATAGTCACACAACTGTACTTCCTTATCTAGTCACACAACTGTACTTCCTTATCTAGCCACGCAACTGTACTTCCTTATATAGCACCAACTGTACTTCCTTATATAGTCACACAACTGTACTTCCTTATATAGTCACACAACTGTACTTCCTTATATAGTCACACAACTGTACTTCCTTATATAGTCACACAACTGTACTTCCTTATATAGTCACACAGCTGTACTTCCTTATATAGCCACACAACTGTACTTCCTTATCTAGCCACACAACTGTACTTCCTTATCTAGCCACACAACTGTACTTCTTTATATAGCCACACAACTGTACTTCCTTATCTAGCCACACAACTGTACTTCCTTATCTAGCCACACAACTGTACTTCGTTATCTAGCCACACAACTGTACTTCCTTATCTAGCCACACAACTGTACTTCCTTATCTAGCCACACAACTGTACTTCCTTATCTAGCCACACAACTGTACTTCCTTATCTAGCCACACAACTGTACTTCCTTATCTAGCCACACAACTGTACTTCCTTATCTAGCCACACAACTGTACTTCCTTATCTAGCCACACAACTGTACTTCCTTATCTAGCCACACAACTGTACTTCCTTATCTAGCCACACAACTGTACTTCCTTATCTAGCCACACAACTGTACTTCCTTATCTAGCCACACAACTGTACTTCCTTATCTAGCCACACAACTGTACTTCCTTATCTAGCCACACAACTGTACTTCCTTATCTAGCCACACAACTGTACTTCCTTATCTAGCCACACAACTGTACTTCCTTATCTAGCCACACAACTGTACGTCCTTATCTAGCCACACAACTGTACTTCCTTATCTAGCCACACAACTGTACTTCCTTATCTAGCCACACAACTGTACTTCCTTATCTAGCCACACAACTGTACTTCCTTATCTAGCCACACAACTGTACTTCCTTATCTAGCCACACAACTGTACTTCCTTATCTAGCCACACAACTGTACTTCCTTATCTAGCCACACAACTGTACTTCCTTATCTAGCCACACAACTGTACTTCCTTATATAGTCACACAACTGTACTTCCTTATATAGTCACACAACTGTACTTCCTTATCTAGTCACACAACTGTACTTCCTTATATAGTCACACAACTGTACTTCCTTATATAGTCACACAACTGTACTTCCTTATATAGTCACACAACTGTACTTCCTTATCTAGTCACACAACTGTACTTCCTTATCTAGCCACGCAACTGTACTTCCTTATATAGCCACGCAACTGTACTTCCTTATATAGTCAAACAACTGTACTTCCTTATATAGTCACACAACTGTACTTCCTTATATAGTCACACAACTGTACTTCCTTATATAGTCACACAACTGTACTTCCTTATATAGTCACACAACTGTACTTCCTTATATAGTCACACAACTGTACTTCCTTATCTAGTCACACAACTGTACTTCCTTATATAGCCACACAACTGTACTTCCTTATCTAGCCACACAACTGTACTTCCTTATCTAGCCACACAACTGTACTTCCTTATCTAGCCACACAACTGTACTTCCTTATATAGTCACACAACTGTACTTCCTTATCTAGTCACACAACTGTACTTCCTTATATAGTCACACAACTGTACTTCCTTATCTAGCACACAACTGTACTTCTTATATAGTCACACAACTGTACTTCCTTATCTAGTCACACAACTGTACTTCCTTATCTAGCCACACAACTGTACTTCCTTATCTAGCCACGCAACTGTACTTCCTTATATAGCCACACAACTGTACTTCCTTATATAGTCACACAACTGTACTTCCTTATATAGTCACACAACTGTACTTCCTTATATAGTCACACAACTGTACTTCCTTATATAGTCACACAACTGTACTTCCTTATCTAGCCACACAACTGTACTTCCTTATATAGTCACACAACTGTACTTCCTTATCTAGCCACACAACTGTACTTCCTTATCTAGCCACACAACTGTACTTCCTTATCTAGCCACACAACTGTACTTCCTTATCTAGCCACACAACTGTACTTCCTTATCTAGTCACACAACTGTACTTCATTATCTAGCCACACAACTGTACTTCCTTATCTAGCCACACAACTGTACTTCCTTATCTAGCCACACAACTGTACTTCCTTATATAGCACACAACTGTACTTCTTATATAGTCACACAACTGTACTTCCTTATATAGTCACACAACTGTACTTCCTTATTAGTCACACAACTGTACTTCCTTATATAGTCACACAACTGTACTTCCTTATATAGCCACACAACTGTACTTCCTTATCTAGCCACACAACTGTACTTCCTTATCTAGCCACACAACTGTACTTCCTTATCTAGCCACACAGCTGTACTTCCTTATCTAGCCACACAACTGTACTTCCTTATCTAGCCACACAACTGTACTTCCTTATCTAGCCACACAACTGTACTTCCTTATCTAGCCACACAACTGTACTTCCTTATCTAGCCACACAACTGTACTTCCTTATCTAGCCACACAACTGTACTTCCTTATCTAGCCACACAACTGTACTTCCTTATCTAGCCACACAACTGTACTTCCTTATCTAGCCACACAACTGTACTTCCTTATCTAGCCACACAACTGTACTTCCTTATCTAGCCACACAACTGTACTTCCTTATCTAGTCACACAACTGTACTTCCTTATCTAGCCACACAACTGTACTTCCTTATCTAGCCACACAACTGTACTTCCTTATCTAGCCACACAACTGTACTTCCTTATCTAGCCACACAACTGTACTTCCTTATCTAGCCACACAACTGTACTTCCTTATCTAGCCACACAAATGTACGTCCTTATCTAGCCACACAGCTGTACTTCCTTATCTAGCCACACAACTGTACTTCCTTATCTAGCCACACAACTGTACTTCCTTATCTAGCCACACAACTGTACTTCCTTATCTAGCCACACAACTGTACTTCCTTATCTAGCCACACAACTGTACTTCCTTATCTAGCCACACAACTGTACTTCCTTATCTAGCCACACAACTGTACTTCCTTATCTAGCCACACAACTGTACTTCCTTATCTAGCCACACAACTGTACTTCCTTATCTAGCCACACAACTGTACTTCCTTATATAGTCACACAACTGTACTTCCTTATATAGTCACACAACTGTACTTCCTTATATAGTCACACAACTGTACTTCCTTATCTAGTCACACAACTGTACTTCCTTATATAGTCACACAACTGTACTTCCTTATATAGTCACACAACTGTACTTCCTTATATAGTCACACAACTGTACTTCCTTATCTAGTCACACAACTGTACTTCCTTATCTAGCCACGCAACTGTACTTCCTTATATAGCCACGCAACTGTACTTCCTTATATAGTCACACAACTGTACTTCATTATATAGTCACACAACTGTACTTCCTTATATAGTCACACAACTGTACTTCCTTATATAGTCACACAACTGTACTTCCTTATATAGCCACACAACTGTACTTCCTTATATAGTCACACAACTGTACTTCCTTATATAGCCACACAACTGTACTTCCTTATCTAGCCACACAACTGTACTTCCTTATCTAGCCACACAACTGTACTTCCTTATCTAGCCACACAACTGTACTTCCTTATCTAGCCACACAACTGTACTTCATTATATAGTCACACAACTGTACTTCCTTATCTAGCCACACAACTGTACTTCCTTATCTAGCCACACAACTGTACTTCCTTATCTAGCCACACAACTGTACTTCCTTATCTAGCCACACAACTGTACTTCCTTATCTAGCCACACAACTGTACTTCCTTATCTAGCCACACAACTGTACTTCCTTATCTAGCCACACAACTGTACTTCCTTATCTAGCCACACAACTGTACTTCCTTATATAGCCACACAACTGTACTTCCTTATATAGTCACACAACTGTACTTCCTTATATAGTCACACAACTGTACTTCCTTATCTAGTCACACAACTGTACTTCCTTATATAGTCACACAACTGTACTTCCTTATATAGTCACACAACTGTACTTCCTTATATAGTCACACAACTGTACTTCCTTATATAGCCACACAACTGTACTTCCTTATCTAGCCACACAACTGTACTTCCTTATCTAGTCACACAACTGTACTTCCTTATATAGTCACACAACTGTACTTCCTTATCTAGCCACGCAACTGTACTTCCGTATATAGCCACGCAACTGTACTTCCTTATATAGTCACACAACTGTACTTCATTATATAGTCACACTACTGTACTTCCTTATATAGTCACACAACTGTACTTCCTCATATAGCCACACAACTGTACTTCCTTATATAGCCACACAACTGTACTTCATTATATAGTCACACAACTGTACTTCCTTATATAGCCACACAACTGTACTTCGTTATCTAGCCACACAACTGTACTTCCTTATCTAACCACACAACTGTACTTCCTTATCTAGCCACACAACTGTACGTCCTTATCTAGCCACACAACTGTACTTCGTTATCTAGCCACACAACTGTACTTCCTTATCTAGCCATACAACTGTACGTCCTTATCTAGCCACACAACTGTACTTCGTTATCTAGCCACACAACTGTACTTCCTTATCTAGCCACACAACTGTACTATCTTATCTTGCCACACAACTGTACTTCCTTATCTAGCCACACAACTGTACTTCCTTATATAGTCACACAACTGTACTTCCTTATATAGTCACACATCTGTACTTCCTTATCTAGTCACACAACTGTACTTCCTTATATAGTCACACAACTGTACTTCCTTATATAGCCACACAACTGTACTTCCTTATATAGCCACACAACTGTACTTCCTTAAATAGCCACACAACTGTACTTCCTTATCTAGCCACACAACTGTACTTCCTTATCTAGCCACACATATGTACGTCCTTATCTAGCCACACAGCTGTACTATCTTATATAGCCACACAACTGTACTTCCTTATCTAGCCACACAGCTGTACTTCCTTATCTAGCCACACAGCTGTACTTCTTTATGTAGCCACACAACTGTACTTCCTCATCTAGCCACACAGCTGTACTTCCTTATCTAGCCACACAGCTGTACTTCGTTATCTAGCCACACAACTGTACTTCCTTATCTAGCCATACAACTGTTCGTCCTTATTTAGCCACACAACTGTACTTCCTTATCTAGCCACACAACTGTACTTCCTTATCTAGCCACACAGCTGTACTTTCTTATCTAGCCACACAACTGTACTTCCTTATCTAGCCACACAACTGTACTTCCTTATCTAGCCACACAACTGTACTTCCTTATCTAGCCACACAACTGTACTTCCTTATCTAGCCACACAACTGTACTTCCTTATCTAGTCACACAACTGTACTTCCTTATCTAGCCACACAACTGTACTTCCTTATCTAGCCACACAACTGTACTTCCTTATCTAGCCACACAACTGTACTTCCTTATCTAGCCACACAACTGTACTTCCTTATCTAGCCACACAACTGTACTTCCTTATCTAGCCACACAACTGTACTTCCTTATCTAGCCACACAACTGTACTTCCTTATCTAGCCACACAACTGTACGTCCTTATCTAGCCACACAACTGTACTTCCTTATCTAGCCACACAACTGTACTTCCTTATCTAGCCACACAACTGTACTTCCTTATCTAGCCACACAACTGTACTTCCTTATCTAGCCACACAACTGTACTTCCTTATCTAGCCACACAACTGTACTTCCTTATCTAGCCACACAACTGTACTTCCTTATCTAGCCACACAACTGTACTTCCTTATCTAGCCACACAACTGTACTTCCTTATCTAGCCACACAACTGTACTTCCTTATCTAGCCACACAACTGTACTTCCTTATCTAGCCACACAACTGTACTTCCTTATCTAGCCACACAACTGTACTTCCTTATCTAGCCACACAAACGTACGTCCTTATCTAGCCACGCAGCTGTACTTCCTTATCTAGCCACACAACTGTACTTCCTTATCTAGCCACACAACTGTACGTCCTTATCTAGCCACACAACTGTACTTCCTTATCTAGCCACACAACTGTACTTCCTTATATAGTCACACAACTGTACTTCCTTATCTAGCCACACAACTGTACTTCCTTATCTAGCCACACAACTGTACTTCCTTATCTAGCCACACAGCTGTACTTCCTTATCTAGCCACACAACTGTACTCCCTTATCTAGCCACACAACTGTACGTCCTTATCTAGCCACACAACTGTACTTCCTTATCTAGTCACACAACTGTACTTCCTTATCTAGCCACATAAACAATACAACCGTGTTATTATTGTACTGCATGCCTTTCAGTGTGAACGTGCTGTTGATATCAATGTAAATATGGACTAGATGTTGATATCAATGCAACTATGAACTGAAATTGATATCAATGTAAACATGAACACGGGGGTTGATATCAGTGTAGGTGTGCGCGCGAGGTTGATTTTAATGTAAGTAAATGTAATTAAAATGACTCCACGTGTTGATAGTCATTGGTGTGGTGTATTGAAGATCACTTTATCAACGTTATATACACAGCATTTTGGGGTTTGGGACTATGGTACTATGGTAGTGACGCGGTGGTAGCTTCCCAAGTTTGGTCGGATATGCAATTGCTAGACGACTTCGGCGTAGCTGTGCGGGTTCATATCCTGACTTATGCCTGTATAAGTCCATGCATATATTAGTTCATAAAACATCGTACGGAAACCATACAAATACCCTCAAAAATCTACATGCATATTTAAATATTTCTAAAATACCCTGATAAACATTTGATGTGAAGATTATAAAGATATGAAAACTATTATGTAACGTTTAAATGGTGGGTGGTGCGTTCGTTCTGCTCTGGTGAACGCTACGAGAACCCCTTAGATCAATGTTGTCTAAGGATCTGTATGATATGTAATGTACCCTTATCTAAATGTCCACTATTTCTAATAAGAAAAGAAGACAGAAAATGTTAACAGTAGTTAAATAAGAAACCATAGTGTTGAATATATTGTAATATAAATATGGCACACTTCAAGTAAAGTTATGATTAGCGACACAAATACAATAACCTGGAATACTGGAAATGATAACGATGGTCATTGTGATGGCGACGGCGACGACGATGACGGCGACGGCGACGACGACGACGATGATGATGATGATAATTCCATTATCACGACTGTTTCTCCCCTTTAACTCTTTGCATGCTGGGTCAAATAAATGTTATAAATAGTTCAAATAATTGAAGCACACGATAATTCATTAAAATCAATATGTTTTTTCTTTTATTTGTAACTGAAAACTCTGGACATATGTCGTGGAAATTCATTAGAATTATATCATTACAACACAATTCTAAAGAAATTGCACGACATAGTTATTGTGCCCAGAGCTAGCATGTAAAATAACGAATACATTGGAAGGAATGTGCACTAACATAGATAGAGACCAGCCGTTGCGTATCGCCGTGTCCGATCATGATCTATGTTGTTTGCTATTCAGCCAAATGTTGTTGCTCCTAATAACAAACCCAAAGCAACTTCAGATGTGATTAGCATGTTACGGGTTAATACCATATCACTAATTAATAATAATCCCATAAGAGGTTTTGTTGACGCTAACCGATAGACTATATGTATCAGGTGACAATGGGACTGTATCAATGCTATATGCACTTAGTCGAAGATTTGATATTGACAAGGAGGTCTAGAAATGAGCTTTCATAGCACCACGAGGTCTCTCAATATAGTTGACATGCATGCTCTAAACTTTTAGACTGAACATGATCGACCTCTAGCGTGGTATCCGTTACCACGGTAACCGTTGCTAAGTAACATGATATACCTCTAACGAGGTAATCGTTACCACGGTAACCGTAGCTAAGTAACATGATATATCTCTAGCGAGGTATCCGTTACCACGGTAACCGTTGCTAAGTAACATGATATCTCTCTAAAGAGGTATTCGTTACCACGGTAACCGTTGCTAAGTAACATGATGGATCTCTAGCGAGGTATCCGTTACCACGATAAATGTTGCTAAGCAACATGATATATCTCTAGCATGGTATCCGTTATCATCGTAACCGTTGATAAGTAACATGATATATCTCTAGCGTGGTATCCGTTATCATCGTAATCGTTGCTAAGTAACATGATATATCTCTAGCGATGTATCCGTTACAACTGTACCCGTTGCTAAGTAACATGATGGATCTCTAGCGTGGTATCCGTTATCATCGTAATCGTTGCTAAGTAACATGATATATCTCTAGCGATGTATCCGTTACAACTGTACCCGTTGCTAAGTAACATGATGGATCTCTAGCGTGGTATCCGTTATCATCGTAATCGTTGCTAAGTAACATGATATATCTCTAGCGATGTATCCGTTACAACTGTACCCGTTGCTAAGTAACATGATGGATCTCTAGCGTGGTATCCGTTATCATCGTAATCGTTGCTAAGTAACATGATATATCTCTAGCGATGTATCCGTTACAACTGTACCCGTTGCTAAGTAACATGATGGATCTCTAGCGTGGTATCCGTTATCATCGTAATCGTTGCTAAGTAACATGATATATCTCTAGCGATGTATCCGTTACCGCTGTAACCGTTGCTAAGTAACACGATGGATATCTAGCGATGTATCCGTTACCACGGTAACCGTTGCTAAGTAACTACACCAACGCTTATACTACTATTCATTATACTCATAGAAGACATCACAACCGCATACGTGTACTTTTATTAATGTACGTTGTTTTATAGCCAATATCATACATGTATTCTTCACTGAAACCCCTATCATATTTAATGTATTTTTAAGAAGTTTGAAACAAAACTTTGTGACTAATGTTTGTATAATTTATAACATATACAAATATAATTGTGTTTGTACTTTGTCAAATTCCAAGGTTCCACAATAATGTTGTGCCTCATGCTTGCGTATTCATATATATATATATCTATCTATATACATTTAAACACGAAGTAAATGCCCGTGTCCATAGCAACCACATACAAGTTGTTCCACCCATCTTTAAAAAATGTCATAATAATGACATTTATATATAAAATATATTTTTAATAGATTATGTATACTTAAAATACATACTCTTTGTCAACTCGTCCATTATTTTCTGTATATGGTATAGGTATCGAAATAAAGAGATTAAGAAATATAGTAAATCATACGCTGTTTGTGATTTTTATCAGGACAATCGGCAAGTAACATTGGCCAACTAACAAATAAACGATGAATGTGGCCAAAACAT
Source organism: Archivesica marissinica (assembly GCA_014843695.1). Taxonomy (NCBI): domain Eukaryota; kingdom Metazoa; phylum Mollusca; class Bivalvia; order Venerida; family Vesicomyidae; genus Archivesica; species Archivesica marissinica. Next base: position 10,591,823 of record CM026392.1, read on the forward strand.
AATTGATATTGAGCATGGATACACAGGGAGACATATTGTTCTAGCAGTCATAAAGATAATCGGCATATAGAGTTGCGATTGTTTTGTCGTCTGAATTGCAGATAGCAATGTACATAATAAAAACACATGCATGTGTACACCGGTGCTAAAATATGAAGAGAAAAACTGGGTTAATCCAGTTAAAGCGACACTATGTAGTATGACAGACGGATCTGTCGTCCAGTGGTTACATGCTGGACTGGTAATCCAGGGATCGCAAGTTCGATCGCCAGTCTGACCCTAATAAAATTAACAGTCTTTCAGATGGGACGATAAACCGAGGTCTCGTGTTGGTGCTTTATACCGTGTACGTAACAGAACCAGAGGAGACTCTGGAATGGGTCTCTGTCTGTATAATACACTATCATCCAAACATCTAAAACGACTAATTTCTTCAGGAGGCGTCGCTCATATGGGTAACCGGTAGCGACGATAAATAAACGTAAAACAGAAACACGGACATATGCAGGAGCATTTCTGTTAACCCATTTCATTCTGGATACATTTAAAGGCTTTTGCTAACAACATAGATCCAGATCGCATCATGATAGCATCGTGATGCTGCGTGCTGATCAGGATCTATGTTGTTTGCTACATATCCAAGTGTCTTAGCAAGATCATCTGAATAGCAAACAGCATATAGCCTGATCAGACGGTACGTTCCATGGCGGTCTATCTGGCTCTATGTTCTTTGCAAATACTGTTTGAACGGTATCCAGAATGAAATGGGTTAAAGCGACACTATGTACTGTATGTAGTATGTAATAGTTTACGTTCAAACAACAATGTTACTACACATTCATCCATTACAATTTGAAATTACGATTTTCCTGAACGGTTCGGCATGCCCTGTGTAAATTCGGAACGCATCACTCAATGTACAATCAGAACAAAAATCCTAATTATAGCGTCTCCGTGGCCTAGTGGTGGCTAAGGCATCCGCCAACGGAGCGGGAGGTCGAAGGTTCGAATCTCGTCAGGGGTTCATTCTGATATGGTCGGTTGGTGAGCCGCCAGCTAGTTAAATAATGGTTACCGATTGCCTACCAGCCTGTCACCTGGCATACACGTATATGATTCGGGAAGTACTGATGTTCATAACAAAGAGGTGTCTCATAAGTAGGAAATGGCTGGCCCTTTAAATAGGGGTGACACTATAATAAACAAACACTATACACTCGTTCAGTTTTGAAAAACATTTAGACTTTATCAAAGAGGACAGATTCAGAATGGCGTTAGCAAAATTCCGAACTTCATTGTGACGTTGCTATATTTGTGTGTGTCATTGTGACGTTGCTATATTTGTGTGTGTCATTGTGACGTTGCTATGTGGTGTGTGTCATTGTGACGTTGCTATATATGTGTGTGTGTGTGTGTGTGTGTGTGTGTGGTGGTGGTGGTGCGTGCGTGCGTGCGTGCGTGCGTGCGTGCGTTGCTCCCTGTTGCCCATTTGAGCGAAGGGCAGTTTACCTAACAACACCGTTCCTGGTTAGGCTCCAGCGGTTAACAAGTACTTGTTGCACCAACCTCTGTAAATAAACTGCCAACTTTTTCATATAGATGAAACATTGTCTGGGCGGGGCTCGAAACATGAGCATCAGCGATGATATGTTACAGTGGTATACAAGTCAACGACTTTAACCAATCGACCACGGTGGCGGTCATCATAATTATTTCCGATATATTCCCGCTTTAAGTATTATTAGGAAGGGTGTGGTGGGCGCCCCAGCGATTCAATGGAAGAATCCGATTGGTTAATTAACTTAATAAATAAAGAGGAGAATGCCTACTAGTGTACTAGTCCAGTGGTAACACGCTGGACTGCAACTGTAGGAATCGCAGGTTCGATCCCCCCGTCTGACCCTAATAAAATTAACAGTCTTTCAGAAGGGACTTTAAACCGAGGTCTCGTGTCGGTGCTGTACATCTTGCACGTACAAGCACAAGAGGCGACTCTGGAATGGGCTTCTTGTCTGTATCATTGCACTATCCTCCAAACATCTAAAATGACTAATCTCTTCAGGATGCGTCGTTCATATGGGCAACCGGTAGCGACGATAAATAAACGTAAAACAATACATGTTGGTGTACTAAAGTGTTTACTAAGCTTGGGAATGTTTCTTGCGGTGTACACCAGGCAATGTATACATATACTATGGGAATGTTGCTTGCGGTGTACACCAGGCAATGTATACATATACTATGGGAATGTTGCTTGCGGTGTACACCAGGCAATGTATACATATACTATGGGAATGTTGCTTGCGGTGTACACCAGGCAATGTATACATATACTATGGGAATGTTGCTTGTACACCAGGCAATGTATACATATACTATGGAATGTTCTTGTACACCAGGCAATGTATACATATACTATGGGAATGTTGCTTGCGGTGTACACCAGGCAATGTATACATATACTATGGGAATGTTGCTTGTACACCAGGCAATGTATACATATACTATGGGAATGTTGCTTGTACACCAGGCAATGTATACATATACTATGGGAATGTTGCTTGTACACCAGGCAATGTATACATATACTATGGGAATGTTGCTTGCGGTGTACACCAGGCAATGTATACATATACTATGGGAATGTTGCTTGTACACCAGGCAATGTATACATATACTATGGGAATGTTGCTTGTACACCAGGCAATGTATACATATACTATGGGAATGTTTCTTGTACACCAGGCAATGTATACATATACTATGGGAATGTTCTTGTACACCAGGCAATGTATACATATACTATGGGAATGTTGCTTGTTACACCAGGCAATGTATACATATACTATGGGAATGTTTTCTGTGTACACCAGGCAATGTATACATATACTATGGGAATGTTGCTTGCGGTGTACACCAGGCAATGTATACATATACTATGGGAATGTTGCTTGTACACCAGCAATGTATACATATACTATGGGAATGTTGCTTGCGGTGTACACCAGGCAATGTATACATATACTATGGGAATGTTGCTTGTACACCAGGCAATGTATACATATACTATGGGAATGTTGCTTGTACACCAGGCAATGTATACATATACTATGGGAATGTTTCTTGCGGTGTACACCAGGCAATGTATACATATACTATGGGAATGTTTCTTGCGGTGTACACCAGGCAATGTATACATATACTATGGGAATGTTTCTTGTACACCAGGCAATGTATACATATACTATGGGAATGTTTCGTCGGTGTACACCAGGCAATGTATACATATACTATGGGAATGTTTCTGGTGTACACCAGGCAATGTATACATATACTATGGGAATGTTTCTTGCGGTGTACACCAGGCAATGTATACATATACTATGGGAATGTTTCTTGTACACCAGGCAATGTATACATATACTATGGGAATGTTTCTTGTACACCAGGCAATGTATACATATACTATGGGAATGTTTCTTGTACACCAGGCAATGTATACATATACTATGGGAATGTTTCTTGTACACCAGGCAATGTATACATATACTATGGGAATGTTTGGTACGGTGTACACCAGGCAATGTATACATATACTATGGGAATGTTTCTTGCGGTGTACACCAGGCAATGTATACATATACTATGGGAATGTTTGGTACGGTGTACACCAGGCAATGTATACATATACTATGGGAATGTTTGGTACGGTGTACACCAGGCAATGTATACATATACTATGGGAATGTTGCTTGTACACCAGGCAATGTATACATATACTATGGGAATGTTTGGTACGGTGTACACCAGGCAATGTATACATATACTATGGGAATGTTGCTTGTACACCAGGCAATGTATACATATACTATGGGAATGTTGCTTGTACACCAGGCAATGTATACATATACTATGGGAATGTTTGGTACGGTGTACACCAGGCAATGTATACATATACTATGGGAATGTTGGTTGTACACCAGGCAATGTATACATATACTATGGGAATGTTGCTTGTACACCAGGCAATGTATACATATACTATGGGAATGTTTGGTACGGTGTACACCAGGCAATGTATACATATACTATGGGAATGTTTGGTACGGTGTACACAAGGCAATGTATACATATACTATAGGAATGTTTGGTACGGTGTACACCAGGCAATGTATACATATACTATAGGAATGTTTGGTACGGTGTACACAAGGCAATGTATACATATACTATAGGAATTGGTGCGTTATCCTATGGCTTTGAATACAGTATGAATGTGCCTAGTAGGGTACACATGACCGTTTAAATAGACTCGGGAAGGCCGTGTGTGCTAATCATGTACCTAAATTAGTATGGGTTTAATGCGGATTAATCTAGCTACGCCCCTAAAAAGATGCATGTTCCCAGGATTCTCAGGCACCCAGTGACACCATAGATACGGTTGATTATCAACAATATCACAGCAATGGGAGCTTTATGTATTGTATATCTACGCTGGCATAAATTTAACCCGTGAAGCTATTTTAAACTAGTACACCAATGATAGCATCGTGTCTGTTAAAATAATAATATGAGATTAAATCAGAATTAATTAAAATAATTATATCAGATTATATCAAAATTAAGTATGACTAATTACCAAAAGACAATAGGTGGTTAATCAATCTCACGCGGTGATTTAATAAATAATTGTGTTGTTTTGTGACTCGACACAACACGGCTCCGTGACGCACACATTCCTGCGACTGTTTCATGCTGCTATGTCCCCCAGACCACGGGTATATAGCATTATAAACCAGTCTATATACGGTTATAACAGTTTATAGATGTGCTCTTCGTGAGAATTAGTATACTTCCAGGAGATATCAGATTTATAATGTGCATGTAATCTGTTAAACTATAAGTTATAATGTGATGTCGCTCAGCAATATGTGCATGCAATCTGTTAAACTATAAGTTATAATGTGATGTCGCTCAGCAATATGTGCATGCAATCTGTTAAACTATAAGTTATAATGTGATGTCGCTCAGCAATATGTGCATGCAATCTGTTAAACTATAAGTTATAATGTGATGTCGCTCAGCAATATGTGCATGCAATCTGTTAAACTATAAGTTATAATGTGATGTCGCTCAACAATATGCTGTACATACGTGATGTGTAACCCTGGCTCTCCCTAGGACCGTTAAAGGAGGTTTAACCCTGGCTCTCCATAGGACCGGTAAAGGAGATAATAGTGGACTGTTACCACAAGAGGTCGTCTTAATGACGACGGAACCATAATAGTGGACTGCTACCGCAAGAGGTCGTCTTAATGACGACGGAACCATAATAGTGGACTGTTACCGCAAGAGGTCGTCTTAATGACGACGGAACCATAATAGTGGACTGTTACCGCACCAGGTCTTCTAAATGACGACTGAATGATAATAGTGGACTGAATAAATAGTTGGCGTTTGTTCTTTCCAGACACTGTGTGGCCCAGGGTTACAACAGAATAGTGCTTCATTAGCCAGGCAATTTAGAGTGAGTTCGAGCTCTAACCACAGTTCAACAACGGCTAGATTGTGCCACGCATACTGCATTCTAATGCAAGAGCTTGATTGAACGCTCAGTAAACTATGTTAAATCTACTGTTAACCATTCACAGCTACAGCATTTTACACTTTGATAAAAACCATGGAAATATATTGATTATTTAATTAAACATTTTCACAAGCAAAAGCTGTTACATTAGAGGAGATATACAGATTTGATATCTGATTGTAGCAAGTTAGTATCTGCAGCTACAAGGATGAGTTCGGACGACGGCAGGTTATCTGCAGCTACAAGGATGAGTTCGGACGACGGCAGGTTATCTGAGATTAAGGACATGTTGTATCCGACAGAGGTAAAGTTTTACTGGAAGATATAATGTGTGGTTTGCGTTTATTTATCGTCGCTACCGGTTGACCATATGAGCGACGCCTCCTGAACAGATTAGTCATTTTAGGTGTTTGGAGGATAGTGCAAGGATACAGACAGATAAACATTCCAGTGTCTCTCCTGGTTCTTTTACGTGCACGGTGTAGAGCACCGACACGAGACCTCGGTTTAAAGTCCAATCTGAAAGACTGTTAATTGTATTAGGGTCAGACGTGGGATCGAACCTGCTATCCCTGGATTACCAGTCCAGCGTGTTACCACTGGACTACAGATCCGTCTGTGGGGGAGATATAATTATGGTATTCGTAGCTTTATAGTAGCATATTTACCACAAATAAAAGGTTGATGCAAAGCATCAAATGTGAACAGATGTGTGTACACTGTTGAGGTAGAAAGTTAGAATATATACAGAATATACAACAAGAGGTATATATTAAAACAAGTAAAATATGCTATATTTTATAATGAACATAGTATTACATACTTTGTATTTATAAATTATGACAGACAGACAGACAGACAGACAGACAGACAGACAGACAGACAGACAGACAGACAGACAGACAGACAGACAGACAACAGACAGACAGACAGACAGACAGACAGACAGCAGACAGACAGACAGACAGACAGACAGACAGACAGACAGACAGACAGACAGACAGACAGACAGACAGACAGACAGACAGACAGACAGACAGACAGACAGACAGACAGACAGACAGACAGACAGACAGACAGACAGACAGACAGACAGACAGACAGACAGACAGACAGACAGACAGACAGACAGACAGACAGACAGACAGACAGACAGACAGACAGACAGACAGACCAACATTGAACAGTTATGGGCTTTTTTATTATGAGCTTTATTTCTGTTCAAACTTGTGAGCTTACATAAAAATTGCTGAAAATTAGTATCTATGGGCTTTTAAAGCATCTAAATGTTGTGAGCTTTTCTATTTATAGCTTTTAAAGTGTCTAAATGTTGCGAGCTTTTCTAGTCTATGTTTTACGAGTTAGTTATCAAATTGATAACTTATATTCTTTCACATATTATTATGAACCTTATAATAAAGAACTTAGGTAAGCTGGAATGCAAAACAAACATCTCTATTATAACATCGATCTCTTTATAAGTAGGTCAGTGTCCTATGTCACAATCTACAGTAATATAGTAAAACTGAACACATACTTCATTGGACTTTAAATTTATTAAATGTACTTGAACATGATTACGTTCACATAATGCCTGCACCAACAATACGTGTACATGATTACATTCACATAATGCCTGCACCAACAATACTTGGAACATGATTACGTTCACATAATGCCTGCACCAACAATACTTGGAACATGATTACGTTCACATAATGCCTGCACCAACAATACTTTGGAACATGATTACGTTCACATAATGCCTGCACCAACAATACTTGGAACATTATTACGTTCAAATAATGCCTGCACCAACAATACTTGAACATGATTACGTTCACATAATGCCTGCACCAACAATACTCGGAACAGTATTATGTTCACATAATGCCTGCACCAACAATACTTGAACATGATTACGTTCACATAATGCCTGCACCAACAATACTTGAACATGATTACGTTCACATAATGCCTGCACCAACAATACGTGAACATGATTACGTTCACATAATGCATGCACCAACAATACTTGGAACATGATTACGTTCACATAATGCCTGCACCAACAATACGTGAACATGATTACGTTCACATAATGCCTGCACCAACAATACTTGGAACATGTTACGTTCACATAATGCCTGCACCAACAATACTTGAACATGATTACGTTCACATAATGCCTGCACCAACAATACTTGAACATGATTACGTACACATAATGCCTGCACCAACAATACATGGAACATGATTACGTTCACATAATGCCTGCCCCAACAATACTTGAACATGATTACGTTCACATAATGCCTGCACCAACAATACTTGAACATGATTACGTTCACATAATGCCTGCACCAACAATACTTGGAACATGATTACGTTCAACATATAATGCCTGCACCAACAATACTTGAACATGATTACGTTCACATAATGCCTGCACCAACAATACTGGAACATGATTACGTTCACATAATGCCTGCACCAACAATACTTGAACATGATTACGTTCACATAATGCCTGCACCAACAATACTTGGAACATGATTACGTTCACATAATGCCTGCACCAACAATACTTGGAACATGATTACGTTCACATAATGCCTGCACCAACAATACTTGAACATGATTACGTTCACATAATGCCTGCACCAACAATACGTGAACATGATTACGTTCACATAATGCCTGCACCAACAATACTTGGAACATGATTACGTTCACATAATGCCTGCACCAACAATACGTGAACATCATTACGTTCACATAATGCCTGCACCAACAATACTTGGAACATGATTACATTCACATAATGCCTGCACCAACAATACTTTGGAACATGATTACGTTCACATAATGCCTGCACCAACAATACTTGGAACATGATTACGTTCACATAATGCCTGCACCAACAATACTTTGGAACATGATTACGTTCACATAATTCCTGCACCAACAATACTTGGAACATTATTACGTTCACATAATACCTGCACCAACAATATTTGGAACATGATTACGTTCACATAATGCCTGCACCAACAATACTTGAACATGATTACGTTCACATAATGCCTGCACCAACAATACTTGAACATGATTACGTTCACATAATGCCTGCACCAACAATACATGGAACATGATTACGTTCACATAATGCCTGCACCAACAATACTTGAAAATGATTACGTTCACATAATGCCTGCACCAACAATACTTGGAACATTATTATGTTCACATAATGCCTGCACCAACAATACTTGGAACATGATTACGTTCACATAATGCCTGCACCAACAATACTTGGGAACATGATTACGTTCACATAATGCCTGCACCAACAATACTTGAACATGATTACGTTCACGTAATGCCTGCACCAACAATACTTGGAACATGATTACGTTCACATAATGCCTGCACCAACAATACTTGAACATTATTACGTTCACATAATGCCTGCACCAACAATACTTGGAACATGATTACGTTCACATAATGCCTGCACCAACAATACATGGAACATGATTACGTTCACATAATGCCTGCACCAACAATACTTGGAACATGATTACGTTCACATAATGCCTGCACCAACAATACTTGGAACATGTTACGTTCACATAATGCATGCACCAACAATACGTGGAACATGATTACATTCACATAATGCCTGCACCAACAATACTTGAACATGATTACGTTCACATAATGCCTGCACCAACAATACTTGGAACATGATTACGTTCACATAATGCCTGGCCCAACAATACTTGGGAACATGATTACGTTCACATAATGCCTGCACCAACAATACTTGGAACATGATTACGTTCACATAATACCTGCACCAACAATACTTGGGAACATGATTACATTCACATAATGCCTGCACCAACAATACTTGAACATGATTACATTCACATAATGCCTGCACCAACAATACCTGAACATGATTACGTTCACATAATACCTGCACCAACAATACTTGAACATGATTACGTTCACATAATGCCTGCACCAACAATACCTGGAACATTATTATGTTCACATAATGCCTGCACCAACAATACTTGAACATGATTACGTTCACATAATGCCTGCACCAACAATACTTGAACATGATTACGTTCACATAATGCCTGCACCAACAATACATGGAACATGATTACGTTCACATAATGCCTGCCCCAACAATACTTGAAAATGATTACGTTCACATAATGCCTGCACCAACAATACTTGGAACATGATTACGTTCACATAATGCCTGCACCAACAATACTTGGGAACATGATTACGTTCACATAATGCCTGCACCAACAATACTTGAACATGATTACGTTCACATAATGCCTGCACCAACAATACTTGAACATGATTACGTTCACATAATGCCTGTACCAACAATACATGGAACATGATTACGTTCACATAATGCCTGCACCAACAATACTTGGAACATGATTACGTTCACATAATGCCTGCACCAACAATACTTGGAACATTATTATGTTCACATAATGCCTGCACCAACAATACTTGAACATGATTACGTTCACATAATGCCTGCACCAACAATACTTGGAACATGATTACGTTCACATAATGCCTGCACCAACAATACTTGGAACATGTTACGTTCACATAATGCATGCACCAACAATACGTGGAACATGATTACGTTCACATAATGCCTGCCTCAACAATACTTGGAACATGATTACGTTCACATAATGCCTGCACCAACAATACTTGGAACATTATTACGTTCACATAATGCCTGCACCAACAATACTGGAACATGATTACGTCACATAATGCCTGCACCAACAATACTTGAACATGATTACGTTCACATAATGCCTGCACCAACAATACTTGAACATGATTACGTTCACATAATGCCTGCACCAACAATACTTGGAACATGATTACGTTCACATAATGCCTGCACCAACAATACTTGGAACATGATTACGTTCACATAATGCCTGCACCAACAATACTTGGAACATGATTACGTTCACATAATGCCTGCACCAACAATACTTGAACATGATTACGTTCACATAATGCCTGCACCAACAATACTTGGAACATGATTACGTTCACATAATGCCTGCACCAACAATACTGGAACATGTTACGTTCACATAATGCCTGCACCAACAATACGGGAACATGTACATTCACATAATGCCTGCACCAACAATACTTGAACATGATTACGTTCACATAATGCCTGCACCAACACTACTTGGAACATGATTACGTTCACATAATGCCTGCACCAACAATACTTGGAACATGATTACGTTCACATAATGCCTGCACCAACATTACTTGGAACATGATTACGTTCACATAATGCCTGCACCAACAATACTTGGAACATGATTACATTCACATAATGCCTGCACCAACAATACTTGTACATGATTACATTCACATAATGCCTGCACCAACACTACTTGGAACATGATTACGTTCACATAATGCCTGCACCAACAATACTTGGGAACATGATTACATTCACATAATGCCTGCAACAACAATACTTGGAACATGATTACGTTCAAATAATGCCTGCACCAACAATACTTTGGAACATGATTACGTTCACATAATGCCTGCACCAACAATACTTGGGAACATGATTACATTCACATAATGCCTGCACCAACAATACTTGAACATGATTACGTTCACATAATGCCTGCATCAACAAAACTTGAACATGATTACGTTCACATAATGCCTGCACCAACAATACTTGAACATGATTACGGTCACATAATGCCTGCACCAACAATACTTGGAACATGATTACGTTCACATAATGCCTGCCCCAACAATACTTGGGAACATGATTACGTTCACATAATGCCTGCACCAACAATACTTGGAACTTGATTACGTTCACATAATACCTGCACCAACAATACTTGGGAACATGATTACATTCACATAATGCCTGCACCAACAATACTTGAACATGATTACTTCACATAATGCCTGCACCAACAATACTGGAACATGATTACGTTCACATAATACCTGCACCAACAATACTTGAACATGATTACGTTCACATAATGCCTGCACCAACAATACTTGAACATGATTACGTTCACATAATGCCTGCACCAACAATACTTTAACATGATTACGTTCACATAATGCCTGCACCAACAATACATGGAACATGATTACGTTCACATAATGCCTGCCCCAACAATACTTGAACATGATTACGTTCACATAATGCCTGCACCAACAATACTTGGAACATTATTATGTTCATATATTGCCTGCACCAACAATACTTGGAACATGATTACGTTCACATAATGCCTGCACCAACAATACTTGGGAACATGATTACGTTCACATAATGCCTGCACCAACAATACTTGAACATGATTACGTTCACATAATGCCTGCACCAACAATACTTGGAACATGATTACGTTCACATAATGCCTGCACCAACAATACTTGAACATGATTACGTTCACATAATGCCTGCACCAACAATACTTGAACATGATTACGTTCACATAATGCCTGCACCAACAATACTTGGAACATGATTACGTTCACATAATGCCTGCACCAACAATACTTGGAACATGATTACGTTCACATAATGCCTGCACCAACAATACTTGGGAACATGATTACGTTCACATATTGTCTGCACCAACAATACTTGGAACATGATTACGTTCACATAATGCCTGCACCAACAATACTTGGAACATGATTACGTTCACATAATGCCTGCACCAACAATACTTGAACATGATTACGTTCACATAATGCCTGCACCAACAATACTTGGAACATGATTACGTTCACATAATGCCTGCACCAACAATACATGGAACATGATTACGTTCACATAATGTCTGCACCAATAATACTTGGAACATGATTACGTTCACATAATGCCTGCACCAACAATACGTGGAACATGATTACGTTCACATAATGCCTGCACCAACAATACTTGGAACATGATTACGTTCACATATTGTCTGCACCAACAATACTTGGAACATGATTACGTTCACATAATGCCTGCACCAACAATACTTGGAACATGATTACGTTCACATATTGTCTGCACCAACAATACTTATAACATGATTATGTTCACATAATGTCTGCACCAACAATACTTGGAACATGATTACGTTCACATATTGTCTGCACCAACAATACTTGGAACATGATTACGTTCACATAATGCCTGCACCAACAATACTTGGAACATGATTACGTTCACA
>CM026392.1:10605716-10633550 GCA_014843695.1 Archivesica marissinica
TCACATGTCGTTGTCGGTATATACTGCGAGGTCTAGCCTAATATATGATCATTCTCATGTCGTTGTCGGTAGATACTGCGAGGTCTAGCCTAATATATGATCATTCACATGTCGTTGTCGGTATATACTGCGAGGTCTAGCCTAATTTATGATCATTCACATGTTGTTGTCGGTATATACTGCGAGGTCTAGCCTAATATTTGAACATTCACATGTCGTTGTCGGTATATACTGCGAGGTATAACCTAATATATGATAATTCACATGTCGTTGTCGGTATATACTCCGAGGTCTAGCCTAATATTTGAACATTCACATGTCGTTTTCGGTATATACTGAGAGGTCTAGCCTAATATTTGATCATGAACATGTCGTTGTCGGTATATACTACGAGGTCTAACCTAATACATGATCATTCACATGTCGTTGTCGGTATATACTGCGAGGTCTAGCCTAATCGTTGATCATGAACATGTCGTTGTCGGTATATACTGAGAGGTCTAGACTAATCTTTGATCATTCACATGTCGTTGTCGGTATATACTGCGAGGTCTAGCCTAATCTTTGAACATTCACATGTCGTTGTCGGTATATACTGAGAGGTATAGCCTAATCTTTGATCATTCACATGTCGTTGTCGGTATATACTGAAAGGTCTAGCCTAATCTTTGATCATTCACATGTCGTTGTCGGTATATACTGCGAGGTCTAGCCTAATCTTTGATCATTCACATGTCGTTGTCGGTATATACTGCGAGATCTAGCCTAATCTTTGATCATTCACATGTCGTTGTCGGTATATACTGCGAGGTCTAGCCTAATATATGATCATTCACATGTCGTTGTCGGTATATACTGCGAGGTCTAGCCAAATATTTGAACATTCACATGTCATTGTCGGTATATACTGCGAGGTCTAGCCTAATATTTGATCATTCACATGTCGTTGTCGGTATATACTGCGAGGTCTAGCCTAATCTTTGATCAGTCACATGTTGTTGTCGGTATATATAGTGAGGTCTATCCTAATCTTCAATCGTTCACATGTCGTTGTCGGTATATACTGCGAGGTCTATCCTAATCTTTGATCATTCACATGTCGTTGTCGGTATATACTGCGAGGTCTAGCCTAATATACGATCATTCACATGTCGTTGTCGGTATATACTGCGAGGTATAACCTAATCTTTGGTCATTCACATGTCGTTGTCGGTATATATTGCGAGGTATAGCCTAATATATGATCATTCACATGTCGTTGTCGGTATATACTGCGAGGTCTAGCCTAATCTTTGATCATTCACATGTCGTTGTCGGTATATACTGCGAGGTCTAGCCTAATCTTGATCATTCACATGTCGTTGTCGGTATATACTGAGAGGTCTAGCCTAATCTTTGATCATTCACATGTCGTTGTCGGTATATACTGCGAGGTCTTGCCTAATATATGATCATTCACATGTCGTTGTCAGTATATACTGCGAGGTCTAGCCTAATATTTGAACATTCCCATGTCGTTGTCGGTATATACTGCGAGCTCTAGCCTAATCTTTGATCATTCACATGTCGTTGTCGGTATATACTGCGAGGTCTAGCCTAATCTTTGATCATTCACATGTCGTTGTCGGTATATACTGAGAGGTCTAGCCTAATCTTTGAACATTCACATATCGTTGTCGGTATATACTGAGAAATCTAGCCTAATCTTCAATCATTCACATGTCGTTGTCGGTATATACTGAGAGGTCTAGCCTAATCTTTAATCAATCACATGTCGTTGTCGGTATATACTGCGAGGTCTAGCCTAATCTTTATCATTCACATGTCGTTGTCGGTATATACTGCGAGGTCTAGCCTAATCTTTGAACATTCACATGTCGTTGTCGGTATATACTGCGAGGTCTAGCCTAATCTTTGAACATTCACATGTCGTTGTCGGTATATACTGCGAGGTCTAGCCTAATCTTTGATCATTCACATGTCGTTGTCGGTATATACTGCGAGGTCTAGCCTAATGTATGATCATTCACATGTCGTTGTCGGTATATACTGCGAGGTCTAGCCTAATCTTTGATCATTCACATGTCGTTGTCTGTATATACTGAGAGGTCTAGCCTAATCTTTAATCAATCACATGTCGTTGTCGGTATATACTGCGAGGTCTAGCCTAATCTTTGATCATTCACATGTCATTGTCGGTATATACTGCGAGGTCTAGTCTAATCTTTGATCATTCACATGTCGTTGTCGGTATATACTGAGAGGTCTAGCCTAATCTTTGATCAGTCACATGTCGTTGTCGGTATATACTGAGAGTTCTAGCCTAATCTTTGAACATTCACATGTCGTTGTCGGTATATACTGAGATGTCTAGCCTAATCTTCAATCATTCACATGTCGTTGTCGGTATATACTGAGAGGTCTAGTCTAATCTTTAATCAATCACATGTCGTTGTCGGTTTATACTGCGAAGTCTAGCCTAATCTTTGATCATTCACATGTCGTTGTCGGTATATACTGCGAGATCTAGTCTAATCTTTGATCATTCACATGTCGTTGTCGGTATATACTGCGAGGTCTAACCTAATATATGATCATTCACATGTCGTTGTCGGTATATACTGCCAGGTCTAGCCTAATATATGATCATTCACATGTCGTTGTCGGTATATACTGCGAGGTCTAGCCTAATCTTTGAACATTCACATGTCGTTGTCGGTATATACTGCGAGGTCTAGCCTAATCTTTGATCATTCCCATGTCGTTGTCAGTATATACTGCGAGGTCTAGCCTAATCTTTGATCATTCACATGTCGTTGTTGGTATATACTGAGAGGTCTAGCCTAATCTTTGATCATTCACATGTCGTTGTCGGTATATACTGCGAGATCTAGTCTAATCTTTGATCATTCACATGTCGTTGTCGGTATATACTGCGAGATCTAGTCTAATCTTTGAACATTCACATGTCGTTGTCGGTATATACTGCGAGGTCTAGCCTAATATATGATCATTCACATGTCGTTGTCGGTATATACTGCGAGGTCTAGCCTAATCTTTGAACATTCACATGTCGTTGTCGGTATATACTGCGTGGTCTAGCCTAATCTTTGAACATTCACATGTCGTTGTCGGTATATACTGCGAGGTCTAGCCTAATCTTTGAACATTCACATGTCGTTGTCGGTATATACTGCGAGGTCTAGCCTAATCTTTGATCATTCACATGTCGTTGTCGGTATATACTGCGAGGTCTAGCCTAATCTTCGATCATTCACATGTCGTTGTCGGTATATACTGAGAGGTCTAGTCTAATCTTTGATCATTCACATGTCGTTGTCGGTATATACTGCGTGGTCTAGCTTAATCTTTGATCATTCACATGTCGTTGTCGGTATATACTGCGAGGTCTAGACTAATGGATGATCATTCACATGTCGTTGTCGGTATATACTGCGAGGTCTAGCCTAATCTTTGATCATTCACATGTCGTTGTCGGTATATACTGAGAGGTCTAGCCTAATCTTTGATCATCACATGTCGTTGTCGGTATATACTGCGAGGTCTAGCCAAAATTGATCATTCACATGTCGTTGTCGGTATATACTGCGAGGTCTAGCCTAATCTTTGATCATTCACATGTCGTTGTCGGTATATACTGCGAGGTCTAGCCTAATCTTTGATCATTCACATGTCGTTGTCGGTATATACTGAGAGGTCTAGCCTAATTGATCATCACATGTCGTTGTCGGTATATACTGCGAGGTCTAGCCTAATCTTGATCATTCACATGTCGTTGTCGGTATATACTGAGAGGTCTAGTCTAATCTTTAATCAATCACATGTCGTTGTCGGTATATACTGAGAAGTATAGCCTAATCTTTGATCATTCACATGTTGTTGTCGGTATATACTGAGAGGTCTAGCCTAATCTTTAATCAATCACATGTCGTTGTCGGTATATACTGCGAGGTCTAACCTAATCTTTGATCATTCACATGTCGTTGTCGGTATATACTGCGAGGTCTAGCCTAATGTATGATCATTCACATGTCGTTGTCGGTATATACTGCGTGGTCAGGCCTAATCTTTGATCAGTCACATGTCGTTGTCGGTATATACTGAGAGGTCTAGCCTAATCTTCAATCATTCACATGTCGTTGTCGGTATATACTGAGAGGTCTAGTCTAATCTTTAATCAATCACATGTCGTTGTCGGTATATACTGAGAAGTATAGCCTAATCTTTGATCATTCACATGTTGTTGTCGGTATATACTGAGAGGTCTAGCCTAATCTTTAATCAATCACATGTCGTTGTCGGTATATACTGCGAGGTCTAACCTAATCTTTGATCATTCACATGTCGTTGTCGGTATATACTGCGAGGTCTAGCCTAATGTATGATCATTCACATGTCGTTGTCGGTATATACTGCGTGGTCAGGCCTAATCTTTGATCAGTCACATGTCGTTGTCGGTATATACTGAGAGGTCTAGCCTAATCTTCAATCATTCACATGTCGTTGTCGGTATATACTGAGAGGTCTAGTCTAATCTTTAATCAATCACATGTCGTTGTCGGTATATATTGCGAAGTCTAGCCTAATCTTTGATCATTCACATGTCGTTGTCGGTATATACTGCGAGATCTAGTCTAATCTTTGATCATTCACATGTCGTTGTCGGTATATACTGCGAGGTATAACCTAATATTTAATCATTCACATGTCGTTGTCGGTATATATTGCGAGGTATTGCCTAATATATGATCATTCACATGTCGTTGTCGGTATATACTGAGAGGTCTAGCCTAATCTTTGAACATTCACATGTCGTTGTCGGTATATACTGAGAAGTCTAGCCTAATCTTCAATCATTCACATGTCGTTGTCGGTATATACTGCGAGGTCTAGCCTAATCTTTGATCATTCACATGTCGTTGTCGGTATATACTGCGAGGTCTAGCCTAATCTTGATCATTCACATGTCGTTGTCGGTATATACTGCGAGGTCTAGCCTAATCTTTGATCATTCACATGTCGTTGTCGGTATATACTGCGAGGTCTAGCCTAATCTTGATCATTCACATGTCGTTGTCGGTATATACTGCGAGGTCTAGCCTAATGTATGATCATTCACATGTCGTTGTCGGTATATACTGAGAGGTATAGCCTAATCTTTGATCATTCACATGTCGTTGTCGGTATATACTGAGAGGTCTAGCCTAATCTTTAATCAATCACATGTCGTTGTCGGTATATACTGCGAGGTCTAGCCTAATATATGATCATTCACATGTCGTTGTCGGTATATACTGCGAGGTCTAGCCTAATCTTTGATCATTCACATGTCGTTGTCGAGGTCTAGTCTAATCTTTGATCATTCACATGTCGTTGTCGGTATATACTGAGAGGTCTAGCCTAATCTTTGATCATTCACATGTTGTTGTCGGTATATACTGAGAGTTCTAGCCTAATCTTTGAACATTCACATGTCGTTGTCGGTATATACTGAGATGTCTAGCCTAATCTTCAATCATTCACATGTCGTTGTCGGTATATACTGAGAGGTCTAGTCTAATCTTTAATCAATCACATGTCGTTGTCGGTTTATACTGCGAAGTCTAGCCTAATCTTTGATCATTCACATGTCGTTGTCGGTATATACTGCGAGATCTAGTCTAATCTTTGATCATTCACATGTCGTTGTCGGTATATACTGCGAGGTCTAACCTAATCTTTGATCATTCACATGTCGTTGTCGGTATATACTGCTAGGTCTAGCCTAATATATGATCATTCACATGTCATTGTCGGTATATACTGCGAGGTCTAGCCTAATCTTTGAACATTCACTTGTCGTTGTCGGTATATACTGCGAGGTCTAGCCTAATCTTTGATCATTCACATGTTGTTGTCGGTATATACTGCGAGGTCTAGCCTAATCTTTGATCATTCACATGTCGTTGTAGGTATATACTGAGAGGTCTAGCCTAATCTTTGAACATTCACATGTCGTTTTCCGTATATACTGAGAGGTCTAGCCTAATCTTCAATCATTCACATGTCGTTGTCGGTATATACTGAGAGGTCTAGTCTAATCTTTGATCATTCACATGTCGTTGTCGGTATATACTGCGAAGTCTAGCCTAATCTTTGATCATTCACATGTCGTTGTCGGTATATACTGCGAGATCTAGTCTAATCTTTGATCATTCACATGTCGTTGTCGGTATATACTGCGAGGTCGCCTAATCTTTGATCATTCACATGTCGTTGTCGGTATATACTGCGAGGTCTAGCCTAATCTTTGATCATTCACATGTCGTTGTCGGTATACTGCGAGGTCTAGCCTAATCTTTGATCATTCACATGTCGTTGTCGGTATATACTGCGAGGTCTAGCCTAATCTTTGATCATTCACATGTCGTTGTCGGTATATACTGAGAGGTCTAGACTAATCTTTGATCATTCACATGTCGTTGTCGGTATATACTGCGAGGTCTAGCCTAATCTTTGATCATTCACATGTCGTTGTCGGTATATACTGCGAGGTCTAGCCTAATCTTCAATCATTCACATGTCGTTGTCGGTATATACTGCGAGGTCTAGCCTAATCTTTCATCAGTCACATTTCGTTGTCGGTATATACTGCGAGGTCTAGCCTAATCTTTGATCAGTCACATGTCGTTGTCGCTATATACTGAGAGGTCTAGCCTAATCTTTGATCATTCACATGTCGTTGTCGGTATATACTGAGAGGTCTAGCCTAATCTTTGATCATTCACATGTCGTTGTCGGTATATACTGAGAGGTCTAGACTAATCTTTGATCATTCACATGTCGTTGTCGGTATATACTGCGAGGTCTAGCCTAATCTTTGATCATTCACATGTCGTTGTCGGTATATACTGCGAGGTCTAGCCTAATCTTCAATCATTCACATGTCGTTGTCGGTATATACTGCGAGGTCTAGTCTAATCTTCGATCATTCACATGTCGTTGTCGGTATATACTGCGAGGTCTAGCCTAATCTTTGATCATTCACATGTCGTTGTCGGTATATACTGCGAGGTCTAGCCTAATCTTTGATCATTCACATGTCGTTGTCGTTATATACTGTGAGGTCTAGCCTAATCTTTGATCATTCACATGTCGTTGTCGGTATATACTGCGAGGTCTAGCCTAATCTTTGATCATTCACATGTCGTTGTCGGTATATACTGAGAGGTCTAGCCTAATGTATGATCATTCACATGTCGTTGTCGGTATATACTGAGAGGTATAGCCTAATCTTTGATCATTCACATGTCGTTGTCGGTAAGAGGTCTAGCCTAATCTTTAATCAATCACATGTCGTTGTCGGTATATACTGCGAGGTCTAGCCTAATATATGATCATTCACATGTCGTTGTCGGTATATACTGCGAGGTCTAGCCTAATCTTTGATCATTCACATGTCGTTGTCGAGGTCTAGTCTAATCTTTGATCATTCACATGTCGTTGTCGGTATATACTGAGAGGTCTAGCCTAATCTTTGATCAGTCACATGTCGTTGTCGGTATATACTGAGAGGTCTAGCCTAATCTTTGATCATTCACATGTCGTTGTCGGTATATACTGAGAGGTCTAGTCTAATCTTTAATCAATCACATGTCGTTGTCGGTATATACTGCGAAGTCTAGCCTAATCTTTGATCATTCACATGTCGTTGTCGGTATATACTGCGAGATCTAGTCTAATCTTTGATCATTCACATGTCGTTGTCGGTATATACTGCGAGGTCTAACCTAATCTTTGATCATTCACATGTCGTTGTCGGTATATACTGCGAGGTCTAGCCTAATATATGATCATTCACATGTCGTTGTCGGTATATACTGCGAGGTCTAGCCTAATCTTTGAACATTCACATGTCGTTGTCGGTATATACTGCGAGGTCTAGCCTAATCTTTGATCATTCACATGTCGTTGTCGGTATATACTGCGAGGTCTAGCCTAATCTTTGATCATTCACATGTCGTTGTCGGTATATACTGAGGGGTCTAACCTAATCTTTGATTATTCACATGTCGTTGTAGGTATATACTGAGAGGTCTAGCCTAATCTTTGAACATTCACATGTCGTTGTCGGTATATACTGAGAGGTCTAGCCTAATCTTCAATCATTCACATGTCGTTGTCGGTATATACTGAGAGGTCTAGTCTAATCTTTGATCATTCACATGTCGTTGTCGGTATATACTGCGAAGTCTAGCCTAATCTTTGATCATTCACATGTCGTTGTCGGTATATACTGCGAGATCTAGTCTAATCTTTGATCATTCACATGTCGTTGTCGGTATATACTGCGAGGTCTAACCTAATCTTTGATCATTCACATGTCGTTGTCGGTATATACTGCGAGGTCTAGCCTAATCTTTGATCAGTCACATGTCGTTGTCGGTATATACTGAGAGTTCTAGCCTAATCTTTGAACATTCACATGTCGTTGTCGGTATATACTGAGATGTCTAGCCTAATCTTCAATCATTCACATGTCGTTGTCGGTATATACTGAGAGGTCTAGTCTAATCTTTAATCAATCACATGTCGTTGTCGGTTTATACTGCGAGGTCTAGCCTAATCTTTGATCGTTCACATGTCGTTGTCGGTATATACTGAGAGGTCTAACCTAATCTTTGAACATTCACATGTCGTTTTCCGTATATACTGAGAGGTCTAGCCTAATCTTCAATCATTCACATGTCGTTGTCGGTATATACTGCGAAGTCTAGCCTAATCTTTGATCATTCACATGTCGTTGTCGGTATATACTGCGAGGTCTAGCCTAATCATTGATCATTCACATGTCGTTGTCGGTATATACTGCGAGGTCTAGCCTAATCTTTGATCAGTCACATGTCGTTGTCGGTATATACTGCGAGGTCTAACCTAATCTTTGATCATTCACATGTCGTTGTCGGTATATACTGCGAGGTCTAGCCTAATGTATGATCATTCACATGTCGTTGTCGGTATATACTGAGAGGTATAGCCTAATCTTTGATCATTCACATGTCGTTGTCGGTATATACTGAGAAGTATAGCCTAATCTTCGATCATTCACATGTCGTTGTCGGTATATACTGCGAGGTCTAGCCTAATCTTTGATCATTCACATGTCGTTGTCGGTATATACTGCGAGGTCTAGCCTAATCTTTGATCATTCACATGTCGTTGTCGGTATATACTGCGAGGTCTAGCCTAATCTTTGATCATGCACATGTCGTTGTCGGTATATACTGCGAGGTCTAGCCTAATATATGATCATTCACATGTCGTTGTCGGTATATACTGCGAGGTCTAGCCTAATCTTTGATCATTCACATGTCGTTGTCGGTATATACTGCGAGGTCTAGCCTAATATATGATCATTCACATGTCGTTGTCGGTATATACTGCGAGGTCTAGCCTAATCTTTGATCATACACATGTCGTTGTCGGTATATACTGCGAGGTCTAGCCTAATCTTTGATCATTCACATGTCGTTGTCGGTATATACTGAGAGGTCTATCCTAATCTTTGATCATTCACATGTCGTTGTCGGTATATACTGAGAGGTCTATCCTAATCTTTGATCATTCACATGTCGTTGTCGGTATATACTGAGAGGTCTAGCCTAATCTTTGATCATTCACATGTCGTTGTCGGTATATACTGCGAGGTCTAGCCTAATCTTTGATCATTCACATGTCGTTGTCGGTATATACTGCGAGGTCTAGCCTAATCTTTGATCATTCACATGTCGTTGTCGGTATATACTGCGAGGTCTAGCCTAATCTTTGATCATTCACATGTCGTTGTCGGTATATACTGCGAGGTCTAGCCTAATCTTTGATCATTCACATGTCGTTGTCGGTATATACTGCGAGGTCTAGCCTAATCTTTGATCATTCACATGTCGTTGTCGGTATATACTGCGAGGTCTAGCCTAATCTTTGATCATTCACATGTCGTTGTCGGTATATACTGCGAGGTCTAGCCTAATCTTTGATCATTCACATGTCGTTGTCGGTATATACTGAGAGGTCTAGCCTAATCTTTGATCATTCACATGTCGTTGTCGGTATATACTGAGAGGTCTAGCCTAATCTTTGATCATTCACATGTCGTTGTCGGTATATACTGCGAGGTCTAGCCTAATCTTTGATCATTCACATGTCGTTGTCGGTATATACTGCGAGGTCTAGCCTAATCTTTGATCATTCACATGTCGTTGTCGGTATATACTGCGAGGTCTAGCCTAATCTTTGATCATTCACATGTCGTTGTCGGTATATACTGCGAGGTCTAGCCTAATCTTTGATCATTCACATGTCGTTGTCGGTATATACTGCGAGGTCTAGCCTAATCTTTGATCATTCACATGTCGTTGTCGGTATATACTGCGAGGTCTAGCCTAATCTTTGATCATTCACATGTCGTTGTCGGTATATACTGCGAGGTCTAGCCTAATCTTTGATCATTCACATGTCGTTGTCGGTATATACGGCGAGGTCTAGCCTAATATTTGATCATTCACATGTCGTTGTCGGTATATACGGCGAGGTCTAGCCTAATATTTGATCATTCACATGTCTTTGCCGGACTATTCTGCGGTGACTAAAAAAGGTGTTCATTCACATGCCGAATCATGCCACACGGACTGTTATACTATTTTTGTGGGTCTAACCTTAGATGAATAATTGAATCTTTGTTCATTCACATGTCCCCGAAATTGTCAATAGTGCTGTTAGCGCCGCTATTCGGGTATCGTTGCTCATTATCGTATGTCCGTTGAGATTCCAGTCCAGCAGATACTACAGAGTATCTAATATAGATTAAGTATTGGCCTGTTATTAAGAACACCATTGTTCTATTAGTACAGAGTATCTAATATAGATTAAGTATTGGCTTGTTATTAAGAACACCATTGTTCTATTCCAGTTCGACATATGGAGCCTGATCAAAAGAGGCAGCACGTCAGATCCCTATATACTCATGGCGAAACACCGTATGAACAAAAGTCCGTCGAAGCGGGCCAAAACTGCCGGGAAAGTGATAGGCCGACGTCGCCGACGAGTATCAACGCTTGAAAGTATGGATGGAGATTCCACTAGAAGCTTTACGAGTTTTGATATGTACGATGTGGACGGCCCTGGTGAGGACTACGACTATGACGGTACACCAATCTACTCTCCTTTGTTACATATTGATATGTTTCTGCAACAACATGCATGTATATTGTTCATTTAGAATGATGTGTGACGCGTGTCACTAATTATGCTGAGTTGGGTCATTAATTAAATCGTTAGCTTTGGAAATAATAGTTGTTAAATAGTATTTCCATTATAACATGGCCCAATATAATTCTATAAACGAATAAACGTATGTGTTTTTTTTTGTCTCCTTGTCTGTTATTTGGCTGATGGCTTTACAAAATACCTCCCTGTAAAATAGCTTCTGTATTCCAGTGGCAATCAACGCAACATTTTCTGTAGGGCTAGTTATTAACACGTTACGTCCATAAATAAGTTTTTTACAAGGGGATCAAAATTGAACAGCCGTAGCCGTGGTTTATTGCAGATTTAACAAGGTACATTTGTTCTTTGCTAATTGATATTTTAAATATGAAATGATTGGTGCAATACACTAGGTATTTAACTGCACATGTTTATTTTATGCTTCCAACGAAATATAGAATTTTATCAGTGAAATAAAATGTGGTATTGCACTGGTTGAAAATAGTGGAATAACACATTCCATTCTCACTGCTTTGCACGTGTGGTAGGCCCTACCTAGCCGCTACATAACATATTGAAATGTTGTCAACGCAAACATGTTCGGACTCAAGCTGTCAGTGATGTCATTTATGACGAATTTTATGACGTCATTTGTGGTCGTCTAAACGCACCGTTATAGCGCCATTTAGTGCATAATTGTTTCGTTTTCTATCATAAAAACACTTTTCAGCCTAAAATAAAAATAATATGTGTTTGCTTACGTGGACACTCTAATACTATTTCACTCATGAACATAGAAAACTATTAGTATTTATTTTTATTGAAGCCGAAGAAGAATCACATCACGACTTACGTACACCAGTAGAACACTGTCAGGATATGTACCTAAAGGCGTGCAAGGAGTACGGTGTTCATCCGGTAGCCAACTTCCTCAAAGCACTTCGCACTGAGAAGTGTGTGCTAAGACATCGACAGATGACCGCAAGTGAGATAAAGGCCGTCTCAGTAGCACTAGTAGTATGTACAACATTGTTTCATAATGAGATACAACTATAACTCTTTAACTACACACACATTTATTTCAGCTCGATTGCGAAACAAGTTTCTACAGCATTACATTAATTTCTCTCGGGGCCTCATTCTTTGTGGAATCCATCTCCACGAAGGATGGTGATGAGGCAATGTGGAATGTCAGAGAAGCGTCTTGCCTAATGGCACACCCGTTACGGCTACATATGGGGGGGGGGGTTTCAGATATAGCTGGGGTTTTACCAACACGTATACATATAGTACATAGTCATACTTATTTACATATTATACATACATTTTACAATGTAATACAAAGCAAATTAATTAGAAGCATCAGTATGATTGTTAGAGTGGAATTAGTATAGCTATCTATTGTTTCTAAAGTGGATACACTTGTAATGTCCTTCTCGTACGATCATGTGATACCCGTATTGACCGTACATGGACAATATCCGTGTTCTAAAATCAGTATTTTAAAGTGACATTACATCGCAAAAAGCAAATAAAATGCAGTTTTCACGTATAAATGCATTGCTACTACAAATTCTTCCGAATACATTCGAGTACTAACATTGAATCAATAAACAGTGTTTTGTGGATTGAAAGTATGATTTCATATAACGGGCATCCATGCTCCTGACTTTACGTTTGTTTTGTCATCGGAGTCAGTGCTAATCGCGAGATAATGTCGTTTAGAGATAAATTAACTAAGAATAGTCTACAAATATATAGGCACACATGTGAGATATAACGGTAAATCTGTACCATAAATCGTGTTATTCAGGATACACTAGTTGTATTACGCATGGATGTTTACATTATTTTGTTATGGCAACAAACCGCGTATACGACGTTTGTTTATTAGGTGAAATACTCAGTATTTGAGGCAAATATTTGAAAAGAAATTATACCATATAATAGGAAAATACATTCTGTAGAAATGTGTGTTTTCACTGATGTAGTGTCGCTTTAAATATGTGTTAGTATCATGACTAGCGACGTTTACATAGTTATTTTTAGAAAATAAGACATGATTCACGTAATGTCAAATGCTATGGTCTGTTATAATTCTCATGTATGGAAAGGCTATGTGCAATGTATGTGTCTTTATTAATTGAAATGTATGTACTGTATATAGATGCGACAAAAATATAGATAATATATATATATATACACGTGTATGTACTGTATATAGATGCGACAAAAATATAGATAATATATATATATACACGTGTATGTACTGTATATAGATGAGACAAAATATAGATAATATATATATATATATACACGTGTATGTACTGTATATAGATGAGACAAAATATAGATAATATATATATATACACGTGTATGTACTGTATATAGATGAGACAAAATATAGATAATATATATATATACACGTGTATGTACTGTATATAGATGAGACAAAATATAGATAATATATATATATATGATAGATAGATAGATAGTTTATTCTGAACAAAAAGCAAATGCTCATGAGTTCATTATAGCATTGGCATTACAATACTTGGTCAATGGTGTATAGTTCAATCACAAATTCAACATTCAGTACATGCACATTTTGAAAGCATAATATCGAATTAAACTACATAGTGGTTACACATGATCAAATTGAATTCAAATAATTGTATAATATAGTGCAACGATCTGCAACCTGAAAGAGAAAATACATATTTATACATACACGCACATGTACATACCTACATAATATTATGTAATCATACGTACACATGTACATACATACACACATACATTTAATATAAACACTGAAAATATACGAAGATATTTAACAACAAATTGTATGGGATAACGCATATGTGAAAGATTTTGAGTTTCTTTGCGGAGAAAAGTGACTAGTAAAAGAAGATGTTTCTTTGCTCGAATGCTTTGAATGTAAACATTCCAAGATTTTTCAAAATAACTGTGTTTTCAGTAGATACCAACTCTACAAATTTTAAAATGTTCGGTCTTGACCAGAAATATTTCTTGATGTATTTTGTCCTTAGTTCATGATACAGGGAGCATTCAAGTAAGAAGTGAAACTCGTCCTCTAACGTATTACAATGATTACATTTTCTATCATTTCTTGGTATTTTATTGGGCTTGTGCCATCTCCCTGTTTCGATTGCGAGCCGATGAGCAGATAATCTTAATCGTGTAAAGGCGGATCGGAACTTTCTTAATGTTATTTCAGTTAAAATATAGATAATATATATATATATATATATATATATACACGTGTATGTACTGTATATAGATGAGACAACAATATAGATAATATATATATATACACGTGTATGTACAGTTTTCGTGAAACTATGTTGTGTATGAACGAACGATGTGTACTTTTAGGGAAACGGTAGCATAGAAACCCTAGACCTATCGGATAATGATATGGGACCGAAAGGGGCTGAATACCTTGCCGACACACTAAAGGAAAACACATTCATACGATCATTGGTAAGTTTAATACAAACACTAGACCTATCGGGCAATGATATGGGACCGAAAGGGGCTGAATACCTTGCCGACACACTAAAGGAAAACACATTCATACGATCATTGGTAAGTCTAATACAAACACGAGACCTATCTGACAATGGTATGCGACCGAAAGGAGACTATCAAATAATGATATGCGATCGAAAGGGGTTGAACGCGTAGCTGAATAACTGAAGGAGATTCACGCTATAAGCACTATTGCTTTCGTGGCAATGATTTGCTACACCGTTCGTTATATAATGTATAGAAGTAAATATGTTTTATATGAGCAATAAATATGCTTAAGCTAAATAATTGCGTTATATGCAATAGTCACCTCTGAAATAGTACGTCTTGAATTACGTAGACATTGATGTGACAAGATGGTCCCACGATGGAATACTCGAAGCTGGTGCACTTAGAGGAAACAATCGCGTATCGGCTGTTGGTAAGAGTTACGTTCCTTACATTGCACTCGTGCAAACAGTACAATTGTTCAATGAAATACGTCATTGGTGTTACCATGGTTACTCTAATGGTTTAATGATGTTACCTTAGTATGATCATTCTGTATTTCAGAACTTGGCTGACAACGCCCTTGGTATTGCTGGAGTGCAGAAATTAGTTGATATCATCATACGACAAGACACTGTTAACAGTCTGAGTATAGCTGGTAAGACAGGGCAATAGACTCAGTATGGCTGGTACGATAGGCAATAGTCTGAGCATACCTGGTAGGATAAGCAATAGTCTCAGTATGGCTGGTACGATAGGCAATAGTCTGAGCATAGCTGGTAGGATAGGCAATAGTCTCCGTATGGCTGGTACGATAGAGCAATAGTCTGAGCATAGCTGGTAGGATAGGCAATAGTCTCAGTATGGCTGGTAAGATAGAACAATAGTCTCGGTATAGCTGGTAAGATAGAGCAATAGTCTGAGTATAGCTGGTAGGATAGGGCAATAGTTTCAGTATAGCTGGTAGGATAGGGCAATAGTCTCAGTATAGCTGGTAGGATAGGGCAATAGTCTCAGTATAGCTGGTAGGATAGGGCAATAGTCTCAGTATAGCTGTAAGATAGAGCAATAGTCTAAGTATGGCTGGTAGGATAGGGCAATAGTCTCAGTATAGCTGGTAGGATAGAGCAATAGTCTCAGTATGGCTGGTAGGATAGGGCAATAGTCTCAGTATGGCTGGTAGGATTTGGAAATAGTCTCAGTATGGCTGGTAGGATAGGGAAATAGTCTCAGTATGGCTGGTACGATAGGGCAATAGTCTCAATATGGCTGGTACGATAGGGAAATAGTCTTAGTATGGCTGGTAGGATAGGGCAATAGTCTCAGTATGGCTGGTACGATATGGCAATAGTCTCAGTATGGCTGGTACGATAGGGCAATATTCTCAGTATGGCTGGTACGATAGGGCAGTAGTCTCAGTATGGCTGGAAGGATATTGCAATAGTCGCAGTATGGCTGGTACGATAGGACAATAGTCTCAGTATGTCTGGTACGAAAGGGCAATAGTCTCAGTATGGCTGGTAGGATATGGCAATAGTCTCAGTATGGCTGGTAGGATATGGCAATAGTCTCAGCATGGCTGGTAAGATATGGCAATAGTCTCAGTATGGCTGGTAGGATAGGGAAATATTCTCAGTATGGCTGGTACGATAGGGCAATAGTCTCAGTATGTCTGGTAAGATAGGTCAATAGTCGCAGTATAGCTGGTAGGATATAGCAATAGTCTCAGTATGGCTGGTACGATAGGGCTATAGTCTCTGTATGGCTGGTAAGATATGGCAATAGTCTCAGTATGGCTGGTACGAAAGGGCTATAGTCTCAGTATGGCTGGTACGATAGGGCAATAGTCTCAGTATGGCTGGTACGATAGAGCAATAGTCTCAGTATGGCTGGTACGATAGGGCAATAGTCTCAGTATGGCTGGTACGATCGGGCAATAGTCTCAGTATGGCTGGTACGATAGGGCAATAGTCTCAGTATGGCTGGTACGATAGAGCAATAGTCTCAGTATGGCTGGTACGATAGGGCAATATTCTCAGTATGGCTGGTACGATCGGGCAATAGTCTCAGTATGGCTGGTACGATTGGGCAATAGTCTCAGTATGGCTGGTATGATAGGGCAATAGTCTCAGTATGGCTGGTACGATAGGGCAATAGTCTCAGTATGGCTGGTACGATAGGGCAATAGTATCAGTATGGCTGGTACGATAGGGCAATAGTCTCAGTATGGCTGTATGATAGAGCAATAGTCTCAGTATGGCTGGTGCGATAGGGCAATAGTCTCAGTATGGCTGGTACGATAGGGCAATAGTCTCAGTATGGCTGGTCACTAATGGTTGCATATTACAATTGTATTTACCCATAATGGGTCACTAATGGTTGCATATTACAATTGTGTTTATCTATAATGGAGCACTAATGGTTGCATATTACAATTGTATTTACCTATAATGGAGCACTAATGGTTGCATATTACAATTGTATTTACCTATAATGGGTCACTAATGGTTGCATATTACAATTGTGTTTATCTATAATGGAGCACTAATGGTTGCATATTACAATTGTGTTTATCTATAATGGAGCACTAATTGTTGCATATTACAATTGTATTTACCTATAATGGAGCACTAATGGTTGCATATTACAATTGTATTTACCTATAATGGAGCACTAATGGTTGCATATTACAATTGTATTTACCTATAATGGAGCACTAATGGTTGCATATTACAATTGTGTTTATCTATAATGGAGCACTAATGGTTGCATATTACAATTGTGTTTACCTATAATGGAGCACTAATGGTTGCATATTACAATTGTGTTTATCTATAATGGAGCACTAATGGTTGCATATTACAATTGTATTTACCTATAATGGAGCACTAATGGTTGCATATTACAATTGTATTTATCTATAATGGAGCACTAATGGTTGCATATTACAATTGTATTTACCTATAATGGAGCACTAATGGTTGCATATTACACTTGTATTTACCTATAATGGAGCACTAATGGTTGCATATTACAATTGTGTTTACCTATAATGGATGAAGGAGCATGCACATTGAGCTGAGGTTAGCCCCTGAGGTTAGCCCCTGAGGTTAGCCCCTGAGGTTAGCATAGCCCAGGTCTCGATGGATCTTTGTAATTATGTATATATACTTGTATAGAATGCGTGAAGACTGACTTGCATACAACTTGGAACACCAATACTGTTCCAGAAACAACCAACTGTTTGACCTGTCTAAATCCATACCCCCATCCCGACCCCCTTTATCGGGAATTTGTTTCAATAACAGTAATGGCTATCAGGAATACTATAGAATTACATGGATGAAGATTCTGAATAATTTATGTAAACTGTTCGTGTTATTCTGTTATATCAGCATACGTTAAATACGACCACGCGCATCACATAGCGTGGGTAGCATAAAACATTAGTTTATTTAGTTTATACAAATGTATTTTAGCTCGATTGCGAAACAAGTTCCTAATACTTATATTAATCACTCTCCGAGACATCATTCCTTATGGAATCCATCGCCACGAGGAAAAGAGAAGAGGCAATGTGGAAGTTAATACCTTGCCTAACGGCACAAGCATAACGGCTCCAGTTGGGCGCGAACTCCGGACCTTTTGCACCTGAAGCGAATGCGTTACCTGCTGCACTATCACGACTTACTTGGACAATGTTGCAACTTACTTGATAACATGATTACTTTGCGACGTAACATGAGATATCACAACAGAGTACGATCGGGTATGTTCCAACGTTCGTACTGGGCAGCGAAATCAGAATTACAATGGGCAGCGAGACCAGGACGTCACTGGGCAGCAATGTCAGGATGACACTGGACAGCGAGGTCAGGGTGACACTGGACAGTGGTACTAGGACGTCACTGGACAGCGAGGTCAGGGTGACACTGGACAGCGATACTAGGACGTCACTGGACAGCGAAACCAGGACGTCACTTGGCAGTCAAATAAACGGACTACGTCACATCACATACTATACAACATAACTAAAACTGTTGTCTGCTCATTCATGTTCATCAAATGCCATATGTTGATTTTTATTACATACCGTTCCGTTTTATTTGCAGGGAACGGGCTCCGAGAATGTGACTCTGAAGTCATCCGTCCACTTATTGAAGTAAGTCACATTATATGCGATATTCTACAAGACATTAAACACTTAAAAATGCTGAAATAGCTCTCACATTACAGACCGCTTTCCCAACTTTCTCCCTGTCTGCCTTTAATGTGTACATGACCCACCATGGAGCATTTTCGTACAAAGTCACGCTGTGGTGAATACGACATTTAAACATTTAAACAACGTTATAATCCGCATTTCAAGGGACAGACGGATATGTAGTCCAGTGGTAACACGCTGGACTGGTAATCCAGGGATCGCAGGTTCGATCCCCCGTCTGACCCTAATAAAATTAACAGTCTCTTAGATGGGACGTTAAACCAAGGTCTCGTGTCGGTGCTTTACACCGTGCACGTAAAAGAACCAGAAGAGATTCTGGAATGGGTCTCTGTCCGTATCATGCACTATCCTCCAAAATCTAAAATAACTAATCTCTTCAGGAGGCGTCGCTCATATGGGCAACCGGTAGCGACTATAAATAAACGCAAAAACAGAAACATTTCAAGGGTATATATAAACCAGTAGTCATGTGTCCAACAACTGCAAGCCACTGACAACTTCCTCACATCGTATCATTCATTCACTAATCTCTGATAGGAAACGATCCCGATGATAGCGGCGAAAGGCGAGTTCTAACAATGTAGATCACTGTTTTATCAGCATCTAATTTATATTATTATTATTATGCTGGTCTATGTTTAGATAAACTTTTGGTTCTGTTTTCAGAATACCATTCACTTGAAGCATTTAGATCTGTCACGCAATCAGCTACTCGAGGTTGGAGGGGAAGTTATTGGCGAGTCCCTGCTCTACAATGATACAATGGAAACGCTTGACCTCAGCTGGAATCATCTACGCAGGGACGGGGCTTGTTTTGTGGCAGAGGGTGTGGGGGTAACCGTTCTAATATGTTCATGAATTAGATATATCTACTGTTGTCTTTAGGATATATCTGTTGCTCTATTTCCATCATTATTCATCGTCAAACCATCTAGAAACAGCAGTTGTAGACCGCTATGCATTTATAATCATGACACCAAGAAAATACCTTGTACTATATGGATACACGAAAACGATTACCACGAAACTACAAACATATAATTATTACGTAATATGTCAAATTTGGCACACTGAGACGCTACAGGAAGTAAACAAACTGGCACCGAGTGCGCATACGTTATTTTCTCTGGAACTTGTTACGTGGCCGTATCAAACTAGAACAAGTTATATCAAACCAGCAAACGTTATATCAGACTGGAAAGTACAGCGTATCAAACTGGGTTGTCGGCAGTATTTTCGTAGGAAAGGAACGGCAAACAATAGGCAATAATTCGTATCTAAGTAATACATACCAATAATATCCGTCTAACCATATTTGTTTCTTTTGAAGTTTAAAGTCGCATAAACAGCTTAGTTCATACGGCGACTCTCCAGCTGGTGGAGGACGACCCCGGCAACTCTCCAGCTGGTGGAGGACGACCCCGGATGCCCCTTAGTTCATACGGCGACTCTCCAGCTGGTGGAGGACGACCCCGGATGCCCCTTAGTTCATACGGCGACTCTCCAGCTGGTGGAGGACGACCCCGGATGCCCCTTCGACCAGTATTTCAGATAAGGACAGGCACCTCGGTAGAGCAGCAGGTCAGCTGGATAATGTCCTCACTTGAATAAGTTGACACTCCCATTGGGATTTGAACCTACATCGGTCAACGAACTTTACCATTCGTCCGCGGAGGCCGTTTTGTCTAATAATATCTTTGTAATGTTCAGTGTCAATAACTGTGACGTCCACACCATTTATTCCATTACTTAATAGTTAATCATCTCTCAGAAGTAAGTCACTGACTTGTAGCGGAATGTATTGCATACGTTAATATAAATAGTAACACATTTAATGATAGAAAAGCAAAATATCTGGTCGACGCGGGCAATATATTTCGATTTTCGGCTCTGCCGGGCCAATATCGGCACGCGCCGAGAAAGAATCACGAGCACATGTCACAGGTAGCAACAACATAGTAACTACATTGTGTAAACATGGCCGCCGAAGCAACACTAAAGTCGTTGTCTGACAGATTGTTGTCTCTTGACGGTAAAACGGCAGAGCGAAATAAGCAAATAACAGCAGAAGAAACATACTGCTATGTAGAGAAAATGAAAAACGGACACACAAAGGCTACAACTCAAACCGTTAAGGTATACAATAAAGAAGTTATTAAACGGCTGCGGTGGGCCATTTATGGATATTGGCGCACCTATCCAATATCTCCATAGGGTGCGCGGTTTAATAACCTCTAAGTATTGCTCCATTATAGAAATTGCTCTAGCTTGGTATTCTGTGTTATGCTTTAAACTGATTTAATGAATTGATTGATATGCAATGGCAAGTGTATATGTACCCCGTAACCTAATCAATTATACATAGTGTTCTTGCTTTATTTCAAATGAGCAAGGGGAAAGTGTCCGGATACTAAACTGATACCACATTATGCCAGGATAACAGCTGTACTGCATGCATGAGACATACGTCAACATGTTTGAGCATCGTATATGTTTTCTAATTTCAGGAAAATATTTGCCTCAAGAAATTGAATGTTGCCTGGAACGGATTTTACTTGGACGGATGTCGTGCTTTAGCCAAGGCGCTTGAGATAAACAAGACTCTGATCGAGCTAGATCTCACGTGCAATAGAGTGAGTAAGGAGTGTCTGGAGAAACTACTTGTAGGCCTGAGGCATAACACGACTCTAGAAATATTACGAGTAAGTAAGAGGTGAAATACGACTCTAGGAATATTACGAGTAAGTAAGAGGTGCAATACGACTCTACAAATAGTACGAGTACATCAGAGGAGAAGCACGACTCTAGGAATATTATGTAACTCGGGAAGGACCGTAAATTCGGGTAGGCCCGACCGTTTGCCCTTTCCTTTAATGCGTCATGTTTTGTATGCAGATGTAAAACGAATCGTTCGCTTCAGGTGCGAAAGGTCCGGAGTTCGAGCCCCGCTGGAGCCGTTATGAGTGTGCCATTCGCAAGGCATTTAAATTCCACATGCCTCTTCTCTCCTTCATGGCGATGGATTCCATCAGGAATGAGGTCTCGAGAGTGATTAATATAAGTTGAAAGAACGTGTTTAGCAATCGAGCTAAAATAAATGTGTATTAAAAAAATATAAAACGAATCGTGCAATAAAATGTGATGAAACCAAACCAAATACATCAGTACGAGAACGTCAGAGATGAAACAAGTGTGGCGTCCGTGGTCCAGTGGTAGAGTGGCGTCCGTGGTCCAGTGGTAGAGTGGCGTCCGTGGTCCAGTGGTAGAGTGGCGTCCGTGGTCCAGTGGTAGAGTGGCGTCCGTGGTCCAGTGGTAAAGCGTCGGATTTGGAATCGAACGGTCCCGGGTTCGATACTCAGTCAGGCCACGTGTGTAGTGTCATTGAGCAAAGCACCTCACATACATTGCTTAGTACTGGTTAACCACTTAGGTCGGCTAAGCCTGCCCAGGAACACATGTCTAGGTCCCCGCAAGGGGTTTGACATTAATGGAACATACATACATACACTCGCGGATATTGTTGTAAAAATAGTACGAGTAATATGCACGATGAAAGAAAACTGTAGAACTATCACAAGTTATCCGAGGAGAAACATTGTTCGTGGAATAATTCGAATAAGTCCGAAGCGAAATAATAACCCCAGAACGAGAAATCACAACTTAATATTGCGAATAAACTGAGACAGGCAAGACACTTTCTAGAGGTAGTACAAGTAAGCATCCGAGGTACTAGTATAAATAAATAAGGCCTGAGCTATACTTATATTTATATTTCAAATCAGTTGGAGAGTCGATGCAAAATACAATGAATGTTACGAGTAAATTCAAACATTAATCAGTTTCCGTAGTCACTATGCATATACATATGTTTTACCTTGTGTTACGAATAAACTCAAACGTTAATCAGTTTCCGTAATCACTATGCATAGACATATGTTTTTACCTTGTGTTACAGTTAGGCTGGAACCCTCTAACCCCTCAAGGTGCCATGATGATACTTGAGTTCATAAGAGACAATAAAGCTAGTGGAATAAAGGAGCTAGACCTTACGGTACGGACAGTTTAGTTTTCTAACTGCTAGTACTTTCGTGTGTAGTGTAATATATGTTTTACATACCGGAAGTAGGGTTGAATAGTCCGTTTGGTTGCCAGGTGGCGTCCGCGTCTCGCGTGCCAGAACGAACGTTGGAATATAAACGATCGTGTTCAACTGTGATGTTCTATGTTAACATGGCTCCGATGTTATAAACTTTTTCTGAGATCTCACACTCAAGCTCAAATGATCTGATTGGTTGATGCTGAGTGTTACTGTCAGCTGAACCAATAAGACGCTTGAGACTGAGTTTTGAGATTGGAGAACAGTTTCTTAAAAGCGTGTGACCAAGTAACTGTTTATCATTATTCAAGCAACGTATATCATTATTCCATTTTATATCATAGTCGTAATCGTATTTAGTTTAGTTTACTTCTCACCAATGCTACCCAGGTTCGATCCTCGAACCGCGTGTACGTGAGATGGTATGGTGATCGCCAGATCGGACAGGTGGGTATGGTCGTGTTTTGTATTGAGAGGTATGTCTGTGAGTTGTGGGGCGGCGTACTTGTTCAGATACGTCTAACATAATGTTTAGTCTTGTATTTAGAGCTATGCACGAGATGTGGGGCAGCGTACTTGTTCAGATACGTCTAACATAATGTTTAGTCTTGTATTTAGAGGTATGTCTGTGAGTTGTGGGGCGGCGTACTTATTCAGATACGTCTAACAGAATGCTTAGTCTTGTATTTAGAGGTATGTCTGTGAGTTGTGGGGCGGCGTACTTGTTCAGATACGTCTAACAGACTGCTTATTCTTGTATTTAGAGGTATGTCTGTGAGTTGTGGGGCGGCGTACTTGTACAGATACGTCTAACAGAATGTTTAGTCTTGTATTTAGAGGTATGCCTGAGTTGTGGGGGCGGCGTACTTGTTCAGATACGTCTAACAGAATGCTTAGTCTTGTATTTAGAGGTATGCCTGCGAGTTGTGGGGCGGCGTACTTGTTCAGATACGTCTAACAGAATGTTTAGTCTTGTATTTAGAGGTATGTCTGTGAGTTGTGGGGCGGCGTACTTGTTCAGATACGTCTAACAGAATGCTTAGTCTTGTATTTAGAGGTATGCCTGCGAGTTGTAGGGCGGCGTACTTATTCAGATACGTCTAACAGAATGTTTAGTCTTGTATTTAGAG
Organism: Archivesica marissinica; assembly: GCA_014843695.1. Lineage (NCBI taxonomy): Eukaryota > Metazoa > Mollusca > Bivalvia > Venerida > Vesicomyidae > Archivesica > Archivesica marissinica. The sequence goes on from CM026392.1 coordinate 10,629,976, forward strand.
GTATGTCTGTGAGTTGTGGGGCGGCGTACTTATTCAGATACGTCTAACAGAATGTTTAGTCTTGTATTTAGAGGTATGTCTGTGAGTTGTGGGGCGGCGTACTTGTTCAGATACGTCTAACATAATGTTTAGTCTTGTATTTAGAGGTATGCCTGCGAGTTGTAGGGCGGCGTACTTATTCAGATACGTCTAACAGAATGTTTAGTCTTGTATTTAGAGGTATGTCTGTGAGTTGTGGGGCGGCGTACTTATTCAGATACGTCTAACAGAATGTTTAGTCTTGTATTTAGAGGTATGTCTGTGAGTTGTGGGGCGGCGTACTTGTTCAGATACGTCTAACATAATGTTTAGTCTTGTATTTAGAGGTATGCCTGCGAGTAGTAGGGCGGCGTACTTATTCAGATACGTCTAACAGAATGCTTAGTCCTGCTATTAGTGTATAGTATTCCATTACAATATTACATTATAGGATCAGTTGGTGGAACCTGCGTTCGTAGCGTTACAGGGCGAAATGGAAGCCAAGCGTGACATTAAAGTTATATATGGACAGGTAATCGTATCAAGCAACATTTAATTACAGTGATTATTATAAGGGGAAAGCCTGGTCGGTAATGGCTTTCCCAGTTCATATGCATTGCCTATTTCATATTATTTGAGGAAGGTCTCGTATATTCTCTAAACACGTACATAGCGATAATAAGATTTTACTATCAAATCGAACCATCCGTGGTGTAATGGACACAGTCCGCCTCGTAATCGAGAACTTACGAGATCAATCACCACGGAAACCACGGCGGTGGTAGTGTCCTTGTGCCAGACATTTACATCTGCATTGTCTCTTCTCTCTCCTTCATGGCGATGGATTCGCTGGAGATCGGTTAAATTAATGTTGCAAGAACCTTATTTCGCAATCCAGAATAAGAGAAATTTATATAAGCACTGTACCATCTGTGCAATGTATGCATTGTTCAATATGTATTATATTGGGAAATAAAATATGTTTAAACTAACCATCTGCATACTAGTATCTAACTACCTTGTAATGAATATACCGCCTACCCATGAACCCTCTTATTTATAACTAAGTTTATTTAATATTCTTACATTACATATATATATTACATATATTCGGCATATTGTCTGTATACAGAAATAATGAATGTGCCCTGTTTAAAGTCTGCAATAAAACATGGTTTAGCACGTGATGTCAAACGTGACGTCATTTCACTAGAATTCTTGTTGTTCAAATAACACCAACTATTTTTGCCCTTTTTAAATATTGTTATCATGTTAGAATCGAATTAATAAAACATAGTGTGTCGTTCTGAGCGCCGGAATGATTAACAACTTAGGCATACTGTCTGTGCTGTTAATTCCTACGCATCAAACGATGTTTTAATTCGCCAATACTGAAATAAATCTATTATTTCTTAATTCACCATTATAACTGGAACAAAGATTTTTGTAGGAGACCTATTTTATTTTTACGATTTATCTCATTTTTAAAGCTAAAATTCATAATTTATACAATGTATATCAAAACAGGTGTTCTGTTCCACACGTCAAAGCTTTATATATCAGGTGATGCAAGAATATACCAATAACCCAATAAACTGATAATTTATAATTATACATGAATATATAAGTATTAGTTCTTGCAGCTTATATCTTATTTCCTATGAAAGTTTTACTGTTTACATGTTTCATTATGTTATTTCATGTTTTAATTTGTTGAGGACCTCATGGTAGATTGACTTAATTTTTCAGACAGCCCATTGGTCAGGGAGCAACGATGATAATTAATAAATGTAGAAGCAAATAAGTACATGTATACCATTGTAGGTACGAGGTCAGGATAACCGCGATGATGACGATAAGTACATGTATACCATTGTAGGTACGGGGTCAGGATAACCGCGGTGATGACGATAAGTACATGTATACCATTGTAGGTACGGGGTCAGGATAACCGCGATGATGACGATAAGTACATGTATACCATTGTAGGTACGGGGTCAGGATAACCGCGGTGATGACGATAAGTACATGTATACCAATGTAGGTACGGGGTCAGGATAACCCGATGATGACGATAAGTACATGCATACCATTGTAGGTACGAGGTCAGGATAACCGCGGTGATGACGATAAGTACATGTATACCATTGTAGGTACGAGGTCAGGATAACCGCGGTGATGACGATAAGTACATGTATACCATTGTAGGTACGAGGTCAGGATAACCGCGGTGATGACGATAAGTACATGTATACCATTGTAGGTACGAGGTCAGGATAACCGCGGTGATGACGATAAGTACATGTATACCATTGTAGGTACGAGGTCAGGATAACCGCGGTGATGACGATAAGTACATGTATACCATTGTAGGTACGAGGTCAGGATAACCGCGGTGATGACGATAAGTACATGTATACCATTGTAGGTACGAGGTCAGGATAACCGCGGTGATGACGATAAGTACATGTATACCATTGTAGGTACGAGGTCAGGATAACCGCGGTGATGACGATAAGTACATGTATACCATTGTAGGTACGAGGTCAGGATAACCGCGGTGATGACGATAAGTACATGTATACCATTGTAGGTACGAGGTCAGGATAACCGCGGTGATGACGATAAGTACATGTATACCATTGTAGGTACGAGGTCAGGATAACCGCGGTGATGACGATAAGTACATGTATACCATTGTAGGTACGAGGTCAGGATAACCGCGGTGATGACGATAAGTACATGTATACCATTGTAGGTACGAGGTCAGGATAACCGCGATGATGACGATAAGTACATGTATACCATTGTAGGTACGAGGTCAGGATAACCGCGGTGATGACGATAAGTACATGTATACCATTGTAGGTACGAGGTCAGGATAACCGCGGTGATGACGATAAGTACATGTATACCATTGTAGGTACGGGGTCAGGATAACCGCGGTGATGACGATGACGAGAAACAGCTGATGGATGAGAATCCGATCATAGTTCTCATGGAGTTCGGTAAACTCATGGGCTTCCGTCTCATGGACCTGTTTGCAGCACTGGATAAGGACGGGAGCAAGTCGCTGGACCATGAAGAAATCAGGACTGGGTTGAGAGTAAGTTGCTCTGTTTAATCTTCTCTTCCTCTTCACAGAAATACAAACTTGCAGTGTATGGGGTGTCACTGTATGGGGTGTCACTGTATGTGGTGTCACTGTATGGACTGTATGGAGTGTCACGTTGTTTGTTTTTGTTGGTGCTAGATATTTTAATCATGGTAAAAGTGATAAATAAAATGCTCATTAATTTGCTATTGTGGTTATTATTCTGGGGAAACAAGGGTACGGGGGGAGCCAAACAACTCTCCTAGTCCAACTGTTATTACATATTTATATATATCTTCAAGTACATTAAATATGCCCTGAATGTTGGATTTATATACCCTTAACAGTTGAGTAACACTGGTTTTGTACCGAGTACAATTACTTGGTAACAGCCTTGTCGGAAGTTTTGACAGTCATTTTCAACAGGAATAAATAAATGGAGATAATCTCAATAAGCTTTAAG
>CM026392.1:10634550-10654932 GCA_014843695.1 Archivesica marissinica
CACACGGTACACTGATCAATACTCACACATGGGAGGTGGTCACACGGTACGCTGATCAATACTCACACATAAGTGGTGGCCACACGGTACACTGATCAATACTCACACATGGGTGGTGGCCACACGGTACGCTGATCAATCCTCACACATGGGTGGTGGCCACACGTACACTGATCAATCCTCACACATGGGTGGTGGTCACACGGTACGCTGATCAATCCTCACACATGGGTGGTGGCCACACGGTACGCTGATCAATACTCACACATGGGAGGTGGTCACACGGTACGCTGATCAATACTCACACATGGGTGGTGGCCACACGGTACACTGATCAATACTCACACATGGGAGGTGGTCACACGGTACGCTGATCAATACTCACACATGAGTGGTGGCCACACGGTACACTGATCAATACTCACACATGGGTGGTGGCCACACGGTACGCTGATCAATCCTCACACATGGGTGGTGGCCACACGGTACACTGATCAATACTCACACATGGGTGGTGGCCACACGGTACGCTGATCAATACTCACACATGGGTGGTGGCCACACGTACACTGATCAATCCTCACACATGGGTGGTGGCCACACGGTACGCTGATCAATACTCACACATGGGTGGTGGCCACACGGTACGCTGATCAATACTCACACATGGGAGTGGTGGCCACACGGTACGCTGATCAATCCTCACACATGGGTGGTGGCCACACGGTACGCTGATCAATACTCACACATGGGTGGTGGCCACACGGTACGCTGATCAATACTCACACATGGGTGGTGGCCACACGGTACGCTGATCAATACTCACACATGGGTGGTGGCCACACGGTACGCTGATCAATACTCACACATGAGTGGTGGCCACACGGTACGCTGATCAATACTCACACATGGGTGGTGGCCACACGGTACGCTGATCAATACTCACACATGGGTGGTGGCCACACGGTACGCTGATCAATACTCACACATGGGAGTGGTGGCCACACGGTACGCTGATCAATCCTCACACATGGGTGGTGGCCACACGGTACGCTGATCAATACTCACACATGGGTGGTGGCCACACGGTACGCTGATCAATACTCACACATGGGTGGTGGCCACACGGTACGCTGATCAATACTCACACATGGGTGGTGGCCACACGGTACGCTGATCAATACTCACACATGGGTGGTGGCCACACGGTACGCTGATCAATACTCACACATGGGTGGTGGCCACACGGTACGCTGATCAATACTCACACATGGGTGGTGGCCACACGGTACGCTGATCAATACTCACACATGGGTGGTGGCCACACGGTACGCTGATCAATACTCACACATGGGTGGTGGCCACACGGTACGCTGATCAATACTCACACATGGGTGGTGGCCACACGGTACGCTGATCAATACTCACACATGGGTGGTGGCCACACGGTACGCTGATCAATACTCACACATGGGTGGTGGCCACACGGTACGCTGATCAATACTCACACATGGGTGGTGGCCACACGGTACGCTGATCAATACTCACACATGGGTGGTGGCCACACGGTACATCAATCTCACACATGGGTGGTGGCCACACGGTACGCTGATCAATACTCACACATGGGTGGTGGCCACACGGTACGCTGATCAATACTCACACATGGGTGGTGGCCACACGGTACGCATATCAATCTCACACATGGGGAGTGGTGGCCACACGGTACACTGATCAATACTCACACATGGGTGGTGGCCACACGGTACGCTGATCAATACTCACACATGGGTGGGGCACACGGTACGCATATCAATCCTCACACATGGGGAATGGTGGCCACACGGTACACTGATCAATACTCACACATGGGTGGTGGCCACACGGTACGCTGATCAATACTCACACATGGGTGGTGGCCACACGGTACGCTGATCAATCCTCACACATGGGTGGTGGCCACACGGTACGCTGATCAATACTCACACATGGGAGGTGGTCACACGGTACGCTGATCAATACTCACACATGGGTGGTGGCCACACGGTACACTGATCAATACTCACACATGGGAGGTGGTCACACGGTACGCTGATCAATACTCACACATGAGTGGTGGCCACACGGTACACTGATCAATACTCACACATGGGTGGTGGCCACACGGTACGCTGATCAATACTCACACATGGGTGGTGGCCACACGGTACGCTGATCAATACTCACACATGGGTGGTGGCCACACGGTACGCTGATCAATACTCACACATGGGTGGTGGCCACACGTACGCTGATCAATCCTCACACATGGGTGGTGGTCACACGGTACGCTGATCAATACTCACACATGGGTGGTGGCCACACGGTACGCTGATCAATACTCACACATGGGGAATGGTGGCCACACGGTACGCTGATCAATACTCACACATGGGTGGTGGTCACACGGTACGCTGATCAATACTCACACATGAGTGGTGGCCACACGTACACTGATCAATACTCACACATGGGTAGTGGTCACACGGTACGCTGATCAATACTCACACATGAGTGGTGGCCACACGGTACGCTGATCAATACTCACACATGAGTGGTGGCCACACGGTACGCTGATCAATACTCACACATGGGTGGTGGCCACACGGTACGCTGATCAATACTCACACATGGGTGGTGGCCACACGGTACGCTGATCAATACTCACACATGGGTGGTGGCCACACGGTACGCTGATCAATACTCACACATGGGTGGTGGCACACGGTACGTGATCAATACTCACACATGGGTGTGGCCACACGGTACGCTGATCAATACTCACACATGGGTGGTGGCCACACGGTACGCTGATCAATACTCACACATGGGTGGTGGCCACACGGTACACTGATCAATACTCACACATGGGTGGTGGCCACACGGTACGCTGATCAATACTCACACATGGGTGGTGGCCACACGGTACGCTGATCAATACTCACACATGGGTGGTGGCCACACGGTACGCTGATCAATCCTCACACATGGGTGGTGGCCACACGGTACGCTGATCAATACTCACACATGGGTGGTGGCCACACGGTACGCTGATCAATACTCACACATGGGTGGTGGCCACACGGTACGCTGATCAATACTCACACATGGGTGGTGGCCACACGGTACGCTGATCAATACTCACACATGGGTGGTGGCCACACGGTACACTGATCAATACTCACACATGGGTGGTGGCCACACGGTACGCTGATCAATACTCACACATGGGTGGTGGCCACACGGTACGCTGATCAATACTCACACATGGGTGGTGGCCACACGGTACGCATATCAATCCTCACACATGGGGAATGGTGGCCACACGGTACGCTGATCAATACTCACACATGGGTGGTGGCCACACGGTACGCTGATCAATACTCACACATGGGTGGTGGCCACACGGTACGCTGATCAATCCTCACACATGGGTGGTGGCCACACGGTACGCTGATCAATACTCACACATGGGAGGTGGTCACACGGTACGCTGATCAATACTCACACATGGGTGGTGGCCACACGGTACACTGATCAATACTCACACATGGGAGGTGGTCACACGGTACGCTGATCAATACTCACACATGAGTGGTGGCCACACGGTACACTGATCAATACTCACACATGGGTGGTGGCCACACGGTACGCTGATCAATCCTCACACATGGGTGGTGGCCACACGGTACGCTGATCAATACTCACACATGGGTGGTGGCCACACGGTACGCTGATCAATACTCACACATGGGTGGTGGCCACACGGTACACTGATCAATACTCACACATGGGTGGTGGCCACACGGTACGCTGATCAATACTCACACATGGGTGGTGGCCACACGGTACGCTGATCAATCCTCACACATGGGTGGTGGCCACACGGTACGCTGATCAATACTCACACATGGGTGGTGGCCACACGGTACGCTGATCAATACTCACACATGGGTGGTGGCCACACGGTACGCTGATCAATACTCACACATGGGTGGTGGCCACACGGTACGCTGATCAATACTCACACATGGGTGGTGGCCACACGGTACGCTGATCAATACTCACACATGGGTGGTGGCCACACGGTACGCTGATCAATACTCACACATGGGTGGTGGCCACACGGTACGCTGATCAATACTCACACATGGGTGGTGGCCACACGGTACGCTGATCAATACTCACACATGGGTGGTGGCCACACGGTACGCTGATCAATACTCACACATGGGTGGTGGCCACACGGTACGCTGATCAATCCTCACACATGGGGTGGTGGCCACACGGTACGCTGATCAATACTCACACATGGGTGGTGGCCACACGGTACGCTGATCAATACTCACACATGGGTGGTGGCCACACGGTACGCATATCAATCCTCACACATGGGGAATGGTGGCCACACGGTACACTGATCAATACTCACACATGGGTGGTGGCCACACGGTACGCTGATCAATACTCACACATGGGTGGTGGCCACACGGTACGCTGATCAATACTCACACATGGGTGGTGGCCACACGGTACGCTGATCAATACTCACACATGGGAGGTGGCCACACGGTACGCTGATCAATACTCACACATGGGTGGTGGCCACACGGTACGCTGATCAATACTCACACATGGGTGGTGGCGGTGGCACACGGTACGCTGATCAATACTCACACATGGGTGGTGGCCTGGTGGCACACGGTACGCTGATCAATACTCACACATGGGTGGTGGCCACACGGTACGCTGATCAATACTCACACATGGGTGGTGGCCACACGTACGCTGATCAATACTCACACATGGGTGGTGGCCACACGGTACGCTTATCAATCCTCACACATGGGGAGTGGTGGCCACACGGTACGCTGATCAATACTCACACATGGGTGGTGGCCACACGGTACGCTGATCAATACTCACACATGGGTGGTGGCCACACGGTACGCTGATCAATACTCACACATGGGTGGTGGCCACACGGTACGCTGATCAATACTCACACATGGGTGGTGGCCACACGGTACGCTGATCAATACTCACACATGGGTGGTGGCCACACGGTACGCTGATCAATACTCACACATGGGTGGTGGCCACACGGTACGCTGATCAATACTCACACATGGGTGGTGGCCACACGGTACGCTGATCAATACTCACACATGAGTGGTGGCCACACGGTACACTGATCAATACTCACACATGGGTGGTGGCCACACGGTACGCTGATCAATACTCACACATGGGTGGTGGCCACACGGTACGCTGATCAATCCTCACACATGGGTGGTGGCCACACGGTACGCTGATCAATACTCACACATGGGAGGTGGTCACACGGTACGCTGATCAATACTCACACATGGGTGGTGGCCACACGGTACACTGATCAATACTCACACATGGGAGGTGGTCACACGGTACGCTGATCAATACTCACACATGGAGTGGTGGCCACACGGTACGCTGATCAATACTCACACATGGGTGGTGGCCACACGGTACGCTGATCAATCCTCACACATGGGTGGTGGTGCCACACGGTACGCTGATCAATACTCACACATGGGTGGTGGCCACACGGTACGCTGATCAATACTCACACATGGGTGGTGGCCACACGGTACGCTGATCAATACTCACACATGGGTGGTGGCCACACGGTACGCTGATCAATACTCACACATGGGTGGTGGCCACACGGTACGCTGATCAATCCTCACACATGGGTGGTGGCCACACGGTACGCATATCAATGCTCACACATGGGTAGTGGTGGCCACACGGTACGCTGATCAATCCTCACACATGGGTGGTGGCCACACGGTACGCTGATCAATACTCACACATGGGTGGTGGCCACACGGTACGCTGATCAATACTCACACATGGGTGGTGGCCACACGGTACACTGATCAATACTCACACATGGGTGGTGGCCACACGGTACGCTGATCAATACTCACACATGGGTGGTGGCCACACGGTACGCTGATCAATACTCACACATGGGTGGTGGCCACACGGTACACTGATCAATCATCACACATGGGTGGTGGCCACACGGTACGCTGATCAATCATCACACATGGGTGGTGGCCACACGGTACGCTGATCAATCATCACACATGGGTGGTGGCCACACGGTACACTGATCAATACTCACACATGGGTGGTGGCCACACGGTACGCTGATCAATGCTCACACATGGGTGGTGGCCACACGGTACACTGATCAATGCTCACACATGGGTGGTGGCCACACGGTACGCTGATCAATACTCACACATGGGTGGTGGCCACACGGTACTCTGATCAATGCTCACACATGGGTGGTGGCCACACGGTACGCTGATCAATCATCACACATGGGTGGTGGCCACACGGTACGCTGATCAATACTCACACATGGGGAATGGTGGCCACACGGTACACATGGTGCACTGATCCTCTCGTCATCGATCATTCCACGGTGCGACTACGGCTTCATCATAGTAGACCTCAAGGCGAACGCGTCGTCACCGATGAGGTAGTACTGTACATCCTTGTTGTCGTTGGGCAGGGGTTCAGCTTGAGGGAAGCCGATGGAGCCATCATCGATGCAGTCTTTCAGCTCAGACCCGTTGTAGATGAGTCCGTCGGATGCTGCTCCTTTCCCTGAAAAAGATTTTAATACAGAAATGAATAAGTTTATATCTGGAGACTCTTTCTTTTAAAATCTTATGTCAAAATCTTAATGGAAAACTATGAAAGTTTTGATCATCAAGAATGTTAACAGGTTATGGTGATATTGCATATGAGGGTGCGTCAATGTCAATTAGCTTTCATGAGCTGCACGAAGACAGGCATAGTAAGTAAGTGGTATGTAACTGATAACCGGCCACGTGCAAAATCTACTGTATTAGTGTAAGAATACAATAGACTTTGCACGTGCTCAGGTATCACTTACTTACCAATTACTTACCATACCCATCCTCGTGCAGCTATTGAATAAGTTGGTTACTAACCTGTATAGAACAAAAGAGTCATACTGTTTAAAGAACACTTACCACCAATATCTGCCCAGATGAACTTGTAACCTGCATCCACCAGGGCCATCATCACCACAGAGTAGAATCCCCTGTAGTTGTAGTAGGTTGATCCTGAAGAGTTAGGGCATCTGCAGGCAACATGTTTGCCGTCAAGGGCACCGCAACAGTGAGGAAAGATCCACTTCGTCATGAATTGGTTGTCAATCTCACGCCAGGCTTCAGGAGTGCACCTCATCCAGATACTCGTCAACGATCGCCTGGCGCACTTCACGGACGAGGACGGACATTGTGTTGGGTGGAACGAGCCACCCAAACCTCATATCAGCATACTTAGATCCAGAGGCCACATGTCGCAGCGTCACCGCCAGTTTCAGGCCAGGTTCGAGGGGCTCTCGATAGAAGGTGTGCTGCTTTTTGTCAATCTGTATCTGACACGCTCAATGATCTCATCAAACATTTCAGGTGGCATGCGCATAAAGTTCGTGAAGGAACTGGGGTCCTCCCGGCGAAGCTCAACCATGAGTTGATCGTACATTCCAAACTCTTGGCGCCTCAAGATCCATGATTTAGTCCAGCACTGTCGTCTTAGTCGGGGTCTTCTTCTCTGAGGGCGAGGTCTGTCGATGTGCTCAGCTACGTTCAAGTTCAGTACATCTACTTCATGTTGGGCTATAGCAAGCATATACACCCTCCTTAGTATTTCTTGATCCTCCATAGTGGGTGTCCACGGTAGCCGAAACTCAACTGAACCCTGAAAGCATCGTTTTATATACCCACATGCATGCTGCGTGCGCTAGAGGTCCGTTCAGTGGTCGTTGACAGGTCGCCAGTGAGTCGTTCGCTGCAATGCAAACGATTAATAACAACCAAGTAACGCTTGGGTAACGACTGACTATCGATAGACGAACGTGTGCGTTAGTAAAACGTTCCACGAACGTTCTTCAGCGTTCTCCGGCGTTTAAAATTAAACGTTGAAGAACTCTGGTCTCCATGAGAATTGTGTGCATGTTCAAAACTTTTTTTTCGGACCAGCGTTCTCCGCTGATCACCGACGATTACCAGCGTTCACCAGCGTTCACACAACGCTCTTCTGGCGCTATACCAGCGACCATGGACGATTACCAACGTTTCCTCAAACGTCATAAAACGCTGACCAGAACGTTATGGTGTGACGGACCCTTAAAATCATATAGGTGATCAACATACTTTATTCCGTTATTGTACCATTCTTGATTGAAAACTGGTTTTCCTGTTATTCTGATGTCAGAATTATTCCAAATAATGGGTCTAATAACTGTATGATTGTTATTTTCGTACATATGTTTTATTTTAAACCAGGCAATCAAAACGTCTTTTAGGAAAGGTTGTGTTTGGCATAAGTATGTGTGTCTTTCAGTTACATTCAAATAAGTGTATGTTGAAATGCATGTATATCTGTTAATTGTATTCCTCCATTTTCATAGTCTTGAAAAAATATATTGCGTTTTATTTTATCTGATTTTCCTTCCCAGATGAAGTTAAATATTGCATGATTTATATCCGCTAGCACTTTTTCTGTTGGGTTTGGTAAAACGGTAAATATATAGACCAATTTTGGGAGAGCAAATGTCTTTATTACTATCACTTTACCTAAAAGTGTCAGTTTACGATGTTGCCATTGTTTCAGACAGTTATACAATTCTCTCAGTTTTGGTTCAAGATTTAGATTCAGTTCTTTATTGTTGCTAAAGTATATGCCAAGAGTCTTTGTTTTTTCAGATGTCCATAAAAAGTATTTCTGGTTGCAGTAAGATGTATTTGTATTTCGTAATGATCCAATTCTTAGTATTACAGAGTTAGATATATTTAGTTTATACCACTTATGATTCCAAATTCAGTAATTACATCTATTAATTACAAATTCAGTAATTACATCTATTAAATGTTCAAATGATCTTTTCCCCAATTTAATATGTAGGATGCATGGTCAGCAAATACTTTTTGCTTTATTTCTTTATTATGTATGGTGATTCCTTTTATATCGTTATCAATAGTGATTTGATATGACAATAGTTCCATACATATGATAAATAGATACGATGATAATGGACAGCCTTGTCGTACGCCTCTTTGTATAGGTAAATATTCTGTTAAATAACCATTGCTAATGATTATACTATTTATATTTTTATAAAACAGTTTTATCCAAGAAATGAAGGTTCGCCAAAATTAAAATGATTTAGATATTTGTAGAGAAAATTATGGTTTAGGCTATCAAAGGTTTTTTCGTAGTCTGTAAAGAATATTAGGCCTGGAAGGTTGTGTTCGTTGGTGTAGTCTATAGTTTCAAATATTAATCGTGCGTTCACACCAATATATCGGTCCTTCATAAATCCAGTTTGATTGGTACTTATTATATGGGGTAATATATTTTTTATCCGATTCGCAATACCTTTGGTTGCAATCTTATAGTCAATGTTGAGTAAAATTATAGGCCGCCAGTTTGATAATATGTCTAATTGTTTACCAAACTTGGGTAATAGAGTAATAATGCCTTTTACTGGAGATCTGTTAGTTCGCCATCAGAGTATGAATAGTTTATCGATTTCAAATAGTGTACTTTAATATCTTGCCAAAATGTTTTATAGAACTCACTTGTCAGACCGTCTAAGCCCGGTGATTTTATTGTTTTTCATATAATACAGAGATTGCCAGCATTCGTATTCGGTTAACAACCCATTACATTGTGTTGACTGTTCAGGTGTGAGTTTTGTGATAAGCCGGAGAAATAATCTATATTGGGGCATCCGGCCGCTTGTATTTTGTATAGGGTAATTAGAACTTAACCGGTTCGTTTAAGATTTCCAGGGGCGGCGCCAGTGGGGGGGGGGGGGTGGGGGTTCGGGGGGTGCGAACGAACCCCCTTTTTCAGTTAATGGTGTACGATCATATGATGAAACCCATCTCAAAGAATGCTTCATATCATCATCACCAGTCGCAAAATGAAATGATTCATTTGATTGGCCACTCCATCATCCAAGCAGATATTATTACAGAGATTAAGAAATCAGGTTTTCACACTGTAATGGTGGATGAGGTAACATCAAGCAATGATGAAATTCCATCAGTTTGCTTTCGCTTTGTAGACGAAGTGAAACAGATACGAGAGGAGTTCGTTGAGTTCATCAACAGTCATAGAATTACTGGCGAAGCTATCACTAATGCCATCCTGGAGTTCCATAAAAACGTTGGTTTGGATATTCATCAGCTTCGGGGGCAGTGTTATGATGGTGCCTCAAACATGTCTAGCGAGAAGAAAGGCATATCTGGAATCATTTCACAGCATGCACCAAATGCTCCATATACCCATTACAATGGACATATTCTTAATATTTCCATTGCCGCTAGCTGTAAAGCTAATAACATACAGCATGTGATTGCTACCATGAAGGATGTAGCTATCTTCTTCAACTACTCTCCAAAACGGGAAAGGCTCATATAAATGATAGCGGAAAAACATCACGTTCACAATGCCACCACTAGAAACGTGATAATTGGCATGTGCAAGACCCGTTGGTCGGAGCGCGATACCGCTTATGAGCATTTCTACCTGGCCCTACCATTCCTGGTAGAGTGCTTTAATATCATCAGTGGTACTCACCCGGACATGGATGATTTTGATAAGGCGTTTACGAAAGGTTGGGACTCGGAATCAAGGAAAGATGCAATTGCTCACGCTAAAGCTGTGACAGATGTCGGATTTATTGTTGGTCTGGTGTCGCTGTATTACCTGTTGCACCCTCTTCACGGCGTTACCGTCTACCTTCAGGGTCGAACGATATACATTGTAAAAGCTTACCAGTTGATTGATGAAACCGCGCCTGATATGAAAGCGACACGTGACAACGTTGAAGAAGGTTTCAAAAAGATCTACAAACAAGCCGAACGCATCGCAGAGAAACTAAACGTTGATCCGTCTTTGCCACGCATTGCCAAACGCCAGATCCATCGTCAAAATCAGCCCGCTGATACGCCAGAAGAATATTATCGCCGTACAGTTGCCATTCCACTTCTTGACTGCATCATCAGTGAGATGGATATACGATTTAACAAACTTTCACAGAGAGCTGTGAAGCTGCTGATGCTTGTTCCTGCCATCTGTTTTACCATACATTTTGAGCTCTAGAATGCAGGAAATGCCATTTCAGAGCTTTCAGATTTACAATTTTCCGGGGGAGCATGCCCCAGGACCCCCCTAGCAGGCTCCTACGGACAGTCGCACTTGCATCGAACCCCCTCCAGAAATTCCTAGCGCCGCGCCTGATTTCTGATTGATTAATTATTTATTTGCCCTCCGAAGTTAATTTATGTATGTTTTTTTTTTCAGCAGTATTGCTTTCGCTCTTAAAATTAAACCATCTACTTGTCTTTCGTATATTTCGCTCAACCTTGCTGTTTGTTTCTCAAATCAGAATTATGTTGGTTGTTTTTGTTACCTGAGTTTATTAAAGTATTGTCAATGGTAGTTATATCTTTTATTATCTCTAATGATGGGAAACCAGAGACAGTGAATACTGAACTTTTAAAGTGCTTTCAAAGTGCGCCACTCTTGTTCAGGAATCAGCTTCCCGTCTTGTGGATAAGACGATATACTTGACAACGTCACCAGAACAAGGCCAAAGCTGTTAGTTCAACATGCAAGGGAATGTTCCAATGGTATAGGATAAACAGAAAGCAGCCCGAGAAATGTTAAGAAGGTTGCTTGTTGCTGCAGATAGTGAAAGTGGTGTTAATGTTGGCTACATTCTACAGCACGAACTCTGACCTGTTCCACTAGCACTTGCTGCAACAAATCACAGTTTACTTTCTACAAACGATGCTGAATTTGTAGAATTCCTAACACAAATTATTGTTATCTAGACCACACTACAATGCAATGAGATGAACACATGCTTCTTCATTGATGGACCTGTCCGTCCGTATTCAGGCTATGGGTAAACTAGAAAATGCACAGATATGTGGTTACCTTGCTGACGCGTTTACTAGAAAACAGAATATACAATGTGTGGATGGAAACATCCATTAAGGCTGGTACACGTTCTTGCAAGCGAACTGGAGAACCATCAGACGAGTTTATGAATGTAAACTACAACAATAACAACGACTTCGCTTCATTAACAATTCAGTAGAGCAGCTGAATGGCTACATGTAAATGAGTTAATTCTGGCAGGTATGGTGTGGACAGTTGAGAAACCCACTGAGCGCTACCCATGAAGCAGCAGAAACCGACTGAGCGCTACCCATGAAGCAGCAGAAACCGACTGAGCGCTACCCATGAAGCAGCAGAAACCGACTGAGCGCTACGCATGAAGCAGTAGAAACCGACTGAGTGCAAGGCATGAAGCAGCAGAAACCGACTGAGCGCTACGCATGAAGCAGCAGAAACAAACTGAGTGCAAGGCATGAAGCAGCAGAAACCGACTGAGCGCTACGCATGAAGCAGCAGAAACCGACTGAGCGCTACCCATGAAGAAGCAGAAACCGACATTAGCGATACCCATGAAGCAGCAGAAACCGACATTAGCGCTACCCATGAAGCAGCAGAAACCGACATTAGCGCTACGCATGAAGCAGCAGAAACCGACTGAGTGCAAGGCATGAAGCAGCAGAAACCGACTGAACGTTACGCATGAAGCAGCAGAAACCGACTGAGCGCTACCCATGAAGCAGCAGAAACCGACTGAGCGCTACCCATGAAGCAGTAGAAACCAACTGAGTGCAAGGCATGAAGCAGCAGAAACCGACTGAGCGCTACGCATGAAGCAGCAGAAACAAACTGAGTGCAAGGCATGAAGCAGCAGAAACCGACTGAGCGCTACGCATGAAACAGCAGAAACCGACTGAGCGCTACGCATGAAGCAGCCGAAACCGACTGAGCGCTACCCATGAAGCAGTAGAAACCAACTGAGTGCAAGGCATGAAGCAGCAGAAACCGACTGAGCGCTACGCATGAAGCAGCAGAAACAAACTGAGTGCAAGGCATGAAGCAGCAGAAACCGACTGAGCGATACACATGAAGCAGCAGAAACAAACTGAGTGCAAGGCATGAAGCAGCAGAAACCGACTGAGCGCTACGCATGAAGCAGCAGAAACAAACTGAGTGCAAGGCATGAAGCAGCAGAAACCGACTGAGCGCTACGCATGAAACAGCAGAAACCGACTGAGCGCTACGCATGAAGCAGCAGAAACCGACTGAGCGCTACGCATGAAGCAGCAGAAAACCGACATTAGCGCTACGCATGAAGCAGCAGAAACCGACATTAGCGCTACGCATGAAGCAGCAGAAACCGACTGAGCGCTATGCATGAAGCAGCAGAAACCGACTGAGCGCTATGCATGAAGCAGCAGAAACCGACTGAGCGCTACGCATGAAGCAGCAGAAACCGACTGAGCGCTACGCATGAAGCAGCAGAAACCGACTGAGCGCTACCCATGAAGCAGCAGAAACCGACAGAGCGCAATGCGTGAAGCAGCAGAAACCGACTGAGCGCTATGCATGAAGCAGCAGAAACCCACTGAGCGCTATGCATGAAGCAGCAGAAACCGACATTAGCGCTACCCATGAAGCAGCAGAAACCGACTGAGCGCTACGTATGACGACTGAGCGCTACGTATGAAGCAGCGGAAACCCACTGAGCGCTACCCATGAAGCAGTAGAAACCCGCTTGCTATTTCATGCCACACATAATAATAATAATAATAATAATAATAAAGACTTTATTTAACGAGAGTACTCATTTAACAAAAGTTAATCTACCATGAGGCCCTCAACATATATACAATCAAATGCAATCAAAAGATAGCACTATAAGTGAGAACTGCACATTGGAATAATATAGTAATGTTAAAGCTGAAAAATAGAGAAACTATATTTAATATGTAATGGAATATGATGATATATGGAATTGGCTAGCAGAGTAGAACATGGGAATGAGACAATTAATGATACTAGATCTATCTAACAATGTGCAGATTTGACTTGTAGTGGTATCTTCAAAATATGTATGAAATCAACTTAACCCATGCTCTTGGTTAAGGACAGCAATTTTCCGATTCTAATAAATATAGCAATGTCAATACACGTTTATAATAACAGTAGAAGTACGCGACTAGTTTGAATTGTTATAGTTCCACCTTTAGTAGAGAATTTTGAACTGTTGGATAGTTGGAGCATTTTGAACTGAGTGAGGCAATGAATTCCAAATAGATGATCCTGAAAATTCAAATATATTACGAAATAATTCACAATTTGGTCTTGGTGTGTATAATTGATATTCTGAGGTTGATCTAAGAATTCTAGGATGTATATCAGAAGTAAAAGTGAAGGACGATTTTAAATAGTCTGGAGCAGCTCCATGTAATGTTTTGTACATTTGTATAGCCTTCTGATATATGACTCGTTCTGGAAAGGTCATCCATTTTAGTTGGGAGAATACTAATTGCGATGGAATGTCAAAGTCCTGATCTAGAATTAGTCTAGCTGCTCTCTTATGTAACCGAACTATTTTATCTTCTAAAGATGAGTTGCAGTTACCCCAAATCACACTCAAGTGCAAGCAGTGTGGAACACACATAGCCTCCCATACCATGTCACGGTGTGATACGCTGAAACTAATGCTGGACATAATCGCTCTCCATGCCATGTCATGGTGCGATACGCCGAAACTAATGCTGAACATAATCGCATTCCTTGCCATGTCATGGTGCGATACGGTGAAACTAATACTGAACATAATCGCCTTCATTGCCATGTCATGGTGTGATACGCCGAAACTAATGCTGAATATAATCGCGTTCCTTGCCATGTCATGGTGCGATACGCCGAAACTAATGCTGAACATAATCGCATTCCATGCCATGTCATGGTGTGATACGTCGAAACTAATGCTGAACATAATCGCATTCCATAACATGTCATGGTGCGATATGCCGAAACTAATGTTGAACATAATCGCATTCTTTGCCATGTCATGGTGCGATACGCCGAAACTAATGCTGAACATAATCGCATTCCTTGCCATGTCATGGTGCGATACGGTGAACCTAATGCTGAAGATAATCGCGTTCCATGCCATGTCATGGTGTGATACATCGAAACTAATGCTGAACATAATCGCATTCCATACCATGTCATGGTGTGATACGCCGAAACTAATGCTGAACATAATCGCGTTCCTTGCCATGTCATGGTGCGATACGCCGAAACTAATGCTGAACATAATCGCATTCCTTGCCATGTCATGGTGCGATACGTCGAAACTAATGCTGAACATAATCGCATTCCTTGCCATGTCATGGTGCGATACGCCGAAACTAATGATGAACATAATCGCATTCCTTGCCATGTCATGGTGCGATACGGTGAACCTAATGCTGAAGATAATCGTGTTCCATGCCATGTCATGGTGTGATACATCGAAACTAATGCTGAACATAATCGCATTCCTTGCCATGTCATGGTGTGATACGCCGAAACTAATGCTGAACATAATCGCATTCCTTGCCATGTCATGGTGCGATACGCCGAAACTAATACTGAACATAATCGCCTTCATTGCCATGTCATGGTGCGATACGCCAAAACTAATGCTGAACATAATCGCATTCCTTGCCATGTCATGGTGCGATACGCCAAAACTAATGCTGAACATAATCGCATTCCTTGCCATGTCATGGTGTGATACACCGAAACTAATGCAGAACATAATCGCATTCCTTGCCATGTCATGGTGCGATACGCCGAAACTAATTCTGAACATAATCGCATTCATTGCCATGTCATGGTGCGAACCGCCAAAACTAATGCAGAACATAATTGCATTCCTTGCCATGTCATGGTGCAATACGCTGAAGCCTAATGCTGAACATAATTGCATTCCCTGCCATGTCATGGTGCGATACGCCGAAACTAATACTGAACATAATCGCATTCCATGCCATGTCATGGTGCGATACGCCGAAACTAATGCTGAACAAAATCGCATTCCTTGCAATGACATGGTGCGATACGCCGAAACTAATACTGAACATAATCGCATTCCATGCCATGTCATGGTGCGATACGTCGAAACTAATGCTGAACATAATCGCATTCTTTGCCATGTCATGGTGTGATACGCCGAAATAAATGCTGAACATAATCGCATTCCTTGCCATGTCATGGTGCGATACGTCGAAACTAATGCTGCACATACTCGCGTTCTTTGCCATGTCATGGTGTGATACGCCGAAATAAATGCTGAACATAATCGCATTCCATGCCATGTCATGGTGTGATATGTCGAAACTAATGCTGAACATAATCGCATTCCATGCCATGTCATGGTGCGATACGTCGAAATTAATGCTGAACATAATCGCGTTCCTTGCCATGTCATGATGCGATACGCCAAAACTAATGCTGAACATAATCGCAGTCATTGCCATGTCATGATGCGATACGCCAAAATTAATGCTGAACATAATCGCAGTCATTGCCATGTCATGGTGCGATACGCCAAAACTAATGCTGAACATAATTGCATTCATTGCCATGTCATGGTACGATACGCCAAAATTAATGCTGAACATAATCGCAGTCATTGCCATGTCATGGTGCGATACGCCAAAACTAATGCTGAACATAATTGCATTCATTGCCATGTCATGGTACGATACGACAACATTAATGCTGAACATAATCGCAGTCATTGCCATGTCATGGTGCGATACGCCGAAACTAATGCTGAACATAATCGCATTCATTGCCATGTCATGGTATGATACGCCAAAATTAATGCTGAACATAATCGCAGTCATTGCCATGTCATGGTGCGATACGCCAAAACTAATGCTGAACATAATCGCATGCCATGCCATGTCATGGTGCAATACGCCGAAACTAATGCTGAACATAATCGTATTCATTGCCATGTCATGGTACGATACGCCAAAATTAATGCTGAACATAATCGCAGTCATTGCCATGTCATGATGCGATACGCCAAAATTAATGCTGAACATAATCGCAGTGATTGCCATGTCATGGTGCGATACGCCCAAAACTAATGCTGAACATAATCGCATGCCATGCCATGTCATGGTGTGATACGCTGAAACTAATGCAGAACATAATCGCGTTCCGTGCCATGTCAGAGTTCGATACACCGAAACTAATGGTAAACATAATCGCTTCCCATGCCATGTCATGGTACGATACGATGAGCCAATAGCTGGACAGCATGGAAAGTGTTTCTGAACGAGTCGACTCGAGCTAGCCTATGAATGGGAGGGTTATGTGATGATGTGATGATTTCAGCAGAGCAATTTACATGTTGTCTTTATTCCGATGATGTTTTCTTCACCAATCGTTAATGGGAAATATATAACTGGATTCCCTATATCGACGAAGGATGTTCTCTGTTACCATACATCGAATGTGCAAACATCCCAGTGTTGGTATGGTGGCAATCAAAACTGGCCCACAACTGTCCACTTCAACTAGTGTAGATTGTCTCTGGAGTTGAACAGACTGTGAAACACTACTACAAATATGTACCAATAATGTGTAAAACAGACTGTGAGATACTACTCCAAATATGTACCAACAATGTGTAAAACAGACTGTGAGATACTACTCCAAATATGTACCAATAATGTGTAAAACAGACTGTCAGATACTACTCCAAATATGTACCAATAATGTGTAAAACAGACTGTGAGATACTACTCCAAATATGTACCAATAATGTGTAAAACAGACTGTGAGATACTACTCCAAATATGTACCAATAATGTGTAAAACAGACTGTCAGATACTACTCCAAATATGTACCAATAATGTGTAAAACAGACTGTGAGATACTACTAAATATGTACCAATAATGTGTAAAACAGACTGTCAGATACTACTCCAAATATGTACCAATAATGTGTAAAACAGACTGTCAGATACTACTCCAAATATGTACCAATAATGTGTAAAACAGACTGTCAGATACTACTCCAAATATGTACCAATAATGTGTAAAACAGACTGTCAGATACTACTCCAAATATGTACCAATAATGTGTAAAACAGACTGTCAGATACTACTCCAAATATGTACCAATAATGTGTAAAACAGACTGTGAGATACTACTAAATATGTACCAATAATGTGTAAAACAGACTGTCAGATACTACTCCAAATATGTACCAATAATGTGTAAAACAGACTGTGAGATACTACTCCAAATATGTACCAATAATGTGTAAAACAGACTGTCAGATACTACTCCAAATATGTACCAATAATGTGTAAAACAGACTGTCAGATACTACTCCAAATATGTACCAATAATGTGTAAAACAGACTGTGAGATACTACTAAATATGTACCAATAATGTGTAAAACAGACTGTCAGATACTACTCCAAATATGTACCAATAATGTGTAAAACAGACTGTCAGATACTACTCCAAATATGTACCAATAATGTGTAAAACAGACTGTCAGATACTACTCCAAATATGTACCAATAATGTGTAAAACAGACTGTGAGATACTACTCCAAATATGTACCAATAATGTGTAAAACAGACTGTGAGATACTACTAAATATGTACCAATAATGTGTAAAACAGACTGTCAGATACTACTCCAAATATGTACCAATAATGTGTAAAACAGACTGTCAGATACTACTCCAAATATGTACCAATAATGTGTAAAACAGACTGTGAGATACTACTCCAAATATGTACCAATAATGTGTAAAACAGACTGTGAGATACTACTCCAAATATGTACCAATAATGTGTAAAACAGACTGTGAGATACTACTCCAAATATGTACCAATAATGTGTAAAACAGACTGTGAGATACTACTCCAAATATGTACCAATAATGTGTAAAACAGACTGTGAGATACTACTCCAAATATGTACCAATAATGTGTAAAACAGACTGTGAGATACTACTCCAAATATGTACCAATAATGTGTAAAACAGACTGTGAGATACTACTAAATATGTACCAATAATGTGTAAAACAGACTGTCAGATACTACTCCAAATATGTACCAATAATGTGTAAAACAGACTGTCAGATACTACTCCAAATATGTACCAATAATGTGTAAAACAGACTGTGAGATACTACTAAATATGTACCAATAATGTGTAAAACAGACTGTCAGATACTACTCCAAATATGTACCAATAATGTGTAAAACAGACTGTCAGATACTACTCCAAATATGTACCAATAATGTGTAAAACAGACTGTGAGATACCACTCCAAATATGTACCAATAATGTGTAACACAGACTGTGAGATACTACTCCAAATATGTACCAATAATGTGTAAAACAGACTGTGAGATACTACTCCAAATATGTACCAACAATGTGTAAAACAGACTGTGAGATACTACTCCAAATATGTACCAATAATGTGTAAAACAGACTGTGAGATACTACTCCAAATATGTACCAACAATGTGTAAAACAGACTGTGAGATACTACTCCAAATATGTACCAATAATGTGTAAAACAGACTGTCAGATACTACTCCAAATATGTACCAATAATGTGTAAAACAGACTGTGAGATACTACTAAATATGTACCAATAATGTGTAAAACAGACTGTCAGATACTACTCCAAATATGTACCAATAATGTGTAAAACAGACTGTCAGATACTACTCCAAATATGTACCAATAATGTGTAAAACAGACTGTCAGAAACTACTCCAAATATGTACCAATAATGTGTAAAACAGACTGTCAGATACTACTCCAAATATGTACCAATAATGTGTAAAACAGACTGTCAGATACTACTCCAAATATGTACCAATAATGTGTAAAACAGACTGTCAGATACTACTCCAAATATGTACCAATAATGTGTAAAACAGACTGTGAGATACTACTAAATATGTACCAATAATGTGTAAAACAGACTGTCAGATACTACTCCAAATATGTACCAATAATGTGTAAAACAGACTGTGAGATACTACTCCAAATATGTACCAATAATGTGTAAAACAGACTGTCAGATACTACTCCAAATATGTACCAATAATGTGTAAAACAGACTGTCAGATACTACTCCAAATATGTACCAATAATGTGTAAAACAAACTGTCAGATACTACTCCAAATATGTACCAATAATGTGTAAAACAGACTGTCAGATACTACTCCAAATATGTACCAATAATGTGTAAAACAGACTGTGAGATACTACTAAATATGTACCAATAATGTGTAAAACAGACTGTGAGATACTACT
>CM026392.1:10665862-10726539 GCA_014843695.1 Archivesica marissinica
CATAAATACTGATTGAAATATGGTCCATAAATCCTGCTTGAAGTATGGTCCATAAATACTGATTGAAATATGTCCATAAATCCTGCTTGAAGTATGGCCAATAAATACTGATGGAAATATGGTCCATAAATTCTGATTGAAGTATGATCCATAAATACTGATGGAAATGTGGTCCATAAATACTGATGGAAATATGGTCCATAAATACTGATGGAAATGTGGTCCATATATACTGATGGAAATATGGTCCATAAATACTAATGGAAATGTGGTCCATAAATACTGATGGAAATATGTCCATAAATTCTGATTGAAATATGTCCATAAATACTGAATGAAATGTGGTCCATACAACCTGATTGAAATATTTAAGATAAGTTGTTATTGAAATGTGGTCCACAAATCATTATTGTCCATAAATCACAATTGAAATGAAGTCCATCATGATTGGTTTACAGTACCAGTAATTTACCACGTGTCCTGGCTGCCCTCGGGTGTCCTGGCTGCCCTCAGGTGTCCTGGCTGCCCTCGGGTAACTAATTGAGGCACATTAAGGTTGTTAACTTCAACTTGCCGCACACCACTGTAGGTTCAAATCCTACTTGTGGTTTCAGCTTATTCATGTTACACAGCTATCCAGTTGGCTTGTTGAAGGTTGGTGGTTCTACTTGGGTGCCCACACAGCCTGAAATCCTCTTTCATCTCATGAAGGAAGTATGACATAAAATGTATGTGCATCCAGTAACCCAAACTCAATTTATTTCTTAATTACAGTAACCCCAGGCAAACCACCCGGCCAGCTGACCTTGACAAAACCCACCAAGGACAGTGTCATCCTCAACTGGACCGCACCCAAGAAGGACGGTGGTTCCCCCATCAAATCGTACACAATTGAAGTATCTAATGATGGTAAACCTTGGCGCGATCGTGCTACCAGTAGTAAGATCTCCACACAGTTCTCGGTCAAGGATTTGGAGACAGGGAAGGACTATTACTTCAGGGTGTCAGCCGAGAACGACATCGGTTTTGGAGAATGTGTAACATCTGAAGTGTTCAAACCAGTTAAACCAATCGGTAAGTTCTGTGATGTTTGTGAATATTCCGTAGAATCCACACACAATTTAAAGTATCACATGTCTATGAAATTATGCAAATGGAGTAACCCATAAAAGGGGAGGTAACTTTTAAATAAAATAGAATCATATTTCAACTGTACATCAGTTGATTCATAGTGTCTCAATTCAGTAAACAGATTTATTTGCAAAGGTAACATTTCTTAATCCTGAACTAGACCAACACAACATTTTAATACAGTCTACATCCGTTATATCGAATTATGTCGGACCGAACAAAATACTTCGACATAACTGAAGTCTGACTTAATGAAATTCGATATAAACGGAGCCAGTTATATGTAAAATGATAGTGTCTGAAACGGGACTTTGATCCAACTTCGAGATAACCGGAGAATTCGACATAACCGACTTTGACATACTGGATGTAGACTGTATTTATCTTTTCTAAGTTAATTGTTTCCGATTTCCACTCATTTCAGTTGTTTTTGCTACCAGCTACATGTATGTATTTCTCACAATAAAATTTGATTGAAGCCAACTTCGTGCTTGATTTTACAGAAGCACCAAGCAAACCAGAATCTGTTGAAATTCTCGATGTACAGAAAACTTCCGTGAAACTACAATGGAAACCACCAACTCATGACGGCGGTTCACCAATCACCGGCTACATCATCGAGAAGCGTGACATGAAGAGACCAACATGGACACATGCTGGCAAAGCTTCAAAAGATGCCACAGAGATCACGGTCGACAAACTTCTGGAAGGATCGGAGTATATGTTCCGAATCATGGCCGAGAATAAGAAAGGTCAAAGCAAACCATGCGAGACATCGGCACCGGTTATTATGAAGAGCCCATATGGTAAGTCTTAGTGTTATAAAAAACAATTTGAGCCCGAGTCTATTTCTTTGATTGTTACAAATACAGTAATCGGGCAAGGAAGACTATTATAACATAATTGTTTTGTACTTCCCCACTCCTCTCTTAGCGTTCCTCAATTTTAAATATAACACCATCTCCGTGGCCCAGTGGTTAAGGCGTCCGCCTACGGAGCGGGAGGTCGAAGGTTTGAATCTCGTCAGGGGTTCGTTCTTATATGGTCGGTTTGTGAGCCGCCAGCTAGTTAAATAATGGTTACCGATTGCCTACCAGCCTGGCGCCTGGCATACAAGCATAGGATTCGGGAAGAACTGATGTTCATAAAAAGAGGTGTCTGATAAGTCAGAAATGGCGGCCCTTTAAATAGGGGTGACACTATAATAAACAAACACTTTACTTTTATAAACAACAATTAATTGTTGTACTATTTAAAAAGAAAAAGAACAAGAAAACATCCACGTTTTTTTGTTTCCAATAATAATATATGTGTATTGTGTAATATATATGTATATTGCAAAATTTATTTATATAATATAATATATATATATATGAATAGTATTGAATACATACAGACATCTAGAAATGATTTACAGATGTACCAGCTAAGCCTGAGGGTCCTCTTGTCGTTGCCAACGTTACCGATGAGTCTGCGGATTTGTCATGGCAACCACCGACATCCGATGGAGGCCTACCAATCAAGAACTACCTGATCGAGTACAAACAACCGAACAAATCAAACTGGGTCAAAGGAGGAACCAGCGATAGCTTCACCGGATTAATGGAAGGAATCGAGTACCAGTTCCGAGTCACGGCGGTCAATGACGAGGGCAAGAGTAAACCACTGGAAGCAGATAAAACTGTCAAACCGAAGAAACAGATTGGTAAATATATTCATATTTCCTAATAATACTTATGTGTGTGTGTTTTACGTTTATTTATCGTCGCTACCGGTTACCCATATGAGCGACGCCTCCTGAAGAGATTAGTCATTTTAGATTTTGGAGGATAGTGCAATGATACAGAAAGAGACCCATTACAGAGTCTCCTCTGGTTCTTTTACGTGCATGGTGTAAAGCATCGACACGAGACCTCGGTTTAACGTCCCATCTGAAAGACTGTTAATTTTATTAGGGTCAGACGGGGGATCGAACCTGCAATCCCTGGATTACCAGTCCAGCGTGTTAACCACTGGGCTACATATCCGTCTGTAATACTTATGCTATCATAGGTCTTCTTATATACCGGTAGCTAGTAAATATCACTACTAAAGATTCACCACTGGATGCATGAGTTTCTCACCAGGGTTACACATATAACCTCTGTGAGAACGTTAACGGCATTAAAGTCTAAGCAATAATTCACACTCTCTAGCTTGATGGAAGTTGATGGAAGAATTCCAAGTTGGTTGGGGACTAGGTAATGTGTACATTAATCCATTATGTTAGTTAGCAGCCCGGTTAGCTCGGTCGGGTAGAACATTCGCCATGTAAGTGCGAGGCGCCAGGTTCGAGTCACGGATTTGCAGAAAAAAAATTCTCACCGGGGTTACAGATTTATGATTGGGAACAACTTATGGGTCAATGTAGTTTGTACCGAAATATAGTTGATGATGATATCATCCATGGTAACCAATACATATAAAAAATATGTTATTATGTTTTAGCTGCACCAAGTGCTCCACAAGATCTTACAGTCGTCAAGGTCGACACGGATTCCGTGACGATTGAGTGGAAAAAGCCTGCCAAGGACGGCGGTTCCAAGTGTACACACTTCATTGTCAGCAGATGTGAGGCCAAGAGCGATGAGTGGGTCAAGGTCGCGACCTTGAAACCACAGGAAATGGTGTACAAGTTCAAGGACTTACCGGAGAAGAAATTTTATTTCTCCATGGCAGCTGAGAATGCCGCTGGTATTGGGCCCGCAGCCGACACCCAGAAACCCGTGAAGCCAGAATATCCATTAGGTATGTACAGGTTTCATATCCCATAATGTCCTTATATATTCCTGACCTAGACAATAATCTAGCTGGCTTGGAAGGTCGGCGGTTCTATTAAGGTGCCAATCCGTGCCTGAAATACTGCGTGGATGGGCATCCGGGAAATACTGCGTGGATGGGCATCCGGGAAATACTGCGTGGATGGGCATCCGGGAAATACAGCGTGGATGGGCATCCGGGAAATACTGTGTGGATGGGCATCCGGGAAATACTGCGTGGATGGGCATCCGGGAAATACTGCGTGGATGGGCATCCGGGGTATTCCTCAACCAAAAATAGCTGGAGAGTCGCCATATGACCTAAGCTATTGGTGCAAGTTTTAACCCAAAAAACTAAGAAGAAGCTGTGTTTAAAACCACAATATGAGTTTATTTATAATGAAGGCTGATCTGTAGTCCAGTGGTTTACACGTTGGACTGGACTGGTAATCCAGGGGTCGCAGGTTCGATCCCCATCTGACCCTAATAAAATTAACAGTCTTTCAGATGGAACGTTAAACCGAGGTCTCGTGTCGGTGCTTTACACCGTGCACGTAAAAGAACCAAAGGAGATTCTGGAATTGGTCTCTGTCTGTATCATACACTATCCTCCAAAATCTAAAATAACTAATCTCTTCAGGAGGCGTCACTCATATGGGCAACCGGTAGCGACGATAAATAAACGTAAAACAGTGTAGGTACTTGGAGACTCTGGAATGGGTCTCTGGCTGTACCATTCCTTCAAAAATCTAAAATCTCTTCAGGAGGCGACGCTCATATGGGCAACTAATCGGTAGCGACGATAAATAAACGTAAAACACACACTTATTTATAATGGCATTGTGAGATATTCTAAGGAACTAGATAATTACAAATAATGATTAATGTCTTAATACTTCAATAATACTTTATTTACAAAACAAAATATATAACATCTTTCCATATATAACTTTGTAAATTATCTCCCTTTATGACGTTACAATTTGTAAATAGCAGTTTATTACCAAAGTTACAGCTGGTCTTAATCAGAGTGTTATTCTTTGACTTGAAGAAATTAACAAATAAAATTAGACCTTAAATATCATTGTATGTAAATAAAATCCACAATATTGTAATGACCCCCCCCCCCTCCCGGGTTTATTGTAATTGGTGCGTCTGTTGTTGGTGGATATTTATGAAACTGTGTGCATATATAGAGACTTGGTCTAGCAAGGAGTTCAATTTGGAAAGAAATCAGTCTGTGGGCAGGGCTGTCAGTATCAGTCACGGTATGTGGGCAGGGCTGTCAGTATCAGTCACAGTCTGTGGGCAGGGCTGTCAGTATCAGTCACGGTCTGTGGGTAGGGCAGTCAGTATCAGTCACAGTCTGTGGGCAGGGCATTCAGTATCAGTCACGTTCTGTGGGCAGGGCAGTCAGTATCAGTCACTGTCTGTGGGCAGGGCAGTCAGTATCAGTCACGGTCTGTGGGCAGGGCTGTCAGTATCAGTCACGGTCTATGGGTAGGGTGGTCAGTATCAGTCACAGTCTGTGGGCAGGGCAGTCAGTATCAGTCACGGTCAGCGGGTAGGGGTCAGTATCCGTCACGGTATTGAGCAGGGCAGTCAGTATCAGTCACGGTCTGTGGGCAGGGCAGTCAGTATCAGTCCTTTGGGGTTCAGTCACGGTCTGTGGGTAGGGCAGTCAGTATCAGTCACAGTCTGTGGGTAGGGCAGTCAGTATCAGTCACGGTGTGTGGGCAGGGCTGTCAGTATCAGTCACGGTCTGTGGGTAGGGCAGTCAGTATCAGTCACAGTCTGTGGGTAGGGCAGTCAGTATCAGTCACGGTGTGTGGGCAGGGCTGTCAGTATCAGTCACGGTCAGCGGGCAGGGCAGTCAGTATCAGTCATGGTCAGCGCGGTCAGTGACGTGTAAACTATACATTATTGTAACTTATAACCAAGCAAAATAGACATATAGTTTCCATGGAACACATATAGAAAATATTACATAACATTCAAATAAACCATATTCCAAGTGATCTTGAGGTTGACTTTCAAGGTCAAATCAAGTTCATGTGTAATAAAGCAATCGTTCCTATGTCAAATACCAGAGCAGGGGTAATGCTAGAAGCTAAATTAGTTGTGAACACTTTGTATATGTATTTAGGTCCACCAAGCACACCAGTTGGTCCGCTAACAGCCTCCAACATTGATGGAACCGAACTTACGTTGTCATGGCAACCACCGGAACACGATGGAGGAGCACCCTTTTCTGGCTACTTCATAGAAAAACGTGAAGGATTCAAACAGTTCTGGGGCAAGGTAGCGAGAATTCCCGTCGACTCGGAGACATATCATGTGACTGAGCTCTCTGAGGGAACCAACTACATATTCCGAGTTTCAGCTGAAAATAAGGAAGGTACCAGCAAACCATTGGAAATGAAGGATTCAATCACACTGAAGAGCTCCTGTAGTAAGTTAATCAATGTATTTCATCATGAACTGTATATATATATTAGGGATGGCAACGAATAGCGATTATACTATTCGAATATTCGGTCGGGAAGGTATTCGACTTTTCGAATATTCGATAGAATTCTATCAAAAACTCAAAATTGCCATACTAACCTAATTTCTGTTTTACGCGTTAACGTCATCTTCTTCAAATGATTATTCAGATTGCTATTGTAACCGAATATGTTAAATCCAATCTGCATAGATTACACATAGCAGTGTTCATATTCTCAGTGCGAGTAAACCATTTCCAAACGTGTGACTGAGCGGTGGCATTTTTGAGGACAAAATAATTTCCGAATTTTCGATTACTGGACGTTCGAGCGAATATTCGTTGCCATCCCTAATATATATACATGTATATATAAAGTATTTGTTTGTTTATATTTCACCAAATCAACATTAAAAGCATTATTATCACAAGTCTATGATGCTGAGCAGTGGTATAATTGATATGGTGTCTGCCGCGTAGCCGAGAAGTCGTGAATTTGAGCCCTACCAAAACCATGACACGATTAGAGAGGGGCGTAAAAAAAAGAAAGAAAAAAGTTGACATGTGGGTTTGGAGGTATTCCTTCGCCTCCCGGAAATGTTGGGGTAACATTGCATATTGGTCATTCTGCTGCCTTTATTTGTTTGTGCCAAAATAAGTGAAATACAGTCAAACCTGTGTTAGTGGTCACCTCTATTAAGCAGCCAACCTGTATTAAGCAGTCAGTTTACAGATTCCCAATATGTTGTTTTATTATACATGTTACCTCTATTAAACAGCCACCTGTGATAAGCAGCCACCATCTGTGATTCCCTTGGCTGGCTGCTTAAGACAGGTTTGACTGTATATATAATAAAATCAGTGATTGCGTAATGAACCTATGCTTCACATATTTTAGGGGGGACGTACGCTGGGTGTGCCCCCTCTGGACTAGGGGACTCTACCTTATAAGATAACTATATATGAGACATGTTTTATACATGGTCTAGCTTATTACGGATTTCTACAGTACACTAACACTAAGATACTTTCTACACAGAAATTCCAGATCAACCAGTTGGACCAATCCTGATCTCTGACCTAACAAAAGATTCTGTGACCTTGACCTGGAAGGCGCCACGCAATGACGGAGGGTCTCCCATCACCGGCTATAACGTTGAATACCGCGAATCACGCCGTGCATCCTGGCAGAAGGCTGGTTCCGTTGATAAGGACACTACATCCTGGACCCAGTCCAAGCTTCTAGGAGATGATGAGTACATATTCTGGGTGACAGCTGTCAACAGGAAAGGTGAAAGTTCAGCACTTGAAGCGCAGGACACTGTGAAACCAATAAAGTCACTGGGTAGGAATTAACACCTTTAATTCATCTAGAATATCTGTTCAACCCTAAGTTGACCTCAACCATTAGTCAGACCATTGGAACAAATAATAAAATTGCACGGTGTTGCTTCAAATAAAATGAATTGAAATTATAAATATTGATCTTCTGCTTGCAACAATATGGTTTTATAAACATTTCCAGAGAACTGTTCTAAATTATAGTACAGACAGATATAAGATAGCACCATTTTAGATAAATTATGTCAACCTGATTTTCAGTTACCTGAAGATGTAAAGGTCAAGGATGCTAAGAATGACACTGTGACCTTGACCTGGAAGAAGCCTAAAGAAGATGGCGGATCCAAGGTTGACTCCTACTTCATCATGATGAAAGAAGACGATGGAGAATATAAAGAAATCACAAAACTCAAATCGTTTGACAATGATTACAAGGTAAAGGACCTTAAACCTGGCAAGAAGTACAACTTCGCCGTTGTCGCCGGAAACAAGGTCGGCAAAGGTGAAGCCATGGAAACCAGCTCGCCAACTGTTCTTAAGAAGAAAGCAACGAACCCATCGGTATCAGACCTTCAGAAAACTTCCGTAGTTATCACATGGAAGCCATCGGAGGAGGATGGGGGTTCTCCTGTGACCGGATACTACATCGAGTCAAAAGAGGCACCGAAGACAACATGGAGCCGAGTTACAAGCGTAAATGCAGACATTATATCATACTGTGTACAGCGGCTCAAGGATAGGCAGGAATACTTCTTCAGGATATTTGCGGAGAACAAAGTGGGCAGATCAGATGCTCTCGTGTCTACCGGCGTAACGATTAAATCTCCGTATGGTAGGTCTTACGCAAACAGTTTCATCTTTTATAAACCAGCAAACATTTCTACAATAGCTCTTATGTCTGCAGGCGTAACTAAATCACCATTGACATTTTGGTACATAAATAACCATTGACATTTTGGTACATAAATCACCATTTTGGTACATAAATAACCATTGACATGTTGGTACATAAAAACCATTTTGGTACATAAATAACCATTTTGGTACATAAAAACCATTTTGGTACATAAACACCATTTTGGTACATAATAATCATTTTGGTACATAAACACCATTTTGGTACATAATAACCATTTTGGTACATAAAAACCATTTTGGTACATAAATAACCATTTTGGTACATAAACACCTATGGTTTTGGTACATAATAACCATTTTGGTACATAAATAACCATTTTGGTACATAAAAAACATTTTTGTACATAAATAACCATTTTGGTACATAAATAATCATTGACATGTTGGTACTTAAGCAACATTGACATTTTGGTACTTAATCAACATTGACATTTTGGTACTTAATCAACATTGACATGTTGGTACTTAATCAACATTGACATTTTGGTACTTAATCAACATTGACATGTTGGTACTTAATCAACATTGACATTTTGGTACTTAATCAACATTGACATTTTGGTACTTAATCAACATTGACATGTTGGTACTTAATCAACATTGACATTTTGAGGTTGATTTTACTCGGATTTCATTAAAAAATTTCGGTTTAAGAATAATGACCAAAATATGACAAACTCAGTGAATTCCTTGGAGACAATATCCGCCACATTTACAATGAAGATACAACATACTGGAGGGATATAGCATTATTTGTTAGCATTGCGACTTCTATGTTTTCGCAGTGTTTAATATTCTTCACTATCACTGTAGATGTACCCGATGCACCAGAAGGACCGGTTGAGCTCACTGACATCACCAAGGACTCTGTTACATTATCATGGAAACCACCAAGCAAAGATGGCGGCTCTGAAGTCACAGGCTACGTGATTGAACAGCGCGACACTCGTAGATCTACCTGGACTAAAGTGGGATCAGTTAATGGTAAAACGACAACGTACACAGCCACGAAACTCATCGAAGATAATGAGTACATATACAGAATCACGGTTGAGAACAAGGAAGGTCCGAGCGCAACTCTGGAATCTTCTCCAGTGAAACCGTGTCGACCAAAGGGTAAATAATTAGTTTATACAAATTTATTTTAGCTTGATTGCAAGTTTAATCCCTAAATAATAAAAAAAATGATATATCCATGTCCGGTATAGCTGAGTAGCAAGTGTCTATAGCTGTCCAACTAACCAAGTAATCGTGTTATATCCACGTCCAGTATAGCCGAGTAGCAAGTGTCTATAGCCGTCCAACTAACCAAGTAATCGTGTTATATCCACGTCCGGTATAGCCGAGTAGCAAGTGTCTATAGCCGTCCAACTAACCAAGCAATCGTGTTATATCCACGTCCGGTATAGCCGAATAGCAAGTGTCTATAGCCGTCCAACTAACCAAGTAATCATGTTATATCCACGTCCGGTATAGCCGAGTAGCAAGTGTCTATAGCCATCCAACTAACCAAGTAATCGTGTTATATCCATGTCCGGTATAGCTGAGTAGCAAGTGTCTATAGCCGTCCAACTAACCAAGTAATCATGTTATATCCATGTCCGGTATTGCTGAGTAGCAAGTGTCTATAGCCGTCCAACTAACCAAGTAATCGTGTTATATCCATGTCCGGTATAGCTGAGTAGCAAGTGTCTATAGCCGTCCAACTAACCAAGTAATCGTGTTATATCCACGTCCGGTATAGGCGAGTAGCAAGTGTCTATAGCCGTTCAACTAACCAAGTAATCGTGTTATATCCATGTCCGGTATAGCCGAGTAGCAAGTGTCTATAGCCGTCCAACTAACCAAGTAATCGTGTTATATCCACGTCCGGTATTGCTGAGTAGCAAGTGTCAATAGCCGTCCAACTAACCAAGTAATCATGTTATATCCACGTCCGGTATCGCTGAGTAGCAAGTGTCTATAGCCGTCCATCTAACCAAGTAATCATGTTATATCCACGTCCGGTATAGCTGAGTAGCAAGTGTCTATAGCCGTCCAACTAACCAAGTAATCGTGTTATATCCACGTCAGGTATTGCTCAGTAGCAAGTGTCTATAGCCATCCAACTAACCAAGTAATCGTGTTATATCCACGTCCGGTATTGCTGAGTAGCAAGTGTCTATAGCCGTCCAACTAACCATTTAATCATGTTATATCCATGTCCGGTATAGCCGAGTAGCAAGTGTCTATAGCCGTCCAACTAACCAAGTAATCGTGTTATATCCACGTCCGGTATAGTCGAGTAGCAAGTGTCTATAGCCGTCCAACTAACCAAGTAATCGTGTTATATCCACGTCCGGTATAGTCGAGTAGCAAGTGTCTATAGCCGTCCAACTAACCAAGTAATCATGTTATATCCATGTCCGGTATAGTCGAGTAGCAAGTGTCTATAGCCGTCCAACTAACCAAGTAATCATGTTATATCCACGTCCGGTATAGTCGAGTAGCAAGTGTCTATAGCCGTCCAACTAACCAAGTAATCGTGTTATATCCACGTCCGGTATAGCCGAGTAGCAAGTGTCTATAGCCGTCCAACTAACCAAGTAATCATGTTATATCCATGTCCGGTATAGCTGAGTAGCAAGTGTCTATAGCCATCCAACTAACCAAGTAATCGTGTTATATCCACGTCCGGTATAGCCGAGTAGCAATGTCTATAGCCATCCAACTAACCAAGTAATCGTGTTATATCCACGTCAGGTATTGCTGAGTAGCAAGTGTTTATAGCCGTCCAACTAACCAAGTAATCGTGTTATATCCATGTCCGGTATTGCTGAGTAGCAAGTGTCTATAGCCGTCCAACTAACCAAGTAATCATGTTATATCCATGTCCGGTAGAGCCGAGTAGCAAGTGTCTATAGCCGTCCAACTAACCAAGTAATCGTGTTATATCCACGTCCAGTATAGCCGAGTAGCAAGTGTCTATACCCGTCCAACTAACCAAGTAATCGTGTTATATCCACGTCCGGTATAGCCGAGTAGCAAGTGTCTATAGCCGTCCAACTAACCAAGCAATCGTGTTATATCCACGTCCGGTATAGCCGAATAGCAAGTGTCTATAGCCGTCCAACTAACCAAGTAATCATGTTATATCCACGTCCGGTATAGCCGAGTAGCAAGTGTCTATAGCCATCCAACTAACCAAGTAATCGTGTTATATCCATGTCCGGTATAGCTGAGTAGCAAGTTTCTATAGCCGTCCAACTAACCAAGTAATCATGTTATATCCATGTCCGGTATTGCTGAGTAGCAAGTGTCTATAGCCGTCCAACTAACCAAGTAATCGTGTTATATCCATGTCCGGTATAGCTGAGTAGCAAGTGTCTATAGCCGTCCAACTAACCAAGTAATCGTGTTATATCCACGTCCGATATAGCCGAGTAGCAAGTGTCTATAGCCGTCCAACTAACCAAGTAATCGTGTTATATCCATGTCCGGTATAGCCGAGTAGCAAGTGTCTATAGCCGTCCAACTAACCAAGTAATCGTGTTATATCCACGTCCGGTATTGCTGAGTAGCAAGTGTCTATAGCCGTCCAACTAACCAAGTAATCGTGTTATATCCACGTCCGGTATAGCCGAGTAGCAAGTGTCTATAGCCGTCCAACTAACCAAGTAATCATGTTATATCCATGTCCGGTATAGCTGAGTAGCAAGTGTCTATAGCCGTCCAACTAACCAAGTAATCGTGTTATATCCACGTCCGGTATAGCCGAGTAGCAAGTGTCTATAGCCATCCAACTAACCAAGTAATCGTGTTATATCCACGTCAGGTATTGCTGAGTAGCAAGTGTCTATAGCCGTCCAACTAACCAAGTAATCATGTTATATCCACGTCCGGTATAGCTGAGTAGCAAGTGTCTATAGCCGTCCAACTAACCAAGTAATCGTGTTATATCCACGTCAGGTATTGCTGAGTAGCAAGTGTTTATAGCCGTCCAACTAACCAAGTAATCGTGTTATATCCATGTCCGGTATTGCTGAGTAGCAAGTGTCTATAGCCGTCCAACTAACCAAGTAATCGTGTTATATCCATGTCCGGTATAGCCGAGTAGCAAGTGTCTATAGCCGTCCAACTAACCAAGTAATCGTGTTATATCCACGTCCGGTATAGCCGAGTAGCAAGTGTCTATAGCCGTCCAACTAACCAAGCAATCGTGTTATATCCACGTCCGGTATAGCCGAATAGCAAGTGTCTATAGCCGTCCAACTAACCAAGTAATCATGTTATATCCACGTCCGGTATAGCCGAGTAGCAAGTGTCTATAGCCATCCAACTAACCAAGTAATCGTGTTATATCCATGTCCCGTATAGCTGAGTAGCAAATGTCTATAGCCGTCCAACTAACCAAGTAATCATGTTATATCCATGTCCGGTATTGCTGAGTAGCAAGTGTCTATAGCCGTCCAACTAACCAAGTAATCGTGTTATATCCATGTCCGGTATAGCTGAGTAGCAAGTGTCTATAGCCGTCCAACTAACCAAGTAATCGTGTTATATCCACGTCCGGTATAGGCGAGTAGCAAGTGTCTATAGCCGTTCAACTAACCAAGTAATCGTGTTATATCCATGTCCGGTATAGCCGAGTAGCAAGTGTCTATAGCCGTCCAACTAACCAAGTAATCGTGTTATATCCACGTCCGGTATTGCTGAGTAGCAAGTGTCTATAGCCGTCCAACTAACCAAGTAATCATGTTATATCCACGTCCGGTATCGCTGAGTAGCAAGTGTCTATAGCCGTCCATCTAACCAAGTAATCATGTTATATCCACGTCCGGTATAGCTGAGTAGCAAGTGTCTATAGCCGTCCAACTAACCAAGTAATCGTGTTATATCCACGTCAGGTATTGCTCAGTAGCAAGTGTCTATAGCCATCCAACTAACCAAGTAATCGTGTTATATCCACGTCCGGTATTGCTGAGTAGCAAGTGTCTATAGCCGTCCAACTAACCATTAATCATGTTATATCCATGTCCGGTATAGCCGAGTAGCAAGTGTCTATAGCCGTCCAACTAACCAAGTAATCGTGTTATATCCACTTCCGGTATTGCTGAGTAGCAAGTGTCTATAGCCGTCCAACTAACCAATTAATCATGTTATATCCATGTCCGGTATAGCCGAGTAGCAAGTGTCTATAGCCGTCCAACTAACCAAGTAATCGTGTTATATCCACGTCGAGTATAGCCGAATAGCAAGTGTTTATAGCCGTCCAACTAACCAAGTAATCGTGTTATATCCAAGTCCGGTATAGCTGAGTAGCAAGTGTCTATAGCCGTCCAACTAACCAAGTAATCGTGTTATATCCACGTCCGGTATAGCTGAGTAGCAAGTGTCTATAGCCGTCCAACTAACCAAGTAATCGTGTTATATCCACGTCCGGTATAGCCGAGTAGCAAGTGTCTATAGCCGTCCAACTAACCAAGTAATCATGTTATATCCATGTCCGGTATAGCTGAGTAGCAAGTGTCTATAGCCATCCAACTAACCAAGTAATCGTGATATATCCACGTCCGGTATAGCCGAGTAGCAATGTCTATAGCCATCCAACTAACCAAGTAATCGTGTTATATCCACGTCAGATATTGCTGAGTAGCAAGTGTCTATAGCCGTCCAACTAACCAAGTAATCATGTTATATCCACGTCCGGTATAGCTGAGTAGCAAGTGTCTATAGCCGTCCAACTAACCAAGTAATCGTGTTATATCCACGTCAGGTATTGCTGAGTAGCAAGTGTCTATAGCCGTCCAACTAACCA
This sequence comes from Archivesica marissinica, assembly GCA_014843695.1. Lineage (NCBI taxonomy): Eukaryota > Metazoa > Mollusca > Bivalvia > Venerida > Vesicomyidae > Archivesica > Archivesica marissinica. The sequence continues at coordinate 10,680,333 of CM026392.1, forward strand.
AGTAATCGTGTTATATCCATGTCCGGTATTGCTGAGTAGCAAGTGTCTATAGTCGTCCAACTAACCAAGTAATCATGTTATATCCATGTCCGGTATAGCCGAGTAGCAAGTGTCTATAGCCGTCCAACTAACCAAGTAATCGTGTTATATCCACGTCCGGTATAGCTGAATAGCAAGTGTCTATAGCCGTCCAACTAACCAAGTAATCGTGTTATATCCACCTCCGGTATAGCTGAGTAGCAAGTGTCTATAGCCGTCCAACTAACCAAGTAATCATGTTATATCCACGTCCGGTATAGCCGAGTAGCAAGTGTCTATAGCCATCCAACTAACCAAGTAATCATGTTATATCCACGTTCGGTATTGCTGAGTAGCAAGTGTATATAGCCATCCAACTAACGAAGTAATCATGTTATATCTACATCCGGTATAGCTGAGTAGCAAGTGTCTATAGCCGTCCAACTAACCAAGTAATCGTGTTATATCCACGTCCGGTATTGCTGAGTAGCAAGTGTCTATAGCCGTCCAACTAACCAAGTAATCATGTTATATCCATGTCCGGTATAGCCGAATAGCAAGTGTCTATAGCCGTCCAACTAACCAAGCAATCGTGTTATATCTACATCCTCTATTACAGCCGTCCCAGGAACCCCAACTTAAAATAAACAATGCAGTTTGTGCATGATAATTAGGAAATAAGTTGTATCAACCGTGGTATATCGCAGAATAACCCGAGTTTGAAGTTCTTATGCGTAGAAATATATCACGAAGGCCTTCGATATATTTCTACGCATAAGAACGACAAACGAGGGTTATTCTGCAATATACCACGGTTGATACTTATTATTTCGATTCTAACACAACTTACATCTAATAATTTTATTCGAGAATCAAAGGAGTATTTTCTTTAACCGCCGTTCATTTGGCTTTGAAAATTTCCTCCCGCGTAAGGGGTGATGACGTTATTTTTTATGGAAAATATCAATCTAGTGCATAAATGAACAAAAGTTGTAACTGATCAATAATTTTATTTATTTTGTCAAATAAAACTGTACAGAATAGTAACTGAAATGTTACTTAACAGAAAAACAAGACGGACAAGAGATTATCTGATTCTAAAAATAGCTCATTTCCGCGAATTCCCACGGTAGTATTTTACAAACATCACGTGACTTTCATTCATAAAACTTTACAAGCATTGTATAAATGGAATAGCCAAAACACTGAGCGCGTGCAGCATAGTTCAAGGTAGTATATCGCAGAATAACCCGAGGTTGGTTTTACTCTACAAGTATGTATGTTATTAGCTGGGTCGTGTTAGAATTAGGAATGTCTTCTGGTGCTTGCTAAATAGTACTGAATGAACATAAACCCGCCTACTGTTCATTTCTGCATAACTGGGCCCTACATTGATGTACAAGCCCAGTGGTAGGAGGTTTTGGGGGCACGTCCACCCAAGATTTGGTTGACGTCAGAACGCATCTGGTGAGCTCTGGTTAATTTCTGAAGTAACATTTTTGTAAAATCACAAGTAAATCGATAACAAAATCACAAGTAAATCGATAGCAAAATCACAACTAAATCGATAGCAAAATCTATACATTTTATCGAAATAAATTGTTTGCATTTTTATCGAAATAAATTTCTTGCGTTTTTAAAATATGTCCTCAACTGTTGAGTTTCAATGCTCAGGTGAATTGATACATGGCATTAACTATGTTTCCAGGGAAAATGTGCAAGCCCCAGCGTTATGGTTGCTGTTCATACATAAATCATTTCAATATTGTAGTTGCCCCATCCCCACCAGTAGGACCAATAGAATTCTCCAACGTTGACCGCACCTCCGTAACCGTTACCTGGCAACCACCGCAGGACGACGGAGGGTCAAAAGTGAAAGAGTACATTCTGGAGGCCAAGGAAGCATCGAGAAGTACCTGGTCCAAGGTTGCCACGGTTAGTGGCGTCAGTACGTCGCACGACGTACAGAAGTTGAAGGACAAACAAGAGTACATGCTTAAGAGTGTCGGCGGAGAATGCCGTCGGACAGTCGCAGCCGTTGGTGTCGGAGAAGATTGCGCTTGCTTCGCCTTATGGTAGGGTTCACACTTATGGTAGGGTTCACATGCAGTCTAAAATTTAATGTAGACCACTCATTGGCAAAGCAACAATTGGTACAAAGGGAGAAAATTCAAATATAGTACTTTTTTGACATTGCTCATGTTATATTATCTCCCTTTAGCACATAAAGTCTGATTTATCTTGATATGTATATTGGTCATTTTCGTTGGAATCCTTTATTTTTACTGTTGTTCCTAACCATATGTTGAAGTATGATGTTTAGTAATTGATAATAAATATTGACAGTACAATATCCATTAGATAGACTGTAGGATATATGTGGAGATTCAATAATTTAGTAATTGTAAGATGTTGGGCAAAGGAAACAATGATAAAAACAGAGTAAACCAAGTGAGAGGACATATTCTCCTTAAAGAATATTCAGGGGCAGTAATTGAGAAGACATATCTTTCTTAAAGAGTATTCAGGGGCAGTAACTCACCAATGTCTCTGAAATGTTGAAATGTTTACTTACAATCTCATGACATTATTGCTAGAACTTGGGAATTCAAGGCAGGTACCACAAGTTGAAATCACCTGCTCATTTGCATATGTCATTAATCCACATACTAGGTAGATTTTGTAATTGGTTTCATGTTTCGCATACGCTACCATGCTTACCCTACCATCCATACTCGCCTATAAAGTGACCTCACCTGCAGGACGACCCCCTTACTTTGGCCCTGAAATCTGTATGGTTTGGCATGCACTGGCATATAAGACACCAGTTGATAAACACAAGTATAAATTGCATGTTTGGCGAGAGCAAGTTGAAGAAATGTTCAGTGTCAGAGCACTTTCTTTTCTAAAACGTAATTATGAATTCCATTAAATTTTATGGCCCGTTAGCACATTTAAAAAAATATTATGAAAAATGTTTTTTTATTGATTTATTTTAGCACTCGCTTGTAAGATGGTTAGCCACTTTTGAGGCCATAATCTGTTAGTCTTATAGGCGAGTATGGACGATAGTGTGCAAGTTCCAGTCGTTCAGCATGGAATATGTTTAAGACTTCCTGTCGTACTTATAGGCAGGCGATAAACCTGGCCTATGCACACAACAAACTACTTTCAGAAGAGATTTTCAAAATATTAAATGTATAATTTAAAAGATCGTATTAAAGCGACACTACATCGGTGAAAACGCAAATATCTACAGAATGTACTTCCCTATTATATGTTATAAATGTTTTCCGAATATTTGCCTCAAAAACTGAGTATTTCAACTAATAAACAAGCGTCGTATACGACGTTTGTTGACATAACAAAATAATGTAAATAGAGTCGACACTCATGCATAATGTAATGTGTGTATCCTGAATAACATGATATATTGTACAGATATGAGCTCTAATTATCTAACGATACTATTTACAAGCTACTATCATGTTTTTGGAAGTATGGAGGTAAAAAAACGAAAGTAAAGGCGCGAGGGCAGGTACGTGTCGTAAAGGTGTGAATAGTCTGGGTATTTTACTATTCGTTTAATACAGAAGAGCCGAATGTTGTGCCTTACATGCTGGCAGAAAGAAACAGTAAATAACTTCACCAACATAACATGAGATATATTCGGCTGCTTACAGCACTGAATAAAAAGTCAATTATGGACAAAATAAATGTTGGCTCCAAATATTTTCGGTAATTCACATAATTTAGTGATGGTGTGTTTATTTCGTCACATTGAACACCGATAGACTATTTGTGTAATAACATCCGAGTAATAGTTTTCCTATCATAGCATACTTCACATGGACCCTCAATCCCATCTATCTCACTTAGAATCACATTTATCGTCTGGTGCTCCGGTAACAGCTGTACGACTGTGTTACTCTCCTCCACACATACAAACACGTGCCCTAGGTCATCTGTACATATTCCTGGCGTTGACATTAAGTAATTGTTGTTGAAAGTATTGATCACATTACCAGCAAGATCCAACATAGTTGTGTCGTCATGGTCGTAGTTAGTAACAAAGAGATGGTGGTCACTGGCGGTGATGCTTAATGGTATGGACGACACAGGTGATCGTGAAAAATAGTGCTGAAGTACTCCGGCGTTGTTATATACTTCTATACGACCTGAAGATGTTTCATTTAGATCTCCACAGCAGACATACAAGTTCCCACCAATATAAACAATCCCTCTGCAACAATTACATACAGTGATTGATCTTGTCAATGTGAGTGTCCTTCCTACAGAAACAACTTGTATTTTCATGTCGCTGCACAGAGACACGGCCACTTCATCAGAACCAATATCACATACTCTATCAGGTGTACCCGGCAGTTGTACGGAATCATGCACTGTGTAGGACTGATCTAGTCTCTTGAGTTTCTTGTTGTTGAAATCAGTAACAAGTATCGTACCATCCTGTAACTGACATATGCCCTTGATCCTACACGCTTTACAGTCCGACTCTTCGTTTATATTATACTGTCCGGAACGTCCTGCGGCTGTCGGTGGCAATAATGAAAACGTTCCCAGCATGTCTAATGACGTCACAAATGCTTCTATCTTCGGGTCTATTTTGAACCTAATAAACTCTCTGTTTACTGTCTGTGATACCTCGGCACATTTCTCCTTCGCATCATTCACCATAAGCTTTCCGTCTTTGACGAGAACAAAGAGTTCACACTCATTATCTCCCTTGAATGATTTAAGTTTCTTCAGAACGTCGTCAGCCTCTGTCCTCATACTATCGAGATCTCTCACATCCTTGTCTATCCCGTCAACGATTAATTTCTCTTTCATATCCAGCTCATTCAGACTTTTCGTTTCTAGATCGTCAAAATACTTGTTCACCTTTTTACGTAAATCTGCAATGGTTTGTTTTACTTGGTGCTTTTCTTTGGCAATGCGAGATTTGTCCACTTTCCGGCTACCGAGTACTTTGTCGACATCAACGATACAGGCTTTTGTCTCTTTCATGACATGTTTATATTCCCGGGTCTTCTGTATACCCTTAGCGGCGTCCGTTATGTACTGTGTGCCATCGCATGAACTGTAATCAAATACTATCTGCTGATCATAATATGTGTGAAAAATCATGTTAAATAGTGTAAATGTGTGAAACTTTACTCTATATCCATTGAGGCATCGGTCGTTGTGTTGTAAAATACTAGGTGAAGCCAATATGTGAAATAAAAATTTAAGTATATACTAGTACCGCCAAACGTGCCGAATCCCTGTGGTACTCAAAAACTTAATATGTAGTGACAAAGTTAATACTAGAATAAATATGCACATGTACAAAGTTAATACTAGAATAAATATGCACATGTACAAAGTTAATACTAGAATAAATATGCACATGTACAATGTTAATACTAGAATAAATATGCACATGTACAAAGTTAATACTAGAATAAATATACACATGTACAAAGTTAATACTAGAATAAATATGCACATGTATAATGTTAATACTAGAATAAATATGCACATGTACAAAGTTAATACTAGAATAAATATACACATGTACAAAGTTAATACTAGAATAAATATGCACATGTATAATGTTAATACTAGAATAAATATGCACATGTACAAATTTAATACTAGAATACATATGCGCATGTACAAAGTTAATACTAGAATAAATATACACATGTACAAAGTTAATACTAGAATAAATATGCACATGTATAATGTTAATACTAGAATAAATATGCACATGTACAAAGTTAATACTAGAATACATATGCACATGTACAAAGTTAATACTAGAATAAATATACACATGTACAAAGTTAATACTAGAATAAATATGCACATGTACAAAGAATAAATATGCACATGTACAAAGTTAATACTAGAATAAATATACACATGTACAAAGTTAATACTAGAATAAATATACACATGTACAAAGAATAAATATGCACATGTACAAAGTTAATACTAGAATAAATATGCACATGTACAAAGTTAATACTAGAATAAATATGCACATGTACAAAGTTAATACTAGAATAAATATGCACATGTACAAAGTTAATACTAGAATAAATATACACATGTACAAATAATAAATATGCACATGTACAAAGTTAATACTAGAATAAATATACACATGTACAAAGTTAATACTAGAATAAATATGCACATGTACAAAGTTAATACTAGAATAAATATGCACATGTACAAAGTTAATACTAGAATAAATATACACATGTACAAAGAATAAATATGCACATGTACAAAGTTAATACTAGAATAAATATACACATGTACAAAGTTAATACTAGAATAAATATGCACATGTACAAAGTTAATACTAGAATAAATATGCACATGTACAAAGTTAATACTAGAATAAATATGCACATGTACAAAGTTAATACTAGAATAAATATACACATGTACAAAGAATAAATATGCACATGTACAAAGTTAATACTAGAATAAATATGCACATGTACAAAGTTAATACTAGAATAAATATGCACATGTACAAAGTTAATACTAGAATAAATATGCACATGTACAAAGTTAATACTAGAATAAATATACACATGTACAAAGTTAATACTAGAATAAATATGCACATGTATAATGTACACATTTCTTTACACAATGAAATTAATATAGATCAAGAAGTAAAATTTAACATTTTTACATGTGATAATATCTTCTAAATACATATGCTAAAACTGTTTTGCAACGAGTTGCCTACTGATCGATTGAAGCAGAACATATGTTGTATCTACATTCAAACCTGCGTTAGTGGTCACCTCTATTAAGCAGCCAACCTGTATTAAGCAGCCAGTTTCAAGATTCCAAACATGTTGTTTTATTATGCATTATACATCTATTAAGCAGCCACCTGTGTTCAGCCACTTTCTGTGACTCCCTTGGCTGGCTGCTTAACACAGGTTTGACTGTATTTATTTCAACTACCTGTGGTCGAGTGCCTTACACACGCTGCAGCAGACAACATCGTGGTTTCCACAGAACATGTTGATCATTTCGCTGGGGTGTTTCTTGCAGCGTTTCGTCGGAAACGACACTAGAGCAGATAATGCGGCTGTCGCAAATTGTGTCTGGTCCACCATTGTGTGCTTCTTGTGTAGCGGGAATAGGTCGTGTTTCTGGATAAAACGAGCACATATGTAGATGACGCATTCCACGCAGTATTTCGTTGCTTCTACGTGCCTCCCGTCTACAGCGCACAGGGTACAGGCAAACTCATAGAACGGCTCGTGTCCCCCTTCTAATGTCCGTGATAAATTTCCACCTGACGCCATTTTGGAATTTATCTAGTTCAATCACTACAATTTTCTTAAATTAACAAATAAAACGATGCGGCTTCCTTTAATTCAGTATCCTCTATCACAAGTCTACTAGTATGTCCAACTTAAATGTGAAAACTTTATATCTAATATAAACACTGTTTATTGCTATATTGCCGACTCAAAATAAAATGTATCTGTTCTAGTTCATGTAACTGTATATCTATCTGTAGGCCCTACCTAGATAAACTTCGGAAATTTGTTCAAGGTATTGTCTCTGTATGCATTGAATATTGATTTCGGGTATGTAATCATGTGACGACGGTTTATTTCATTTCTTATCATTGCTATTCATGTGGGGGAACTCTTCTTAAGTAATGATTATTGCGGATAATCACGTGCGGGTCTGTCTGTCACCATTTCAGGGTAGAGTAAGGGTAAGATTCCCCCCCCACATCAGTTTAATGTAATGGAATGATTTTCATCAGTTCAGTCAGGAACCTACGGTCAAACCTGCCTTAAGCAGCCAGCCAAGGGCATCACGAGGTCAAATGTATAGCAAAACAACATATTGGAAATCTGGAATCTGGCTGCTTAATGCAGGTTGGCTGCTTAATAGAGGTAACCACTAATACCGGTTTGACTGTATACAGACTTGTCAATGAAAACGATCATGGTTCAGTCTAGATAGTACAGACACTTTGTACATCCTATTATCGTAGAGTGAATGTTGTAACTGGCATCTGGTTGGATGGATGGATGGGTGTGGATGGATGGATGGATGGATGGATGGATGGATGGATGGATGGATGGATGGATGGATGGATGGATGGACGGACGGACGGACGGACCCCAAATTGTATATTAAGTGGCTATACCTTTCATATCATTATATAGCCACATAAAAGAAATAGATAGCCAAATAAAGTGTTCATAACCACATAACCCCTGACCCTAGACCAATTGACCTTTCTGCAAACGCTACTTAGGCACGCCCCCATAGTTACCGGTGCTCGCTGTAGCCACGCGAGACAAGCTATCTAACAAAATGGCGTCTAACGCAGTCCTGCATCGAGTTAATCTAGATAAATTCCGTCGAATTTCTCGGTTTTATTTCACCCAGATAAGAATATCTCGTTGAAAGCAAGACATCAATGGTTTAAGTTTTTCAAGTGATGGTTATTTCTCTAAAGTACAGATATATTTAACGGAAGAGGACTTGTTAAGTGTTCGTGGAAAATGCTTTCGTCAACGGAAGAGTGAACAACCATATCGTGTCAACTTTGACATCAAACGAAATGAAATATGCCACCGTCTTGAGAGACTCGACCCTATGCCTCCTAGAAGACTCGAACATTAGGCCCAAAAACTGAACACCAGTACGTTCACTGAGCTAATATGGGAATCCCACAGCTCTGCACATGCATGGGTACTATTACTATTATCTGATCCCTAGTCCACCATCCACGACAATATGTATGAACCACATGTATAATTTTAATCACCATTATACTCACATATCTCTTGTGAACAGTAAATCTATAAATGCAGAATATATTTTTTCGAAATATTTTATTATGCATAAATAAATTAATTTCAACATACTTTTGTGCAAATATATCTGTTTGCATTAATTTTGGATGTATTCAGCTGGTCGCTTAATTCACCGTAGACATGTTTCAAGATTTATCTTAGGTTTTGGAAATGGCACGAATTTAACTTCACCTATTTATCGATATGGATATCTACGATCACACAGACCGTAACTAAATCGTTTCACCATTGTCAATGACAGACAGCATTAATTAATTTGTAATTATTTTTCAAAACATAATTTCAGATCACGATCACTCGTTATCAGATTTGATTAAAACGTTACTAAATAACTCATTTGTCTGACAGAACGATAAAACAATGATTCGGTGTAGTAATCAATGCTATAATTATGTGCACACATTTTATAATTGACCAATTAGCACAATCGGTGCTAAATTCCGATGTGCAATTTTGATCTTGATAATCCGGGATATTATACAGTCGGTGGTCTCTGTGATGTACCGGTAGTCGATTAGTTGGTGATTACTCCCAATAAACAGTGTGACACGCTTAAATTTGATTGCTGTGTTTGCTAGAAAAGAATGACTATATGGGGTCAGTCGGTGTTTTTATAGATGCATTGTTTTTAAAGCAGCTGTCTGGTATTTTGTGGTTCATATACACACTTTTAGATTTGTCCAAGGATTTTGAAATGGGTTGAATTTAACGTCGATCACCAGGATGTCGACTAATATTGTACTATAACTAACCCAAACCCGTATTTTCGATCAAATTCACGCCTTTTCAAATTTGTCTACTCGTTACTAGTTTGTCTAATATGCATTGTTTGTCTAACAAGATGGCGGCGATAAGCCGTTGCCGGGGGTGTGCGCAAATGGTGCGATGCGATTGGCTAACGCCAGCTGTCAACCAAAATCGGCAGAAAGGTCAATTGTTCTCTAACCCACCTAAGTACATTTGTACCACTTTATGGGACAGACAGACTGATAGTTTGATAGTCTATTTTATTAAATTCCAGTAGGCTTCCAAGACCATGAGGACATACATACATATTATATACAGTTAGCGAACAGTGCACACATAATGCATACATTTTATACAAATGAGCTCCCATAGCCATTTATATTTATATATCTGTGTAAATACATATGTAACCGGTGACTTCGGGGAACGAGATATATAGCAACCCGAAACGAGATTCAATCTATCCTTTATATAGCATATATATATAATGAAACAAGGAGACCAGAATCGACAATGATTAAAGTGTAAATAGATAAATAGATCAGAGGTAGATCTGTTTAAACGAGTTGGTTGAAATACATATACAATAGTTCCGACATTGTCCCAAGACAATGTCGAGGTATCTCTAACGACTTCCTTCTCACAAGTGCGTGGAATATTATAAGGGCGGTAAAACGGGTTTAGTTGGGGTTAACCGTGGATTAGTTAGTTGACCTATCATACGTCATTCTCCCGTACTATCACTCATACATAAATACATGACGTTACACAACAAGTAGAGAACACAATAGACTGGACACACATCGGTAACCGCCATAGAAGAGAAGGAACAGCTACCGTACATATACAGATAAGAGAGCATTGCTTGCAGTACATGAATAATACATAATATAATATATTCTACAAACAGATAAACTAAGCCTGGGCTACACATATAAAATTTATCTGTCTTATAATTAAAGCAAAATAGTTCTTTATTTGTAACACGGAGAAGGTCAAAAGACGCAACAAAACACAAAACCAAAAATACAAAATTGAAGTTGTTGCAAAGTTGTATAACATGGCCGATCAATAAACACTTCGTACCCATATTCATTACTAAATGTTAATATTATATATATAATTTTACATGTGGTCATATTTGTAAATCAGAACGCATCATTTATTTAATTTAGCGGCATTGTAGATTAATATTACATATACATAGATTAATTAATTAAATTCCATTCAGCTTTCCAATCACATGAGAACACACATAATATAACATAAATAGTATGTATGCTAGTACAAACATATAGAAAACATATGCATTTCTGATATATTGATATACCTCAAATTGTATATATGTTCTATAACCCGTAATACTAGACCACTGGATAGACAGGCGCATGCAGGCAGATATGATGTTGATTTATTAAAGTAGAATGGGGATGAAATGTACAAATACAACTATCAGATTAGTTTTGAAGTGGCCTTGGGCAAATTAGTAAAAGCTATTTAGATTTGAGCCCTTAATTGTGTGATCTTTATAATAGTTAATAATTCTAGGTAGAATGAAACATAAGCTGATTGGCTGAGTAGGTATTGACCTAGTCCTATGTAAGACCTCTACATATTATATTTTCGATCAGGCGGATCTGTAGCCCAGTGGTAAAACGCTGGACTGGTAATCCAGGGATCGCAGGTTCGACCCCCGGCTGACCCTAATAAAATTAACAGTCTTTCAGATGGGACGTTAAACCGAGGTCTCGTGCCGGTGCTTTACACCGTGCACGTAAAAGAACCAGTGGAGACTCTGTAATGGGTCTCTGTCTGTATCATTGCACTATCCTCCAAAATCTAAAATTACTAATCTCTTCAGGAGGCGTCGCTCATATATGGGCAATCGGTAGCGACGATAAATAAACGTAAACCACATTTCTTCGATCTGTTATTTGAAAAATGCCTTGATAGTAAATTGTTACTTTTTTCAAGTCTAAATAGTTAGACTAGTATTGATCACGCCCCACAATAATGAAAGTGACTTAAAAAATGTTTTAGAATGTTTATAAATGCGGTATACGTGGAAAATTCAGCGGCGAATTACGCGAACCAGATGACGATACGCGCCAATACTGAAATTTCCTATAGTCAGTCACGCCCATCATTAATGTTGTAATATTGACACTTTTATAGATGTGCCGACCAAGCCAGTTGGTCCGCTCGGTGTATCTGATGTCACAGATTCGTCCGCTACGTTGTCATGGCAACAACCAGCATACGACGGAGGAAGTGTCGTTAAGAATTACATCATAGAAAGCAGGGAAGGCATCTCTGGTCAATGGAAAAAGGTATTATTCTGTGTTCTTAAAACATTAATATTTACATATTGCGTTTGCTTCGATGAACGTATATGCCATGTTTGTATCTATTTTCGTATGAATTTCCTCACTAATGGTATGCGGCTGACATGCGCACTCGAAGATTTGGGCATGCGCATTCGAAGGATTGGGCACCATTCCTTTTATATTAAAAGGCATGTCTTACAGTTTACACTGTTCCAATGATGATCGAATTACCAGATTTGACACGCGGTAAGTTTCCTAAATACATTTTAATGCACAGTGTGATATTTCTTTGTTTGTACCATTCAATAATAATTCAAATAATTAATGTAAATATACGTATTGAATCGCGTGTTAATAATTTCCACCAGGGTATGAACTCCATTGGGCATGTCTAAAGTTAACAATAATGAATTCCGCCTCCATACACTTTAAGCAAGCACAGTACACGTCAGGAGGAAAACTCAAATATGCCGGAACACGGCAATTTGACTTAGCGCGGATTATAACATGGAAACACCGAGTCAGGAGGAACGCAGCAATTGCCGAAATTTTGCGACTTGTTGACATTTGCCGGGTTACGCGGATTGCGGTGTTTTCGTATATTCACACGTGACGCATATGCAGTGTACATACTTGTATAGTTCAAACAATTGTACAGGTTCCGACCCGGCTTATTGTTGTCGTTGGGCGGGGTTCTATTGTAGTGTACGTAGTTGGGGAACTCGCTTGGCGTGAGGTACCGGGGCGGGTCGGGCTATAATTAAAAGATCCAATTCACAATTTAAATTTTACGAAAAGTTTAATTCTTATTTATTTAACCTGGACCAGATTATGGATTAGGGTAATGCAAAACGACAGCCTAAGCACACAATAAACACGTATATGATGAGTCATAGCAATTCGGATATATCATGCATATGTATCACCCCCGTATATATAAAATTACTAATCCCTTAAGGAGCCGTCGCTCGTATGGGCAACCGGTAGCGACGATAAATAAACGTAAAACACACATGGTTTACATAAAACAGCGTAATTACAGAAATACGGAAGGTATATCTGAGCCCCGTCTGCATACATGTACATCCTGTATCATATCACCATCTTACACTACTACATTGTAGTATTTACATAGTCCTGCTACACATCATAAATGTGACCGGCCATATCAAAATCAGTCGTAAGTCGGGATTATCGTAAGGCAGATAATTACATTATAGGTCAACACAATGGTATTTTATATATATATATTGTATAATGGCATTTTATAATCATTTATCATTATAATAAATGTGATAGAAACACGTATTTGTGTAATTTAAGGCATTAAAAACACATTTTAATTAGCTTGGTGTTAATTGCCATTGTTATTAATCGCAGTGAAACAAAAGATCTAAGCCGGGTAGGCGGTGTTTTCCGATGGCCTTCAATGATACAGTCCCGCGGTTTGGCCCCATGTATTTGTACCGAAATAAACTAGAGATGACGCATTTTCAGCTGATGCTATTTTTGAAGTAAGATCTTATATGCTTCCATCTAATCAACGACTTTAAATCAATCGAATTTTTTCAAATATCTCTTCGATTCCCACTCATCCATTGGCCGATAAAGACCACGTGATCTGCAAGTGCGCACCTGTTCCTATGTTCACAGACGATTGGATAGAAACAAAACGATTTTCGGTGTGATTTCATGACGATTATTCATTATATAGGTTAATATTTAGATTCATTTCGATGCAAATCAGTCATATATATAGGTAAATGGTAAACCTAGACGAGTGTAGAACCTTTATCTGCTGATTTGTTGTGTGAAATTTTAACACACCGTTATCTGTACCTGTGTTTCGTGTAGCCCAGTATTTCGGACGTATATGTATTTAATATAAATTCTAAAATAATACTTCACCTGAATCCAAAAGTTCATTCATTTTTTAATAACTATGACTTAAATCAGCTTTTATGTTTCATAATATTACAAAATAATTGTTTACTTTTCACTGTGAACCAGCTTTTGATCCCTTTTCTAATTCAGAACTGCGCAATATACAAGGTTACTTTACTTCCCACAAAAAGCCATAAATTACCCCCTAATCCTTTCCTAAAACAACACAACTGATAAGGGGAATTGTGCATTTTAATTGATCAATGAAACACTGCTACTGTGTACTATGATCCAATTAACAGGATTATATAACAGCAGGTGTCCACTTATGCCCTAGGCACTGTGCGATCAGACTAAGAGTCAATTATACAGGGGCCATAAACTGGAAAAACTGATAAAATGTTTAACCCTGTTTTCCCTGATAAAAACTTACTTTAATATATTTATGGTTATACTTAGACACGGAGGTGTAAATATTGGACATGCAGGTTTTGGAGAATAATTATTATATTCGACTATATTTGTTTATTTAATAGTTAATAGTGCATGGAAAAGGGCGTGGCAACCTAAGTTGATTAAATCAATTTCCTAAATCAATTGGACTTTCTGATTAAAGACTCCACCCACATGGGTTTATTACCCTCTGTTTAGCTGGCAACATTAGCCATTCCATGAGGCTACAACACACATCCTTTGATATCAACAAATTCCTAAGACACCGCCCTGTGTATTTCGAACTGGATGCTTCCTGTCAAACTGTTTGTCATGCCGACATTAGTCGGTAATTAGCATTAAAACCTTTGAACCCAAATTGTATTACCATACGGCCATGTATACTGTGTAGCAAAAAAACACCATGCTTGCATAACATTATGACTTACATGCACTTTGATCTATATATTGCCGTGGTCATACAACAAACTTCAAACACGTTTGTTTCGCTAACACCTGCACCCCCCCGGGAACCCATTTAATGCATCATAGTGTCACGTGATAAATGTTCTAATTTCAATCCAATTCTGATTTTAGACCATACGCATGAATTGGCCTTCACAGTGGAAATTTACCAAATACGTAGATATTTTTATGCAAGCTAATGAATGAGTAATTGCTATTTTTAGATTTATTTTCATTTTAACTTCCGACATTTATTGAAGCATATTTTGACCGCTTTTCTGCCGTATTTAATTAGCGAAAATGATAGATTTAAAACGGACACGTAAAAACACGTATTTATCAGGTGACTGGTGTGGTCGTATATATACGTATTATATCAGGTGCCCGATAACAGGGAGAAATACGTATATATCAGGTGCCCGATAACACGTAGACATACGTATATATCAGGAGCCCGATAACACGTAGAAATACGTATATATCAGGGTATGGGTTAAGTAAATAAAATTTAAGTCAATAACAAATATTTTTAAATTTATTTTTTTTATTTATTTTTTATTAATTATTACTATTGTATTTATGCTAGAACAGCTGAACCACTATGGATACTACTAAGTTCGGCAAAGTGGCATTTTAAAGAATGGACATTTACCTTTAATTTGATACCAAACATGACTAGTTGTGTCATGTGGAACATATTGGTTGCTATGGTGTTTTGATTTCACTGCGTCTCCAAATTTTGTTAAAATAAGTCAGAATTTCTGAAAATCTTTGACAGTCGTTTTCTCGGAATATTAATCACGTGAAGTCCATTATTCAAATGGTCATAACTTTGGACTGAAACAAGCTACACGAATGATACTGATATCACTAGAGAGCTTATATGTATACCTACCTATATGATGGCATAGTTAACACAGTATTTATTTTTTCCGACTTAAGACTGATTTTGTCATGGTGGGTCACAAATGCTTGACTCAGTCATTTCGAACACAGGGATTCGGCACGTTTGGGGGTACTAGTATATATATTTAAGTGGCACGTTTGGGGATACTAGTATATATATTTACTTATATATATTTACTTAAATATATATACTAGTACCCCCAAACGTGCCGAATCCCTGTGATTTCGAATATATTAACTATATGCTCCATGTACACACGTCTTTCTACGCCTCTGTCCGCTATCCAGTGCAGTGTATCGATTTCTCCATATATATATACTCCATTCTACGCCTAAGGCTTTTCTACGCCTGCTACTTTAAATTCCCCCAAAAGAACCCACGATTGCAAACAGACTCCCGAGAAGTGGATTAATATCAACATTATAACATGTTCAAATTGATTACCGGCCAAAAAACATACTGTTTCTATTGAAGAATTTTCTGAAAATAATGAATGAAGATGCTTGGGTTTTTCCCCAAAAGTAAGTACACCAAAAGTGCGCGAGATTTCATTTTACATACATAGCCGTGTACCCTGCGACTGTTATACTCCAAGGTTTAAATCTACCTACCAGTACATTGTAAACATGGTATTTATAAATCTATGTCATGGGTCATAGGTCACTGCATGATCACAGTATCTTTGTAAAGACCACATGTAATAGTGTCTGTTTATTGCGCACAACGCAACAAAACACAAATATTACGTCAGTTTATATGTAGCAGTAAACAGGATGTGTTGCACAGGGATTCGGCACGTTTGGTGGTACTAGTATATATATTTAACATGGTCCTATCAGAATAAATGATCGACATTATGTCAGTTTCCTGCTACCGGTTACCCATACGAGCGAGGCCTCCTGAAGAGATTAGATTTTGGAGGATAGTGCAATGATACAGAGATAGACCCATTCCAGAGTCTCCTCTGGTTCTTTTACGTGCACGGTGTAAAGCACCGACACGAGACCTCGGTTTAACGTCCCATCTGAAAGACTGTTAATTTAATTAGGGTCAGACGGGGGATGCGAATCATATGCGTTATATAGAGATTATCGCCGGGACCAGACGACATGTTCTAGTTAACATAGTTCGACTGTACATGTATAACGACCAGAACGAACGGTTGTAGTTCTATGCTGGATCATGTATGTAGAAAATGTCACGACCACCATCTATTTGCAGAGACAACAAATTGTAACATTTTACGATATTTATATCTGCTTTGACATACCGAATCCTAGCCTGGGAATAGGTGTCGATATATTTTGCCTGGTCAGTCAAATACATATTTTTTAACACCGAGACAATTAATTGGGCCGTATTGAGCTTCTGATCATTGTGCCAGAAGTTAAAAAGTGAAAAATCGACAGACCCAGGCTAACCGAATTCCTGTGAATCATGACAACGACTGTCGGCACTTCAAAGAATTTGTGTCTACAGAATGATGCAGCAATACCTTTTGATCACGGCATATATCAAACAGCTCCAAGGACCACACTTGCAACAACAATATATTTATGTTTTGGTGATAATTTCTAAATTTCTAATTGAGAAGTGTCATGTGATGCTTTTTACGCAGTCGAAATGACATACATGTACCGGAAAATACGGACTGGCAGTTCTATTTGCGGGTATGATGCAATGTGTCGCTGTTCGAGTGTCGATTATACACACATGTATTGGTGCGTAGTAAATGAGGAATTGGTTCGGAATCTTACCAGCATTATGCAATGGTCAGTAACACATTTTTAGTTTAAATTAGGGATGGCAATGTACATCGTATTCGAACATAAAAATAGTATTTTCGGAGGTGTGAACACTCGTTTGCTCAATCAAATACACGTGTTACTAATTGAGTATGGCAGTGTAATTGACGGACACACTATTGAATTTGAGTGCAACAATTGTTTGAGCTAATCAAACTTATATTTCATTGTACATGTTATGTCCAATGTTTATGATCCGGAGAAACTGCAGGCTACAACAAGTGTATTTATCGAGATAGTGGATGGTCGTTTACCTGTATATCGCGTTGCATCGCAGCAAATTGCCGTGGAAATGTTCGGCCGAGAAATGCTCGGGAGGACAGGAGACTCCTGACAAACGCCGCGATATTCCTCCTAGATAAAATTCCGTCCGTTGCGGACAGGCGGAATGTGCGCTGTAGTTCATACCCTGATGGAAATTAGTAATTCAATCCTTAACTCAAGGCTAAATTTCGTCGAATGATACAGTTAACCCGTGTATATAGACTAGTGAATGTTCTAGTAGACATCTTAATTGTGTGTAGCTGTGCACCTAGGTGTGGTTACGGTATTAAAACTGTTACTGCTTGACCAATACTCAACGTTTATCCTATACAACAAACTGTTCTCACTAATCGGGGCATAAGTTACACCTTCAAAATAGGGAGATATTTAACAAAATAGGGAGATATTTAACTCATTCATGACCATCGAATCGCACTGGTTGCTACAAACGAAATCTTTCATGTGAGGCAACTATGCAGCTGGCTTGCAGAAGGTCAGTGGTTCCACCCGGGTAGAATGCTCGGAATGGCACCCGACATCTTCCTCCAGCTGTTATATAAAGTCCTCGGACAGGCGCCTTCCTCCAGCTGTTATATATAGTCCTCGGACAGGCGCCTTCCTCCAGCTTTTATATATAGTCCTCGGACCGGCGCCTTCCTCCAGCTGTTATATATAGTCCTCGGACCGGCGCCTTCCTCCAGCTGTTATATATAGTCCTCGGACAGGCGCCTTCCTCCAGCTTTTATATATAGTCCTCGGACCGGCGCCTTCCTCCAGCTTTTATATATAGTCCTCGGACCGACGCCTTCCCCAGCTTTATATATAGTCCTCGGACCGGCGCCTTCCTCCAGCTTTTATATATACTTACATAGTCCTCGGACTGGCATCCGGCGCCTTCCTAACTATTTTACGGAGGCCCGGCTAGGTGTACATGCTATTGTATTTACAAACTATTTACTTATAGATTAGTGAGGCCCGGCCAACTGTACATGCTATTGTATTTACAAACTATTTACTTATAGATTGGTGAGGCCCTGGCCAACTGTACATGACAATATACATGTATTTACAAACTATTTTCTTATAGATTGGTGAGGCCCGGCCAACTGTACATGACAATATACATGACAAACTATTTACTTATAGATTGGTGAGGCCCGGCCAACTGTACATGACAATATACATGTATTTACAAACTATTTACTTATAGATTGGTGAGGCCCGGCCAACTGTACATGACAATATACATGTATTTACAAACTATTTACTTATAGATTGGTGAGGCCCGGCCAACTGTACATGACAATATACATGTATTTACAAACTATTTACTTATAGATTGGTGAGGCCCGGCCAACTGTACATGACAATTTACATGTATTTACAAACTATTTACTTATAGATTGGTGAGGCCCGGCCAACTGTACATGACAATTTACATGTATTTACAAACTATTTACTTATAGATTGGTGAGGCCCGGCCAACTGTACATGACAATATACATGTATTTACAAACTATTTACTTATAGATTGGTGAGGCCCGGCCAACTGTACATGACAATATACATGTATTTACAAACTACTTTCTTATAGATTGGTGAGGCCCGGCCAACTGTACATGACAATATACATGTATTTACAAACTATTTACTTATAGATTGGTGAGGCCCGGCCAGCTGTACATGACAATATACATGTATTTACAAACTATTTACTTATATATTGGTGAGGCCCGGCCAGCTGACGTTAAGTTCAGGGCAGACAGACTGAGGGTTAGCAGTGATTATGATTTCCGTGTCAGCGCTGTCAATGCTGAAGGTCAAAGTGAACCGTTACAGACTACAGAACCAGTAGAAATTAGGAAGAAAATCGGTTAGTAACCGACTTAGATCCATCTGCATTAAGACTTATTTTCACATTTATAAGTGAGCCTTCTGTGGTGAAATGAATACGGTGTCTACCTCGTCATCGATAGATCGTGAGTTTGAATCCCACCTGAACCACGGTGGTCGATAGCTAGTGAGTTTGAATCCCACCTGAACCATGGTGGTCGATATATAGTGAGTTTTGAATCCCACCTGAACCACGGTGGTCGATATATAGTGAGTTTGAATCCCACCTGAACCACGGTGGTCGATAGATAGTGAGTTTGAATCCACCAGAACCAGGTGGTCGATAGATCGTGAGTTTGAATCCCCACCAGAACCACAGTGGTCGATAGATCGTGAGTTTGAATCCACCACAACCAGGTGGTCGATAGATCGTGAGTTTGAATCCCCACCAGAACCACAGTGGTCGATAGATCGTGAGTTTGAATCCACCACAACCAGGTGGTCGATAGATCGTGAGTTTGAATCCCACCAGAACCACGGTGGTGGTGTCCTTAGTATATCTCTTAAATCCCCTCATTGCCCGGAGTTCGAGCCACGCTGGAGCCGTTTAAATTCCACACTGTCTATTCTCTCCCTCATGGCGATGGATTCCATCAGGAATGAGGTCTCAAGAGCGCTTAAACTAATGTTGTAAAAACTTGTTTCGCAATCAAACTATAATAAATTTGTAAAATCCATGTCACAAAACACAATGAGGGACATCGCTGGCTTTTCTATTACCTCCCTTGGCAGATAAAGTCTGATTTATCCCGAAATGTATATTGGTCCTTTTAGTTGGAATCCTTTGTTTTTACAGTTGTTTCCTAACAAGATATTGTGGTATGTAATATTGTACATAGATATTGTGGTAGTCATGATAGCGCGGTAACTTCAGATACTAATGGCCCCGGAGTTCGAGCTCCGCTGGAGCTGTTGTGATTGTGCCCTTAGGTATTGTCCCTTCTCTCCCTCATGGCGAAGGATTCCATGAGGAATGAGGTCTCGAGAGTGATTAATATAAGTTGTAAGAACTTGTTTTGCAATCGATCTAAAATAAATTTGTATAAACTACATTGTACAACATTGTACATGTATATTGAATCGTGTAACTATGTACTTCTGCTATAATCATTGTGCATGTCATTATGCTGCAATGTTAAATTGAAGACGGCCTTAAGGAGGATTGAGTAGTACACTCTATGGCTAAAGAAATCTATCTCTGTCTATGGCGATATCTGTCAGGATTTAGTAATGCAATATTTATAAGATGTGAAAATGATAGGTTTTTGGGCAAAGGAATCAACGATAAAAACCAATTAAGAGGACCCATCCTCATTAAATAGTATTCAGGGGGGGGGGGTAAGAGATAAGATAACTCTTATTTTATAGTGATATGTGCTAGAAATGATGTTATGTTATATTTCGGGTTTTACGCCTGCATCAGCACCATTGTGGGCTATATCGCCAGCTGGCAGTTTACCTAACAACACCTTTCCTGGGCATGCTCCAGCGGTTAACCAGTACTTGGGTGCACCAACCGCCGTAAGAAACTGCCAACTTTTTCATATAAATGAAACACGGTCTGAGCGGGGCTCGAACCCGTGACCATCAGTGATGATAGGTTACAGTGGTATACAAGTCAGCGACCTTAACCACTCGACCACGGAGGCGGACTTGCTAGAAATGACTATAAATATATATACGTATTACAAGTATATACGAGCACGCGATGATTAGACATAATGTCATTGCTATTTACATGGATTAAAATATCATTATTTTCTGTCATAAAGAACATTTCTTCTTAATGCTTTTTTGCTTCTTGAAGAGTATTCAGGGGCAGTAACTAACTGACCAATGTCTCTCATTGCACCAAGTACAATTATATGTTGATTTTATATTATTAATTTAACTCCCATCTTTCCAGATGCACCTGAAGCACCTTCCTCTCTCAAGGTCACGAAGATCACCCCAGACTCAGTTGACCTCAAATGGACTACTCCCACCAAAGATGGAGGTGCAAAGGTCAAGGCCTACCACATAGTCATGGCAACGACACCAGGAGAATGGACAGAGGTTACCCAAACCAGAAGTTTTGATGAGAAATTCACCGTTCCAAAACTGATAGACGGTCAGTCGTACTACTTTGCTGTCGCTGCCGAGAATGAGGCAGGTGTCGGACCGAAACAAGAACTTGAGAAACCAGTCACCGCAGAGAAACCTAAAGGTAGGATAGTCAATCTTTGTCTGTACTTTAAAATGTATAACACATGCATGTGTGGTCAAATAAAGGACCGTAAAGGCTATAAATAGATCAAATAATTGCAGCAGATGACAATTAATTAATGTGGTTAATCTTATTATAACTGGAAATATGTCATAGACTTTCATGACAATTGTGTCATTAGTTGACTGTTATTTTCACCGCTAGCGAGCAAAGGGTTAATATTTATGCTGAAAACGAATTGGAAACACGCTAGATTAGAAGGGTTATATAAAAGACTACATGCAACTTTAGCTGTAATCACCCTCAGTTGTAATGAAATATTTATAAAGCAATGATAATACTTAAACAAATTAAAGAAACATGTTATTTAATCCTTCATTAACAACACCCCCTAAATGCTAACCCCCCACATGCTAAACAACCGCCCCCCCAATGCTAAACAATCACCTAAATGCTAAACAACCGCCCCCCAATGCTAAACAATCACCCCCAATGCTAACCACCACCCCCAAATACAAACAACCGCCCCCCCAATGCTAAACCCCAAAATGCAGGTTATGGTCATAAATACCTGAAGAACCCCATGTAGGAGAGTTTGACAAAAATATGTACATGTATTTAATTTAAGTCAACACACCTCAGAGTGAATATTGAACATCTTCGTTAATCCAGGTTGAATATTTTGGTAATAAGAATCTAGGTCAAGCTATTGAATAAAAGTTGCACATAGTCCTTCATTTCCTTGGCATCAACACAGCTATTGGACACGGTATGTTAACATGTTAATGGAGCCTGTGTATCCGGCTTGTAATCGAGAGGTTGTGGGTTTGAACCCCGCCAGAACTGCATCGGTGAAGTCCTTAGGCAAGACTGTTAAGTCCATATTGCCTCTTCTCTCATAATGGATGTGATGTTCACCTTGTCATCCAGAGGTTGGGAGCTTGAACCCCGCCAGAACTGCAGCGGTGAAGTCCTTAGACAAGACTTTTATATCCGCATTGCCTCATCACGATTAATCCCAACGAGCGAACAAACTAATTGTGTAAGAACTCATGGAGCTAAAAATAAATTTGTAAAACCTTATTTAATGTTATTATAATGTGGTCACTTGGCCTTTTCTGTATTTTCAAATATTTAGCTTTTTATACTTACCGGTACATATATTTCTGTCCCATGAAATGAGTAGACACCAGGAATAACTGGTAATACGTATTAAGGAATATGTTGTTTATTTGTTGTATGTAACATGTATAATGAACTGAATACAAAATATGTTTACGATTTATTTCCTATACCAAGAATTCATTAGCGCAGTGGTTAGCGCGCTCGCTTCTCACCAACTAAAGAAAAGAGTAAGTAGTTCGAAGATTTTTAAGTACATGGTGTAAACTAGAGGTGGTGGGTGTGTTAGTAATATCTCTAAGCTCCCTCCTTTCTGTATAGTTTGAGCTTTGGGAGATGTCTTTCCATATTAATATTTTGAAAATATTTTAACTCGATTGCGAAAAAAGTTCTTACAAGTTATATTAATCACTCTCGAGACCTCATTCCTGATGGAATCCATCACCATGAGGGAAGGAGAAGAGGCCACATGGAATTTAAATGCCTGGCCTAAGGGCACAATCGGAATGGCTCCATCGTTAATATAAGTTGTAAGAACTTGTTTCGAAATCATGCTAAAATAAATTTGAATAAACTAAACCTGTTTCTGAAAAGACGGTTTTTAACCAATCCCACCTGCAACATCCACTGCGTATTCAAGGAATGAATCGCGGGTTAATAGTTTCCATCAGGGTATGAACTACATTGAGCGTGGTTAACGTGTGTGGAGGCTGAAGGTGGTTTGTTAACATTGACAATTGTAAAGTGCCCGCCCCTCGTGTGACGTCACATGATTGCCTTATATGGCATGTATTGCTACTCGTATACATTTCTGAGGCGAAATTTACATTGTCACCGAAAATAGGTGTATCCCTGCGTAAATAAAAGATGGAGGTCAGTGCTGTTGCTTTCACTTTCTTATTAATTCAGTTATGATTTATTTCTTACTTACTGATATTGCATACAATAAAACAAATAGTATTATGCTTAATTGAGAGTGAACATTATTTGCACAGCCTTGTTTTTGAAACACAAATACACAGGTTATTGCTTAACCCTTTCCCTCATAGAAGCACCTTTTGACGCCATTACCAATATGACATACATTGACAATGTAGTAGCCAAACAAATGTTCATGAACCCTTTCCCTCATAGAAGCACCTCTTGACGCCATTACCAATACGACATACATTGACAATGTAGTAGCCAAACCAATGTTCATGAACACTTTCCCTCATAGAAGCACCTCTTGACGCCATTACCAATACGACATACATTGACAATGTAGTAGCCAAACCAATGTTCATGAACCCTTTCCCTCATAGAAGCACCTCTTGGTGCCATTACCAATACGACATACATTGACAATGTAGTAGCCAAACCAATGGTCATAAACCCTTTCCCTCATAGAAGCACCTCTTGACGCCATGATTACCAATACGACATACATTGACAATGTAGTAGCCAAACCAATGTTCATGAACCCTTTCCCTCATAGAAGCACATCTTGACGCCATTACTAATACAACATACATTGACAATGTAGTAGCCAAACCAATGTTCATAAACCCTTTCCCTCATAGAAGCACCTCTTGACGCCATTACCAATACGACATACATTGACAATGTAGTAGCCAAACCAATGTTCATGAACCCTTTCCCTCATAGAAGCACCTCTTGACGCCATTACCAATACAACATACATTGACAATGTAGTAGCCAAACCAATGTTCATAAACCCTTTCCCTCATAGAAGCACCTCTTGACGCCATTACCAATACGACATACATTGACAATGTAGTAGCCAAACCAATGTTCATTAACCCTTTCCCTCATAGAAGCACCTCTTGACGCCATTACCAATACGACATACATTGACAATGTAGTAGCCAAACCAATGTTCATAAACCCTTTCCCTCATAGAAGCACCTCTTGACGCCATTACCAATACGACATACATTGACAATGTAGTAGCCAAACCAATGTTCATGAACCCTTTCCCTCATAGAAGCACCCCTTGACGCCATTACCAATACGACATACATTGACATGTAGTAGCCAAACCAATGTTCATAAACCCTTTCCCTCATAGAAGCACCTCTTGACGCCATTACCAATACGACATACATTGACAATGTAGTAGCCAAACCAATGTTCATGAACCCTTTCCCTCATAGAAGCACCTCTTGACGTCATTACCAATACGACATACATTGACAATGTAGTAGCCAAACCAATGTTCATAAACCCTTTCCCTCATAGAAGCACCTCTTGACGCCATTACCAATATGACATACATTGACAATGTAGTAGCCAAACCAATGTTCATAAACCCTTTCCCTCATAGAAGCACCTCTTGACGCCATTACTAATACCACATACATTGACAATGTAGTAGCCAAACCAATGTTCATAAACCCTTTCCCTCATAGAAGCACCTCTTGACGCCATTACCAATACGACATACATTGACAATGTAGTAGCCAAACCAATGTTCATAAACCCTTTCCCTCATAGAAGCACATCTTGACGCCATTACTAATACGACATACATTGACAATGTAGTAGCCAAACCAATGTTCATGAACCCTTTCCTCATAGAAGCACCTCTTGACGCCATTACCAATACGACATACATTGACAATGTAGTAGCCAAACCAATGTTCATAAACCCTTTCCCTCATAGAAGCACCTCTTGGCGCCATTACCAATACGACATACATTGACAATGTAGTAGCCAAACCAATGTTCATGAACCCTTTCCCTCATAGAAGCACCTCTTGACGCCATTACCAATACGACATACATTAACGCTTTCCGTCATAGCAAGTGTCTATAGCCGTCCAACTAACCAAGTAATCGTGTTATATCCATGTCCGGTATTGCTGAGTAGCAAGTGTATATAGCCGTCCAACTAACCAAGTAATCGTGTTATATCCATGTCCGGTATTGCTGAGTAGCAAGAGTCTATAGCCGTCCAACTAACCAAGTACTCGTGTTATATCCATGTCTGGTATTGCTGAGTAGCAAGTGTCTATAGCCGTCCAACTAACCAAGTAATCGTGTTATATCCATGTCCGGTATAGCCGAGTAGCAAGTGTCTATAGCCGTCCAACTAACCAAGTAATCGTGTTATATCCACGTCCGGTATAGCCGAGTAGCAAGTGTCTATAGCCGTCCAACTAACCAAGTAATCGTGTTATATCCATGTCCGGTATAGCTGAGTAGCAAGTGTCTATAGCCATCCAACTAACCAAGTAATCGTGTTATATCCACGTCCGGTATAGCCGAGTAGCAAGTGTCTATAGCCATCCAACTAACCAAGTAATCGTGTTATATCCACGTCCGGTATTGCTGAGTAGCAAGTGTCTATAGCCTTCCAACTAACCAAGTAATCATGTTATATCTATGTCCGGTATAGCCGAGTAGCAAGTGTCTATAGCCGTCCAACTAACCAAGTAATCGTGTTATATCCACGTCCGGTATAGCTGAGTAGCAAGTGTCTATAGCCGTCCAACTAACCAACTAATCATGTTATATCCATGTCCGGTATAGCTGAGTAACAAGTGTATATTGCCGTCCAACTAACCAAGTAATCATGTTATATCCACGTCCGGTATAGCTGAGTAGCAAGTGTCTATAGCCGTCCAACTAACCAAGTAATCATGTTATATCCACGTCCGGTATAGCTGAGTAGCACGTGTCTATAGCCGTCCAACTAACCAAGTCGTGTTATGTCTACATCCTCTATTACAGCCGTCCCAGAAGCCCCAACTCTTCTCACCATCCAAGACAAGAAACCATCGGGCGTTACCGTCACAAAGATGGAGGCAGCGACCAGATGCAGGCGTACCACATATTTGTCAAGGAAGGTGAAGGGAAATGGTTCAGTGTGGGCAAAGTTAAAGCCTTCGACATGCAGCACAAAGTGGAGAACTTGAAACCCGACAAACAGTATTTCTTTGCTGTGTGTGCAGAAAATGCAGTTGGCAAAGGACCATTGGCGGAGACCGATTCCGCGACAGTGTTGAAGAAAAATACCGGTATGATTTATCGTAAACTCTGAAATCTCAATTTCAATATTACAGATTTTACTCAAATTATTTGCTCCTCAGTGCTGTAGGTTTGAATCCCACTGGGGTGTTAAATTCTTTCATGTGAGAAAGCTATCCAGCTGACTTGCAGAAGGTCTGTGGTTCTGTCTAGGTTTTCCTTCACCAATAATAGCTGGAGAGTCTCAATATGACTTAAGCTGTTAATGCAAGTTTAATCCCAAAATGATATATCCACGTCCGGTATAGCCGAATAGCAAGTGTCTATAGCCGTCCAACTAACCAAGCAATCGTGTTATATCCACGTCCGGTATAGCCGAATAGCAAGTGTCTATAGCCGTCCAACTAACCAAGCAATCATGTTATATCCACGTACGGTATAGGTGAGTAGCAAGTGTCTATAGCCGTCCAACTAACCAAGTAATCGTGTTATATCCATGTCCGGTATAGCTGAGTAGCAAGTGTCTATAGCCGTCCAACTAACCAAGTAATCATGTTATATCCACGTCCGGTATAGCCGAGTAGCAAGTGTCACTAGCCGTCCAACTAACCAAGTAATCGTGTTATATCCACGTCCGGGATAGCTGAGTAGCAAGTGTCTATAGCCGTCCAACTAACCAAGTAATCGTGTTATATCCACGTCCGGTATTGCTGAGTAGCAAGTGTCTATAGCCGTCCAACTAACCAAGTAATCGTGTTATATCCACGTCCGGTATTGCTGATTAGCAAGTGTCTATAGCCGTCCAACTAACCAAGTAATCATGTTATATCCACGTCTGGTATAGCTGAGTAGCAAGTATATATAGCCGTCCAACTAATCATGTTATA
Source organism: Archivesica marissinica (assembly GCA_014843695.1). Lineage (NCBI taxonomy): Eukaryota > Metazoa > Mollusca > Bivalvia > Venerida > Vesicomyidae > Archivesica > Archivesica marissinica. Next base: position 10,708,147 of record CM026392.1, read on the forward strand.
TCCACGTCCGGTATAGCCGAGTAGCAAGTGTCTATAGCCGTCCAACTAACCAAGTAATCATGTTATATCCACAGCCGTCCAACTAACCAAGTAATCGTGTTATATCCACGTCCGGTATAGCCGAATAACAAGTGTCTATAGCCGTCCAACTAACCAAGTAATCATGTTATATCCACGTTCGGTATAGCTGAGTAGCAAGTGTCTATAGCCGTCCAACTAACCAAGTAATCGTGTTATATCCACGTCCGGTATAGCCGAGTAGCAAGTGTCTATAGCCGTCCAACTAATCAAGTAATCATGTTATATCCACATCCGGTATAGCCGAGTAGCAAGTGTCTATAGCCGTCCAACTAACCAAGTAATCATGTTATCTCCACGTCCGGTATAGCCGAGTAGCAAGTGTCTATAGCCCTCCAACTAACCAAGTAATCGTGTTATATCCACGTCCAGCATAGACGAGTAGCAAGTGTCTATAGCCGTCCAACTAACCAAGTAATCGTGTTATATCCATGTCCGGTATAGCTGAGTAGCAAGTGTCTATAGCCGTCCAACTAACCAAGTAATCGTTTTATATCCACGTCCGGCATAGCTGAGTAGCAAGTGTCTATGGCCGTCCAACTAACCAAGTAATCGTGTTATATCCACGTCCGGTATAGCTGAGTAGCAAGTGTCTATAGCCGTCCAACTAACCAAGTAATCGTGTTATAGCCACGTCCGGTATAGCTGAGTAGCAAGTGTCTATAGCCGTCCAACTAACCAAGCAATCGTGTTATATCCATGTCCGGTATTGCCGAATAACAAGTGTCTATAGCCGTCCATCTAACCAAGTAATCCTGTTATATCCACGTCCGGTATAGCTGAGTAGCAAGTGTCTATGGCCGTCCAACTAACCAAGTAATCATGTTATATCCATGTCCGGTATAGCTGAGTAGCAAGTGTCTATAGCCGTCCAACTAACCAAGTAATCGTGTTATATCCACGTCCGGTATTGCTGAGTAGCAAGTGTCTATGGCCGTCCAACTAACCAAGTAATCATGTTATATCCATGTCCGGTATAGCTGAGTAGCAAATGTCTATAGCCATCCAACTAACCAAGTAATCGTGTTATATCCACGTCCGGTATTGCTGAGTAGCAAGTTTCTATAGCCGTCCAGCTAACCAAGTAATCATGTTATATCCATGTCTGGTATAGCTGAGTAGCTAGTATATATAGCCATCCAACTAACCAAGTAATCGTGTTATATCCACATCCGGTATAGCCGAGTAGCAAGTGTATATAGCCGTCCAACTAACCAAGTAATTGTGTTATATCCACGTCCGGTATAGCCGAATAGCAAGTGTCTGTAGCCGTCCAACTAACCAAGTAATCATGTTATATCCATGTCCGGTATAGCTGAGTAGCAAGTGTCTATAGCCGTCCAACTGACCAAGTAATCGTGTTATATCCACGTCCGGTATAGTTGAGTAGCAAGTGTCTATGGCCGTCCAACTAACCAAGTAATCGTGTTATATCCACGCCCGGTATAGCTGAGTAGCAAGTGTCTATAACCGTCCAACTAACCAAGTAATCGTGTTATATCCACGCCCGCTATAGCTGAGTAGCAAGTATCTATAACATCCAACTAACCAAGTCGTGTTATGTCTACATCCTCTATTACAGCCGTCCCAGAAGCCCCAACTCTTCTCACCATCCAAGACAAGAAACCATCGGGCGTTACCGTCACATGGAAACCTCCCAAAGATGGAGGCAGAAGGAAGGTGAAGGGAAATGGTTCAGTGTAGGCAAAGTTAAAGCCTTCGACATGCATCACAAAGTAGAGAACTTGAAACCCGACAAACAGTATTTCTTTGCTGTGTGTGCAGAAAATGCAGTTGGCAAAGGACCATTGGCGGAGACCGATTCCGCGACAGTGTTGAAGAAAAGAACCGGTATGATTTATCGTAAACTCTGAAATCTCAATTTCAATCTTACAGATTTTACTCAAATTATTTGCTCCTCAGTGCTGTAGGTTTGAATCCCACTGGGGTGTTAAATCCTTTCATGTGAGGAAGCTATCCAGCTGACTTGCGGACGGTCTGTGGTTCTGTCTGGGTTTTCCTTCACCAATAATAGCTGGAGAGTCGCAATATGACTTAAGCTGTTAATGCAAGTTTAATCCCAAAATGATATATCCACGAATGCCGAATAGCAAGTGTTTATAGCCGTCCAACTAACCAAGCAATCGTGTTATATCTACATCCTCTATTACAGCCGTCCCAGAAACCCCAATTTTTTTTAGGAAATAATATGTATCAACCGTGGTATATCGCAGAATAACCCGAGTTTGAGGTTCTTATGCGTAGAAATATATCACGAAGGCCTTCGATATATTCCTACGCATATGAACGACAAACGAGGGTTATTCTGCGATATACCACGGTTGATACTTATTATTTCGATTCTAACACAACTTACTTCTAATAATTTTATTCGAAAATCAAAGGAGTATTTTCTTTAACCGCCGTTCATTTGGCTTTCAAAATTTCCTCCCGCGTAAGGGGTGATGACGTTATTTTTTATGGAAAATATCAATCTAGTGCATAAATGAACAAAAGTTGTAACTGATCAATAATTTTATTTATTTTGTCAAATAAAACTGTACAGAATAGTAACTGAAATGTTACTTAACAGAAAAACAAGACGGACAAGAGATTATCTGATTCTAAAAATAGCTCACTTCCGCGAATTCCCACGGTAGTATTTTACAAACATCACGTGACTTTCATTCATAAAACTTTACATGCATTGTATAAATGGAATAGCCAAAACACTGTGCGCGCGCAGCATAGTACAAGGTAGGTATATCGCAGAATAACCCGAGGTAGACTTTACTCTACAAGTATGTATGTTATTAGCTGGGTCGTGTTTGAATTAGGAATTTCTTCTGGTGCTTGCTAAATAGTACTGAATGAACATAAACCCTGCCTACTGTTCAGCTCTGCATAACTGGGCCCTACATTGATGTACAAGCCCAGTGGTAGGAGGTTTTGGGGGCACGTCCACCCAAGATTTGGTTGAAGTTAGAACGCATCTGGTGAGCTCTGATTAATTTCTGAAGTAACATTTTTGTAAAATCACAAGTAAACCGATAGCAAAATCTATACATTTTATCGAAATTAAATTTTTGCATTTTTATCGAAATAAATTTCTTGCGTTTTTAAAATATGTCCTCAACTGTTGAGTTTCAATGCTCAGATGAATGATACATGGCATTAACTATGTTTCCAGGGAAAATGTGCAAGCCCCAGCGTTATGGTGTAAATGCTGATACTTCCCTGTCTGCTGTTCATACATAAATCATTTCAATATTGTAGTTGCCCCATCCCCACCAGTAGGACCAATAGAATTCTCCAACGTTGACCGCACCTCCGTAACCGTTACCTGGCAACCACAGCAGGACGACGGAGGGTCAAAAGTGAAAGAGTACATTCTGGAGGCCAAGGAAGCATCGAGAAGTACCTGGTCCAAGGTTGCCACGGTTAGTGGCGTCAGTACGTCGTATGACGTACAGAAGTTGAAGGACAAACAAGAGTACATGTTTAGAGTGTCGGCGGAGAATGCCGTCGGACAGTCGCAGCCGTTGGTGTCGGAGAAGATTGCGCTTGCTTCGCCTTACGGTAGGGTTCACACTTCCTAATGCAGTCTAAAATTTAATGTAGACCACTCATTGGCAAAGCAACAATTGGTACAAAGGGAGAAAATTCAAATATAGTACTTTTTTGACATTGCTCATGTTATATTATCTCCCTTTAGCACATAAAGTCTGATTTATCTTGATATGTATATTGGTCATTTTCGTTGAAATCCTTTGTTTTTACTGTTGTTCCTAACCAAATGTTCAAGTATGATTAAGGTGATTTTATCAAAATGATGTTTAGTAATTGATAATAAATATTGACAGTAAAATAGCCATTAGATATACTGTAAGATATATGTGGATATTTAATAATTTAGTAATTGTAAGATGTTGAAGATAATTTAAAAGATCGTATTAAAGCGACACTACATCGGTGAAAACGCAAATATCTACAGAATGTACCTCCCTATTATATGTTATAAATGTTTTCCGAATATTTGCCTCAAAAACTGAGTATTTCAACTAATAAACAAGCGTCATATACGACGTTTGTTGACATAACAAAATAATGTAAATAGGGTCGACACTCCTGCGTAATGTAATATGTGTATCCTGAATAACACGATATATTGTATGTAGGGTCGACACTCATGCGTAATGTAATGTGTGTATCCTGAATAACATGATATATTGTACAGATATGAGCTCTAATTATCCAGCGATACTATTTACAAGCTACTATCATGTTTTTGGAAGTATGGAGGTAAAATACGAAAGTAAAGGCGCGAGCGCAGGTACGTGTCGTAAATGTGTGAATAGTCTGGGTATTTTACTATTCGTTTAATGCAGAAGAGCCGAATGTTGTGCCTTACATGCTGGCAGAAAGAAACAGTAAATAACTTCACCAACATAACATGAGATATATTCGGCTGCTTACAGCACTGAATAAAAAGTCAATTATGGACAAAATAAATGTTGGCTCCAAATATTTTCGGCAATTCACATAATTTAGTGATGGTGTGTTTATTTCATGGGATGTTGTCTTGTCTTACTTTGAATACTTGAATATTTGAATCAACAGATCCGAGTAATAGTCTTGATGTTTTCCTATCATAGCATACTGCACGTGGACGCTCAATCCCATCTGTCTCCCTTAGAATCACATCTATCGTCTGGTGCTCCGGTAACAGCTGTACGACTGTGTTACTCTCCAGCCCACATACAAACACGTGCCCTCGTCCATCTGTACATATTCCTCGCACTGTAACTAAGTCCTTGTCTTTGAAAGTATTGATCACATTACCAGCAAGATCCCACATAGTTATGTCGTCATTGTCGTTGTTAGTAACAAAGAGATGCTGGCCGTCGTCACTGGCGGTGATATATATTGGTATGGACGACAGATGTGATCGTGAACGTGGAATATAGTGTTGAAGTACTCCGGCGTTGTTATATACTTCTATACGACCTGAAGATGCATCACCTCTATCTCCACAGCAGATATACAAGTTCCCACCAATATAAACAATCCCTCTGCAATAATGACCAACAGTGAATGATCTTATCAATATGAGTGTCCTTCCTACAGAAACAACTTGTATGTTCTTCTCAGCCCACAGAGACACGGCCACCTCATCAGAACCAATAGCACATACACTATGAGGTGTACCCGGCAGTTGAACGGAATCAAGCACTGTGTAGGACTTGTCTAGTCTATGTAGTGTCTCGTTCCTGTAATCAGCAACAAGTATCGTACCATCCTGTAACTGACATATGTCATAGATCTGACATGTTTCACAGTCCGACTCTCCCTTTATAGTATACTGTCCGAAACGTTCTGCGGTTGTCTGTGGCAATAATGAAAACGTTCCCAATATGTCTAATGACGTCACAAATGCTTCTATCTTCGGGTCTATTTTGAACCTAATAAACTCTCTGTTTACTGTCCGTGAGACCTCGGCACATTTCTCCTTCGCATCAGTCACCATAAGCTGTCCGTCTTTGACGAGAACAAAGAGTTCACACTCATTATCTCCCTTGAATGAATCAAGTTTCTTCAGAACATCGTCAGCCTCTGTCCTCATACTAACGAGATCTCTCACATCCTTGTCTATCCCGTCAACGATTAATTTCTCTTTCATATCTAGCTCATTCAGACTTTTCGTTTCTAGATCGTCAAAATACTTATTCATCTTTTTACGTAAATCTGCAATGGTTTGTTTTACTTGGTGCTTTTCTTTGGCAATGCGAGATTTGTCCACTTTCCGACTACCGAGTACTTTGCCGACATCAGCGATACAGGCTTTTGTTTCTTTCATGACATGTTTATATTCCCGGGTCTTCTGTATACCCTTAGCGGCGTCCGTTATGTACTGTGTGCCATCACATGAACTGTAATCAAATACTATCTGCTGATCATAATATGTGTGAACAATCATGTTAAATAGTGTAAATGTGTGAAACTTTACTCTATATCCATTGAGGCATCGGTCGTTATACTATATTTTTTTATCTACCTGTACTCAAAAACTTAATATGTAGTGACAAAGTTAATACTAGAATAAATATGCACATGTACAAAGTTAATACTAGAATAAATATTCACATGTACAAAGTTAATACTAGAATAAATATACACATGTACAAAGTTAATACTAGAATACATATGCACATGTACAAAGTTAATACTAGAATAAATATACACTTGTACAAAGTTAATACTAGAATAAATATACACATGTATAAAGTTAATACTAGAATAAATATGCACATGTACAAAGTTAATACTAGAATAAATATGCACATGTACAAAGTTAATACTAGAATAAATATACACATGTACAAAGTTAATACTAGAATAAATATGCACATATACAAAGTTAATACTAGAATACATATACACTTGTACAAAGTTAATACTAGAATAAATATGCACATGTACAAAGTTAATACTAGAATAAATATACACATGTACAAAGTTAATACTAGAAATAAATATGCACATGTACAAAGTTAATACTAGAATACATATACACTTGTACAAAGTTAATACTAGAATAAATATGCACATGTACAAAGTTAATACTAGAATAAATATGCACATGTACAAAGTTAATACTAGAATAAATATGCACATGTACAAAGTTAATACTAGAATAAATATACACATGTACAAAGTTAATACTAGAATAAATATACACATGCATAATGTACACATTTCTTTACACAATGAAATTAATATAGATCAAGAAGTAAAATTTAACATTTTTACATGTGATAAGATCTTCTAAATACATATGCTAAAACTGTTTTGCAACGAGTTGCCTACTGATCGATTGAAGCAGAACATATTTTGTATCTACAGTCAACCCTGCGTTAGTGGTCACCTCTATTAAGCAGCCAACCTGTATTAAGCAGCCAGTTTCAAGATTCCAAACATGTTGTTTTATTATACATTATGTTTACATCTATTAAGCAGCCACCTGTGTTCAGCCACTTTCTGTGACTCCCTTGGCTGGCTGCTTAACACAGGTATTTATTTCAACTACCTGTGGTCGAGTGCCTTACACACATTGCAGCAGACAACATCGTGGTTTCCACAGAACATGTTGATAATTTCGCTGGGGTGTTTCTTGCAGCGTTTCGTCGGAAACGACACTAGAGCAGATAATCCGGCTGTCGCAAACTGTGTCTGATCCACCATTGTGTGCCTCTTGTTTAGCGGGAATATGTCGTGTTTCTGGATACAACGAGCACATATGTAGATACCGCATTCCACGCAGTATTTCGTTGCTTCTACGTGCCTCCCGTCTACAGCGCACAGGGTACAGGCAAACTCATAGAACGGCTCGTGTCCCCCTTCTAATGTCCGTGATAAATTGCCACCTGACGCCATTTTGGAATTTATCTAGTTCAAACTACAATTTTCTTAAATTAACAAATAAAACGATGCGACTTCCTGTAATTCAGTATCTTCTATCACAAGTCTACTAGTATTTCCAACTTAAATGTGAAAACTTTATATCTAATATAAACACTGTTTATTGCTATATTGCCGACTCAAAATAAAATGTATCTGTTCTAGTTCATCTAACTGTATATCTATCTGTAGGCCCTACCTAGATAAACTTCGGAAACTTGTTCAAGGTATTATCAGTGAGTGCGTTCGATTGGCTTACCCGGGTAACCATACTCGGGTCACCCGGGTTGACTCGAGTTACTCGGGTCAACCCTTTCTGTCTGGACGATTTTGGGGGATAGAAAAAGGTAAAATATGGCTGTCCACAAAAAGAGAAAAGTTGTAATATCTGCCATAGTAGCAAATAGTCTCATACGAAGTAAATTTGATAGAGATTTTTGGGCTATTTATATGCAAGAAGATATCCTGTTTATGAAACGGCTAATCAGGAGAGACAGTGTTCCCAGAATGCATAAGTATGTGGAATCGGTAGTACAAGAAGATATCCTGTTTATGAAACGGCTAATCAGGAGAGACAGTGTTCCCAGAATGCATGTGCACTCGGTAGTACCGCGGTTTAGCCCCTCCGACTTTAAAAGTCATTTTCGTTTGGAAAAAAGTACCTTCGAGATCCTTTGTCAGATTATTGGCGGATACCTGACTGTTCGTGTGAATGGAGGCAGACGGCCGATACCATTGGACAAAGAATTGCTACTTTTCCTTTGGTTTCTAGGTAAATTCAATAATAATTGTTAACACTTGTAGATCTATATTTCTTGGCAAATAAATATCAATTAAATTTCAGAGGACAATATATATTTTGTAAAGTTAACACGTAGGGTGTGGTGGGGAGCAGGTCCGGGTGCTTTTATAGACTAATACTACCGGTAGCAGTCAATGAAGTAATTTGCATGTAAATGAGCGTGTTCTTTATATACACGAGAATGTATTTCATACTGATGTGTCGTAAATTTCAGGTACGCACGATAGTTTTAGGGCGTTAGCAGATTGATTTGGCTTGTCGAAATCTACAGCACATGCCATCTGCAGACGAGTTGCCAAGGTATTCTGCACCTACCTGTTGAAGATATTCGTTAAGTGGCCGACGCGTGAAAGAATATATGCAATTGCAGAACAATTTCAGCAAAAGTGTAAACTTCAAGGAGTAGTTGGTGCTATTGACGGTAGTCACATCCGCATTTCTGCACCCTTGATTAGCCCCGATTCTTACTACAACCGAAAAAAGTTCCATTCTATAGCCCTCCAGGGTGTCTGTGACAATCGCTTACTTTTCTTAGATGTGTACGCTGGTTGGCTCGTTAGTAGCCATGATGCACGTGTGTTTAAAAACTCAAACCTGTATAATAGTGGTGGAAAAGCAATTCCTGCAGGAATGTACTTACTAGGCGATGCCGCTTATCCCTTACAACCTTGGCTTATGACGCCATACAAAGACTATGGAAACCAACACATAGAGCGTCAAGTGTATAATAAGCAGCACAGTAAAGCCAGACAAGTTATTGAACGAGCATTTGGGCATCTGATGGGTCGATTTAGGAGGTTGACCATGTTCGTGGCCTCCGATATCGTTATGCTGGTACTTTGCGTTGTAACTGCATGTATTTTACATAATGTGTGCGTGCTTCATGATGATGAAGTAACAGAATGTTATGAAGAACCACCTATGGATGTGCATGATACAATTGATGAAGAAGACAGACAGTCGGGTAAAACAATAAGGGATGGTCTGGTGCAGTACCTAAATGAATATCCTACTTAGTAATTGTTTCGACTGATTTCTAGGGCATTGTATTTTTGGTATGCATGCATGACCCAACTGAAGATGTGATTATACTATATCTGCTTTTGTTGTTGATCACCTTAATGTAGTCATAAGTATACTACTTACATTAGTCTGGCCAAATCATAATGCCAAACAATGAGATAAATATAGCTAAAAATAGCAAAAGTGAAGTATTCTTTATTATAGTGTCACCGCTACCGAAAGCACCAGTCAATTATAACTTATGAGACTTCTTCGTCTTATTACACATTTTACTCCCCAGAGTCCAATCTTGATGTCAGATCATTTTTAACTAGCAGACGGCTAACCAACCCTTCTCGTCCGAACAAATCCTGTGGTTCCGAGATTTTAACCTTCGACATCCCACTTACGAGGCGAGCGTTTTACCACTAGGCCATGCAAGACATATGAAATATACAGTCAAATTTGTATTAAGAGACCATTCAATGTAAGTAACAAAATCGGTCTCTTACCACAGCTAGTCTTTTAATGCCAAATATATTGTTCTTTAGGATAATCAATGTGATATGAAACAGTGGTCTCTTAATAGAGGTGGACTCTCAGACAAGTTTGATTGTATATGTGTACAAAAATAGTTATCGACTTGTAATCGGTGGATAGCGAGCCAATAGTCAGTTCAAACACATCAAATCGAATCCTGACCTGGCAATGGCTGTCACAATCTTGAGTTACATAATTACAATATCTCGGATCCTTTATTGGTGAACCAAACAAAATCTGGCGAAATATATTAATTTAGCCACGACAGACGGAAACACAGACAGCATAAATTTCCATCAATTGTTTATGCAAATTTCCAAATAAGTGAGGTAACATGTGCATTTTTTCCTTGAAGCAGACATTTTACCTGCCCATTGCTTTTTTGTTTTCATCGAGATAATATAACCTAAAAACAAATTAAAATTGAAAACTTTATTTCTTTTAAATTAAATAAACAACATTTTTAGATGGCACAACATCACATTGAGTGCATCTCTTGCACTATCACAAAGCATCAAACATAAAGTAAAAATGTATATTCTGGCAATTACTTATTGCATGGGCAAAGAATAAATAACAAAGTGTTGCATGGAACACGTATGGAATGTGGACAATACTAATCTGATAGTTGTATTTGTACATTTCATCCCCATTATACTTTAATAAATCAACATCATATCTGCCTGCATGCGCCTGTCTATCCAGTGGTCTAGTATTTACGGGTTATAGAACATATATACAATTTGAGGTATATCAGTATATTAGAAATGCATATGTTTTCTATATGTTTGTGCTAGCATACATACTATTTATGTTATATTATGTGTGTTCTCATGTGATTGGAAAGCTGAATGGAATTTAATTAATTAATCTATGTATATGTCATGTAATATTAATCTACAATGCCGCTAAATTAAATAAATGATGCGTTCTGATTTACAAATATGACCACATGTAAAATTATATATATAATATTAACATTTAGTAATGAATATGGGTACGAAGTGTTTATTGATCGGCCATGTTATACAACTTTGCAACAACTTCAATTTTGTATTTTTGGTTTTGTGTTTTGTTGCGTCTTTTGACCTTCTCCGTGTTACAAATAAAGAACTATTTTGCTTTAATTATAAGACAGATAAATTTTATATGTGTAGCCCAGGCTTAGTTTATCTGTTTGTAGAATATATTATATTATGTATTATTCATGTACTGCAAGCAATGCTCTCTTATCTGTATATGTACGGTAGCTGTTCCTTCTCTTCTATGGCGGTTACCGATGTGTGTCCAGTCTATTGTGTTCTCTACTTGTTGTGTAACGTCATGTATTTATGTATGAGTGATAGTACGGGAGAATGACGTATGATAGGTCAACTAACTAATCCACGGTTAACCCCAACTAAACCCGTTTTACCGCCCTTATAATATTCCACGCACTTGTGAGAAGGAAGTCGTTAGAGATACCTCGACATTGTCTTGGGACAATGTCGGAACTATTGTATATGTATTTCAACCAACTCGTTTAAACAGATCTACCTCTGATCTATTTATCTATTTACACTTTAATCATTGTCGATTCTGGTCTCCTTGTTTCATTATATATATATGCTATATAAAGGATAGATTGAATCTCGTTTCGGGTTGCTATATATCTCGTTCCCCGAAGTCACCGGTTACATATGTATTTACACAGATATATAAATATAAATGGCTATGGGAGCTCATTTGTATAAAATGTATGCATTATGTGTGCACTGTTCGCTAACTGTATATAATATGTATGTATGTCCTCATGGTCTTGGAAGCCTACTGGAATTTAATAAAATAAACTATCAAACTATCAGTCTATCTGTCCCATAAAGTGGTACAAATGTACTTAGGTGGGTTAGAGAACAATTGGTCTAGGGTCAGGGGTTATGTTGTTATGAACACTTTATTTGGCTATCTATTTCTTTTATGTGGCTATATAATGATATGACAGGGATAGCCACTTAATATACAATTTGGGGTCCGTCCGTCCGTCCGTCCGTCCATCCATCCATCCATCCATCCATCCATCCATCCATCCAACCAGATGCCAGTTACAACATTCACTCTACGATAATAGGATTTACAAAGTGTCTGTACTATTTAGACTGAACCATGATCGTTTTCATTGACAAGTCTGTATACAGTCAAACCGGTATTAGTGGTCACCTCTATTAAGCAGCCAACCTGCATTTAAGCAGCCAGATTCCAGTTTCCCAATATGTTGTTTTGCTATACATTTGACCTCGTGATGCCCTTGGCTGGCTGCTTAAGGCAGGTTTGACCGTAGGTTCCTGACTGAACTGATGAAAACCATTCCATTACATTAAACTGATGAGGGGGGAATCCTACTCTTACTCTACCCTGAAATGGTGACAGACAGACCCGCACGTGATTATCCGCAATAATCATTACTTAAGAAGAGTTCCCCCACACGAATAGCAATGATAAGAAATGAAATAAACCGCCGTCACATGATTCCATACCCGAAATCAATATTCAATGCATACAGAGATAATACATTGAACAAGTTTCCGAAGTTTATCGAGGTAGGGCCTACAGATAGATATACAGTTACATGAACTAGAACAGATATATTTTATTTTGAATCAGCAAGATAGCAATCAACAGTGTTTATATTAGATATAAAGTTTTCACATGTAAGTTGGACATACTAGTAGACTTGTGATAGAAGATACTGAATTACAGGAAGTCGCATCGTTTTATTTGTTAATTTAAGAAAATTGTAGCTTGAACTAGATAAATTCCAAAATGGCGTCAGGTGGCAATTTATCACGGACATTAGAAGGGGGACACGAGCCGTTCTATGAGTTTGCCTGTACCCTGTGCGCTGTAGACGGGAGGCACGTAGAAGCAACGAACTACTGCGTGGAATGCGTCATCTACATATGTGCTCGTTGTATCCAGAAACACGACCTATTCCCGCTACACAAGAAGCACACAATGGTGGACCAGACACAGTTTGCGACAGCCGGATTATCTGCTCTAGTGTCGTTTCCGACGAAACGCTGCAAGAAACACCCCAGCGAAATGATCAACATGTTCTGTGGAAACCACGATGTTGTCTGCTGCAGCGTGTGTAAGGCACTCGACCACAGGTAGTTGAAATAAATACAGTCAAACCTGTCTTAAGCAGCCAGCCAAGGGAGTCACAGAAAGTGGCTGCTTAATAGAGGACTAATGTATAATAAAACAACATGTTTGGAATCTTGAAACTAGCTGCTTAATACAGGTTGGCTGCTTAATAGAGGTGACCACTAACGCAGGTTTGACTGTATATACAAAATATGTTCTGCTTCAATCGATCAGTAGGCAACTCGTTGCAAAACAGTTTAGCATATGTATGTAGTGTATTTCGGCGTGGGTAGAACAGCGGCCCGGCTAGCATGGTCAGTTTTAGCATATGTATGTAGTGTATTTCGGCGTGGGTAGAACAGCGGCCCGGCTAGCATGGTCGTTGCAAAACAGTTTAGCATATGTATGTAGTGTATTTCGGCGTGGGTAGAACAGCGGCCCGGCTAGCATGGTCGTTGCAAAACAGTTTAGCATATGTATGTAGTGTATTTCGGCGTGGGTTAGAACAGCGGGCCCGGCTAGCATGGTCGTGAAAAAAAACAGTTTTAGCATATGTATGTAGTGTATTTCGGCGTGGTAAAACAGCGGCCCGGCTAGCATATGTATGTAGGTATTTTCGGCGGGGTAGAACACGGCGCCCGCCGGCCCGTCAGCATAAGTATGTAGTGTATTCGGCGTGGGGTTAGACAGCGGCCCGGCTAGCTATATGTATGTAGTGTATTTCGGTACTCTGCGTGGGTAGAACAGGGCCCGGCTAGCAGATGTATGTATGTATTTCGGCGTGGGTAGAACAGCGGGCCCCGGCTAGATTATGTATGTAGTGGATTTCGGCGTGGGTAGAACAGCGGCCCGGCTAGCATATGTATGTAGTGTATTTCGGCGTGGGTTAGAACAGCGGCCCGGATAGCATATGTAGAGTGTATTTCGGCGTGGGTAGAACAGGGGCGGCCCGGCAGCATATGTATGTAGTGTATTTCGGCGTGGGTAGAACAGCGGGCATGGTAGCATATGTATGTAGTGTATTTCGGCGTGGGTAGAACAGCGGCCCGGCTAGCATATGTATGTAGTGTATTTCGGCGTGGGTAGAACAGCGGCCCGGCTAGCATATGTATGTAGTGTATTTCGGCGTTGGTAGAACAGCGGCCCGGCTAGCATATGTATGTAGTGTATTTCGGCGTGGGTAGAACAGCGGCCCGGCTAGCATGGTCACTTTATGTATTTAGAAGATATTATCACACGTAAAAATGTTAAATTTTACTTCTTGATCTATATTAATTTCATTGTGTAAAGAAATGTGTACATTATACATGTGCATATTTATTCTAGTATTAACTTTGTACATGTGCATATTTATTCTAGTATTAACATTATACATGTGCATATTTATTCTAGTATTAACTTTGTACATGTGCACATTTATTCTAGTATTAACTTTGTACATGTGCATATTTATTCTAGTATTAACTTTGTCACTACATATTAAGTTTTTGAGTACAGGTAGATAAAACAATATAGTATAAAGGGAGATAATTGACAAATAGATTTTTCACACATATTATGATCAGCAGATAGTATTTGATTACAGTTCATGTGATGGCACACAGTACATAACGGACGCCGCTAAGGGTATACAGAAGACCCGGGAATATAAACATGTCATGAAAGAGACAAAAGCCTGTATCGCTGATGTCGACAAAGTACTCGGTAGCCGGAAAGTGGACATATCTCGCATTGCCAAAGAAAAGCACCAAGTAAAACAAACCATTGCAGATTTACGTAAAAAGATGAATAAGTATTTTGACGATCTAGAAACGAAAAGTCTGAATGAGCTGGATATGAAAGAGAAATTAATCGTTGACGGGATAGACAAGGATGTGAGAGACCTCGATAGTATGAGGACAGAGGCTGACGACGTTCTGAAGAAACTTACATCATTCAAGGGAGATAATGAGTGTGAACTCTTTGTTCTCGTCAAAGACGGAAAGCTTATGGTGAATGATGCGAAGGAGAAATGTGCCGAGGTCTCACAGACAGTAAACAGAGAGTTTATTAGGTTCAAAATAGACCCGAAGATAGAAGCATTTGTGACGTCATTAGACATGTTGGGAGCGTTTTCATTATTGCCACCGACAGTCCCAGGACGGTCCGGACAGTATAATATAAAGGAAGAGTCGGACTGTAACACGTGTTGGATCTAAGACATATGTCAGATACAGGATGGTACGATACTTGTTACTGATTACAAAATCAAGAAACTAAAGAGACTAGATCAGTCCTACACATTGCTTGATTCCGTACAACTGCCGAGTACACCTCATAGTATATGTGCTATTGGTTCTGATGAGGTGGCCGTGTCTCTGTGGGCTGAGAAGAACATACAAGTTGTTTCTGTAGGAAGGACACTCACATTGACAAGATCATTCACTGTTGGTGATTATTGCAGAGGGATTGTTAATATGGATGGGAACTTGTATGTCTGCTGTGGAGATGTAAATGATGTATCTTCAGGTCGTATAGAAGTATATAACAACGCCGGAGTACTTCAACACTATATTCCACGTTCACGATCACGTCTGTCGTCCGTGCCATTATACATCACCGCCAGTGACGACGACCAGCATCTCTTTGTTACTAACAACGGCAATGACGACATAACTATGTTGGATCTTGCTAGTAATGTGATCAATACTTTCAACGACAAGGACTTAGTTACAGTGCGAGGAATATGTACAGATGACCTAGGTCACGTGTTTGTCTGTGGGCTGGAGAGTAACACAGTCGTACAGCTGTTACCGGAGCACAAGACGATAGATGTGATTCTAAGGGAGACAGATGGGATTGAGTGTCCACGTGCAGTATGCTATGATAGGAAAGCATCAAGACTATTAGTCGGATGTATTGATTCAAATAGTCTATCGGTGTTCAATGTGACGAAATAAACACACCATCACTAAATTATGTGAATTGCCGAAAATATTTGGAGCCAACATTTATTTTGTCCATAATTGACTTTTTATTCAGTGCTGTAAGCAGCCGAATACATCTCATGTTATGTTGGTGAAGTTATTTACTGTTTCTTTCTGCCAGCATGTAAGGCACAACATTCGGCTCTTCTGCATTAAACGAATAGTAAAATACCCAGACTATTCACACCTTTACGACAGGTACTTGCGCTCGCACCTTTACTTTCGTTTTTTTACCTCCATACTTCCAAAAACATGATAGTAGCTTGTAAATAGTATCGTTGGATAATTAGAACTCATATCTGTACAATATATCGTGTTATTCAGGATACACACATTACATTACGCATGAGTGTTGACGCTATTTACATTATTTTGTTATGTCAACAAACGTCGTATACGACGCTTGTTTATTAGTTGAAATACTCAGTTTTTGAGGCAAATATTCGGAAAACATTTATAACATATAATAGGGAAGTACATTCTGTAGATATTTGCGTTTTCACCGATGTAGTGTCGCTTTAATACGATCTTTTAAATTATACATTTAATATTTTGAAAATCTCTTCTGAAAGTAGTTTGTTGTGTGCATAGGCCAGGTTTATCGCCTGCCTATAAGTACGACAGGAAGTCTTAAACATATTCCATGCTGAACGACTGGAACTTGCACACTATCGTCCATACTCGCCTATAAGACTAACAGATTATGGCCTCAAAAGTGGCTTACCATCTTACAAGCGAGTGCTAAAATAAATCAATAAAAAAACATTTTTCATAATATGTTTTTTAATGTGTTAACGGGCCATAACATTTAATGGAATTCATAATTACGTTTTAGAAAAGAAAGTGCTCTGATACTGAACATTTCTTCAACTTGCACTCGCCAAACATGCAATTTATACTTGTGTTTATCAACTGGTGTCTTATATGCCAGTGCATGCCAAACCATACAGATTTCAGGGCCAAAGTAAGGGGGTCGTCTTGCAGGTGAGATCACTTTATAGGCGAGTATGGATGGTAGGGTAAGCATGGTAGCGTATGCGAAACATGAAGCCGATTACAAAATCTACCTAGTATGTGGATTAATGACATGTGCAAATGAGCAGGTGATTTCAACTTGTGGTACCTGCCTTGGATTCCTAAGTTCTAGCAATAATGTCATGAGACTGTAAGTAAACATTTCAACATTTCAGAGACATTGGTGAGTTACTGCCCCTGAATACTCTTTAAGAAAGATATGTCCTCTCAATTACTGTCCCTGAATACTCTTTAAGGAGGCTAGGGCCGTACTCTAATGTTGTTAAACCTTGTGGCACAAACTTGATGAAAAGTCAGCGAAAACAACAGCTACAAGAAGAGCGAAAACAATTTATTAGGATTATAGACGGAGCAGCTGAGAAATTAAATAAACAAGCCAAGGCAAAGCAGAACAAATTACTGAAAATGGTTTCTAACTGTAATAAAATCACATCTGAGGTAGAGCAACTTAAATCTGACATTGGAAGGAAAGAAAACACTGATCAGAAATGTGAACATTTTGTCGCAGCCAAGCAGACCAAACATGACGTAACTAAACTTAGCAAGGACATGCATAAAGTTAGAGATGGCTGTGAAGTCAGATTCTATGAATTTAAACCAGAAAAGAATATCAATATAGACTCCACTGACAGCAGTGTGTCGCTAGGATGTCTAAAGGAAATGCCGTTCAGGTTTAGTACAATGACACTAGTCTCTGAAATATCCACTACAACTAGCTGCGTGTGTCATTTTACTGGTTTGTGTAAAATACACAACTCCCATCTTGTAGCTGTGGACTGCCAGTCTGGTTCAGTGTCCCTTATACATATAACCAGCAACAAATGCGCGTTTGAATTACGCCTGCCGTATACACCGTTTGGTGTGACACAGGTGGGCACTAACCAGGTTGCCGTCACAGTTCCTAATCCTGGACTGATCGTGTTCCTGTCCATTACAAGCATACACAACTTGTCTATAGACCGTAAAATCAGCGTTGATCGTGACTGCCACGGAATTATCCATATTAACAGCAGCCTCATAGTTTTATACCGACTTGTAAAACAAGTACGAATCTTAGACATGAATGGACTTGTTCTCAATCAGTTTAGCACAGATTCATCACCGAGAAGCATTGCGCTGAGTGCCGTCAGTAACTATGTATACATAGGGTACACAGGTGGAGCTGTACAGTGTAAGGACTTAAATGGCAAACTGATATGTCAATCTACTATACCTACTGAGGATTTCTTTTCGATTATTAGTATTGGTGCCGTGGACATGATGGGTACCGTGTATTTATCATGTGGTAAAACACTTTACCAACTGTCTGCTGACCTCAGCACACGCCGTGAACTACTCACGTTAGAATCAACAGACCAGTGTCTGCATTATTGTGACAAGGACAATCAA
>CM026392.1:10727539-10759810 GCA_014843695.1 Archivesica marissinica
TACAGTAAGATAGTAAAAAGTAAAGTGACTCCTTTTTATGTACATCAGTTCTTCCCGAATCCTATG
The DNA here is from genome assembly GCA_014843695.1 of Archivesica marissinica. Taxonomy (NCBI): domain Eukaryota; kingdom Metazoa; phylum Mollusca; class Bivalvia; order Venerida; family Vesicomyidae; genus Archivesica; species Archivesica marissinica. The sequence continues at coordinate 10,727,606 of CM026392.1, forward strand.
CTTGTAGGCCAGGCGCCAGGCTGGTAGATTGATTTTATTACGTTTATTTATCGTCGCTACCGGTTGCTCATATGAGCGACGCCTCCTGAAGATATTAGTCATTTTAGATTTTGGAGGATAGTGCAATGATACAGAGAGAGAAACATTCCAGGGTCTCCTCTGGTTTTTTGTAAAGCACCGACACGAGACCTCGGTTTAACGTCCCATCTGAAAGACTGTTAATTTTATTATGGTCAGACGGGGGATCGAACCTGCGATCCCTGGATTACCAGTCCAGCGTGTTACCACTGGGCTATAGATCCGTCTGTAGGCTGGTAGACAATCGGTAACCATTATTTAACTAGCTGGTGGCTCACCAACCGGTCATATCATACCGAACATCTTACGGGATTCGAACCTTCAATCTCCCGCTCAGTACAACAGACGCCTTAACAAATAGGCCACGGAGACGGTACACTATACACTCAACAAAATTCATAAGCGGTCACCTCGTGATGTATAATATTCGGAGGGTACTAATATCCATATAATATCAATAACTATATTATCATATTTCAGACATTTTATTACACATCATTATGCAATGAATTGTTGCATAATCATCTGGAATAAAAAGCATTAAATGAAAATATGAACATATTTAAATTGTATTAGTATTACTATTAATGGCTCCAAATATTATAAAACACCAGGTGACCGCTTAGGAATTGTGTTGAGTGTATACTGTAACCCACTAGTGCATATTTAACATTTTATTGATTTTCAACAAGAAAGCATGAATGGCAGAGTTGCAGCCAAACTATGTGTCGACTGTGCCAAAACCAAGCAGTCATGCCGCGACCAATCAGAATCCTTCCAGGTTGTATTACACGTGTGTACATATAAGAACATATGCGAATGCTGGAATACACTGAATACAAACAATGTTATGTGACGGATATATACTTACACGTGTGTACATATAAGAAAATATGCGATGGCTGTATTACACTGAATACAAACAAAGTTATGAGGGATATATAATTACACGTGTGTACATATAAGAAAATATGCGATGGCTGTATTACACTGAATACAAGCAAAGTTATGTGATGATTATATATATATATATATATATATATATAGGCCTCAATCGGTATATCTTAATATCACATTAACACCATAGACAGATTAAAATAAATCATACAGTACCTAATCTAGCGAGAGCTAGAGTGCCCCACCAAAAACATTCTAACAATGTCATATGTTTGTATATACATATATAACAAGTAACTATAATCTAGCCGAGAGCGAGTGCTTATCCTTATAAACAATGTCATATGTTTGTAGCCATCCCTAGATGCCAACAGCTACTGGTTTTATCACATATACATGAGTACATATATACATATATACATATATACATATACTATATATAGTTATACATGTATTGTATCATAGGATGTTGTCTTATCTTACTTTGAACACTGACATGCTATTTGAATTAATACATCCGACTAATAGTCTTTGATGTTTTCCTCATGGCATACTGCACATGGACCCCAATCTCATCTGTCTCCCTCGGAATCACATGTATCGTCTGGTGCTCCGGTAACAGCTGTACGACTGTGTTACACTCCCGCCCACAAACAAACACGTGACCTCGCCCATCTGTACACATTTCTTGCGGTGTAAATATTGATTACATTACCAGCAAGATACAACACAGTTATGTCGTCAGTGTCGTAGCTAGTAACAAAGAGATGCCGACCGTCGTCACTGGCGGTGGTGTATAATGGCACGGACGACAGACGTGATCGTGAACGTGGAATATAGTGTTGAAGTACTCCGGCGTTGTTATATACTTCTATACGACCTGAAGATGCACCATCTACATCTCCGCAGCAGACATACAAGTTCCCACCCATATAAACAATCCCTCTGCAACAATTACCTACAGTGATTGATATGGTCAATGTGAGTGTCCTTCCTACAGAAACAACTTGTATTTTCTTGTCGATGTACAGAGACACGGCCACCTCATCAGCACCGATAGTACATACACTATCAGGTGTATTCGGCAGTTGTAGGAATTGTCTAGTCTCTTTAGTTTCTCGATGTTGTAATCAGTAACAAGTATCGTACCATCCTGTATTTGACATATGTCATAGATCCTAGACGTGTTACAGTCCGACTCTTCCTTTATATTTATAAACTGTCCAGAACGTCCTGTGGCTGTCTGTGGAAATCCTGAAAACGTCCCCAGCATGTATCATGGCATCCCTGTTTACTGTCCATGAGACCTCGGCACCTTTCTCCTTCGCATCATTCACCATAAGCTTTCCGTCTTTGACGAGAAGTGGAGAACAAAGAGTTCACACTCATTATCTCCCTTGAATGATGCAAGCTTCTTCAGAACATCGTCAGCCTCTTTCCTCATACTAACGAGATCTCTCACATCCTTGTCTATCCCGTCAACGATTAATTTCTCTTTCATATCCAGCTCATTCAGACTTTTCGTTTCTAGATCGTCAACATACTTATTTACTTTTTACGTAACTCTGCGATGGTTTGCTTTACTTTGTGCTATTCGTTGACAATGCGAGATGTGTCCACTTTCCGGCTACCGAGTACTTTGTCGACATCAGCGATACAGACTTTTGTTTCGTTCATGACACATTTATATTACCAGGTCTTCTGTATACCCTTAGCGGCGTCCGTTATGTACTGTGTGCCATCACATGAAATGTAATCAAATAATATGTGTTTGTTTGCTATGTGTCAAACTTTATTCTATATACATAGCAACTTCGGGTATATACTGTATGCCATCATATGAACTGTAATAAAATTGTATGTGTTGGTTTGCTATGTGTCAAACGTTATTCTATATACATAGCAACTTAGAGTACATACTGTATGCCATCACATGAACTGTACTAAAAGTGTATGTGTGTGTGTTTGCTATGTGTCAAGCTTTACTCTATTTCCATTGCAACGTCATATAATGCGCGCCATTACATACACTGTAATAAAATCAAATGGGTTGATCATGCTATGTGTCAAGCTTTACTCTATATCCATAGCAACTTCAAGTATATTACATACTGTGTGCCAATACATGAACTGTAATAAAAGCGTTTGTGTTTGTTTGCTATGTGTCAAGCTTTACTCTATATCCATAGCAACTTAGAGTACATACTGTGTGCCAACACATGGGCTGTAATACAATTGTATGTGTTGGTAATGCCATGTGTCAATCGTTACTCTATATCCATAGCAACGTAGAGTACATATTGTGTGCCAACACATGTGTTGATCCTGCCATTAATAAATTATTGTTTTAATTATTATTTGTCAATTTATCTCCATTATGTTATTTGACTACTCTAAAACTCTGTCCATATTGATTTATCAAAGATAACACTATATGAAATGTGTGTGTGTTTTACGTTTATTTATCGTCGCTACCGGTTGCCCATATGAGCGACGCCTCCTGAAGATATTAGTCATTTTAGATTTTGGAGGATAGTGCATGATACATGCAGAGACCCATTCCAGAGTCTCCTCTGGTTCTTTTACGTGCACGGTGTACAGCACCGACACGAGACCTCGGTTTAATGTCCCGTCTGAAAGACTGTTAATTTGATTAGGGTCAACTATGAAATGTACACATGCGCATAACGTACCGATACATTCACGTCTTTCCAACATGAACTCAATGGAATAAAGAAAACAGACGTAGCTGTAGTCCAGTGGTTAACACGTTGTACTGGTAATCCAGGGATCGTAGGTTCGACCTCCCGTCTGACCCTAGTCTTTCAGATGGGGCTTTAAGCCGAGGTCTAGTGTCGGTGTTTTACACCGTGCACATACAAGAACCAGAGGAGACTCTGGAATGGGTATCTGTCTGTATCATTGCACTATCCTCCAAAACTCTAAAATGACTAATCTCTTCAGGAGGCGAAGCTCATATGGGCAACCACTCTTTGCCATCACTAGAGTGTAACGCATTTACAATCGGATAACCGGAGAATACAAAATATCAACAACAAGTTGACGAATTAAACGTCGAAAATTTAAAGAATTTAAAGAACACTGTTGATGAACTAGAGGGTAATTATGTAGAGATCAATTGACATTTACATGAAATAATGAGAGACATGCATTAAATGTAGTTCACAGGCGCAACTAATAGCCTTTAAAGCAAATGTAACATAATTTCACGACTTCATGTTTCGGTTTAGCTGTTTTGTGACCCTAGTTTTTATTTAAAGGTCATAATAAAGTTAGTCTAGTGTGCACATCACTAGAGCTAAGTAGACTTGTCATCTCAATTAAAGTTGTTTTTACTTTTCTTTGCCTGACTGTTGCATGTGGATGGTTTTATGATGAAATATAATCCTATAAGGCTATAAATAAGACGTACACATTTGGGTTATTTCGATACGTACAAATACCGAAATATACCGAAATACACCGAAATATTGTTATTATTATTTATAAAATGCTAGTTTATTTTATTATTTTAGTTTAATAAGTCTTATAGATCTAGTAGAAATGAAATGTATTAAATTTAGATTTAATGATTTTTTAGGCAAGTCATTTCCATTTGTTATGAGCACACAATGATAAGGATTTCATGTAATAATTATAATAATATTCTACTTGCAAACTTTATGTTTATCATGTAGATTGTGTAGATCTATACATATTTTAAAATGCATTTTAATAATGTAGGGCTTAATTGTGACACCGTCGGATTGCAATTGACAACAACCTATACAATGAGGTAGGCAGGTACTTCTGAAATTACACTTATTATTAAAAAATAATGTTTTTCATATTCTGTGTCCTCTAATGACACAGAAGACGAAAGATTAACATAAATCATAAATATGAGAAGTTAGGAACATGTCATTATAATTATTAAAATAATAGATCAATAATATATGGCCAAATAAAACAAACAAAAATCCGAACATTTTCAGAATGATTAGAATCTATATTCGATTATATTTGTCAAGCATACTACTTGAGTAGTAGGAATACTTGTTTGTAGCAGTTGTAGTAAGTATATTTCGGTGTATTTCGGTATTTGTAGCTATCCTTATTTCGAGGTCTTATCGTTAAAGCTCATTTTCGCATAGCACTTTCCGCCCTGATCCGATGGCGGGATTTCTGACCAATATTTTAAAGCTTTTCGAAATGAACGGTTTTATATTGTATTACCGTTGTGCATGTCATTTAGCTGTTTGAAATCGACAGGTGAAATTCTCCCACTTTTTCGTCACTTTTTCTGCACAGTCGCAAAAGAAATTCAAATGATTATTATTTCATATGTATGAACAATTGGATATTAAACGAAATCTTATTTGGTTCACCGTAATGACATGGAGATAAACATGTTCGTCTATTTCGAGTTCTATTTTTGTTTTTCGCAATAATTAAATATTCAAAATGGCCGATTTAGCTTTTAGACTTTGAAATATGCCTGGATAGTAAAATGTCATATTTTTCAAGTCTAAATATTTAGACTACATGAAATACTGCTAAGAATGGATGTGCATCTAGCGTCTTCCTCTCTCACTTTAATTTGTACAGGACCAGCTCTCGGGCATTATCGTACACAGTGGTGGTCACCCTCATGCTGCCGTCCGTGATCCAGTCATATAACGTCTGATTTTCTGTCTGAGCTAACCGCTGCTAAAGATCGGCTAAACAGTAAACATGCCCAGGAAAACATGTCTTGTTTGACAGTTATTGGAACATAGGGTCCCCGTGACCTAGTGGTTACGGCGTCCGCCTACGGAGCGGGAGGGCGATGGTTCAAATCTCATCAGGGGTTAGTTCTGATGTGGCCGGTTTGTGAGCCGTCAGAGAGTTAAATAATGGTTACCGACAAGCATAGGATTCGGGAAGTACTGATGTTCATAAAAAGAGGTGTCTCATAAGTCAGAAATGGTTGGCTCTTTAAATAGGGATGACATTATAATAAACAAACACTTTACTTTTACATACATGTACAAACACATTCTAGAGGGTGATGTGGGCGAACCCTGATCACTTGTCCCTGATACGGTGTGCTAAGCCACTCGGTCACTGAGACTGGATACGGTGTGCTAAGCCACTCAGTCACTGAGGCTGGATACGGTGTGCTAAGCCACTCGGTCACTGAAGTTGGATACGGTGTGCTAAGTCACTGAGGCTGGAGAGATGCCTGATACGGTGTGCTAAGCCACTGAGGCTGGAGAGATGCCTGATGCGGTGTGCTAAGCCACTGAGGCTGGAGAGATGCCTGATATGGTGTGCTAAGCCACTCGGCCACTGAGGCTGGAGAGATGCCTGATACGGTGTGCTAAGCCACTCGGCCACTGAGGCTGGATATGGTGTGCTAAGCCACTCGGCCACTGAGGCTGGAGGAATGCCTGATACGGTGTGCTAAGCCACTCGGCCACTGAGGCTGGATACAGTGTGCTAAGCCACTCGGCCACTGAGGCTGGAGAGATGCCTGATACGGTGTGCTAAGCCACTCGGCCACTGAGGCTGGAGAGATGCCTGATACGGTGTGCTCAGCCACTGAGGCTGGAGAGATGCCTGATACAGTGTGCTAAGCCACTCGGCCACTGAGGCTGGACGGTGTGCAAGCCACCAGAGATGCCTGATACGGTGTGCTAAGCCACTCGGCCACTGAGGCTGGAGAGATGCCTGATACGGTGTGCTAAGCCACTCGGCCACTGAGGCTGGAGAGATGCCTGATACGGTGTGCTCAGCCACTGAGGCTGGAGAGATGCCTGATACGGTGTGCTAAGCCACTCGGCCACTGAGGCTGGAGAGATGCCTGATACAGTGTGCTAAGCCACTCGGCCACTGAGGCTGGAGAGATGCCTGATACGGTGTGCTAAGCCACTCGGCCACTGAGGCTGGAGAGATGCCTGATACAGTGTGCTAAGCCACTCGGCCACTGAGGCTGGAGAGATGCCTGATACGGTGTGCTAAGCCACTCGGCCACTGAGGCTGGAGAGATGCCTGATACGGTGTGCTAAGCCACTCGGCCACTGAGGCTGGAGAGATGCCTGATACGGTGTGCTAAGCCACTCGGCCACTGAGGCTGGAGAAATGCCGTGTGACCTAAGATGTATGTGCATCTTTAAACACCAAAAACAAACAAAATTATTAATTACAAATTTATAAAATAATAGAAACTTAGACCTTCGTCTAAAAGTGTTTTGATATTTTATTTTATTGTTCAAATGGTTCCTACCACATACATGTATCTCACACCGATCACATCTGTTAGACGCCATGGTATGTCGTGCCTAGTACCATTTGCCAGAACTATGCTATCAGAAGTCAGTCTTTCCTGATGCTATCAGATTTTGGAACTACATCAGACGGTCATACATGGCCCTAACATCGACATGACAGCTTCAATACGGAAATGCAGACAGTCACCCTCTGATAGACTAGTACTGAGCATTTTGTAACCGCACTAACATAGTCACTTTTAGGTCATATGTAATTCGACTTTGTTGCACCCCCAATCACGTATACTAGTATACACCAGATTGGTGTCAGTACGTTTATTTATCGTCGCTACAGGTTGCGGCTTACCCATATGAGCAACCCTCCTGAAGAGATAGTCATTTTAGATTTTTGGAGGATAGTGCAATGATACAGACAGAGACCCATTCCAGAGTGCACGGTGTACAGCACCGACACAAAACCTCGATTTAATGCCCAATTTGAAAGACTGTTAATTTTATTATGGTCAGATGGGGGTCGAACCTGCGATCCCTGGATTACCAGTCCAGCGTGTTACCACTGGACTACAGATCTGTCTGTGAAACCTATCTTGTCTAAAAAATATATTTATAATTCAGATTTCAAGCATCTGTGGTATGATGTACAATGTATGGATTCATGCATAATAATACGATACAGATTGATGCTTCTTGTCTGTACTTTCAGACATACTGAGGAATGTGGCCGGTAGCGACGAGTCTGTCAATAAATCGAGCATTTCTGTGCCATGCATGTAGGTACCACCACCAACTGCATCATGCCGCCAATCTACAACTGTCCATCAGATTACAGCTGTGGTCAACTCCCGAACGATGCAAGATGTTCTTCAGTACTTCTAATCACACAGAAATGTGGGACAGAGCACTCATAGGTGATGATAAACATTCTAGAAAGCCTTCTGATGTAAAGAAAGAAGTGGTTGAACCTGATTTGAGACATTTAACAGTTTCTGACGATTCCTCGGGCTCAGAGACCTTCCGGAAAACCGAATCAAATTCAGCCTTTTTAGCAACCTCGAAAAGAGCATATCATCGTCGTAGTAACTCTAGTGGTTTAAAGTCGGATGTCAGAGATAGTAGTATTAATGATACAACTGTTCAGCATGTTGAAATTGTTAAACCTGTTGCTCAAACAGTGAACGATATATGGACCTTTGAACCAAATGGTTTTCGGAATATAAACGAAATTCGGGTTCCTGTAGTTGGAAATATGAAATTAAATACGATCGTAGCTTTAACACGTATAGTCATGTCAAAATCTGATCATATATATCGATTTGTACATGAATCAGATTTACGTGACCTCATAGCAATTGATAGAAAACTGTCGGTGAAATGTGCACGTCGGACAAACGCAAAATCATTTATTAGCATGAAGAACATGCATTATCTTCGAGCAAATCATTATGCAAAACGTTTGCCGATGTCATTGGTCTGGATGAGACGTACACTGTTGAACAGGAAGTCAGATAATTTGTTGTTGAGGCACTGTAGGTTCCATAGTTCTGCTGGGAGTGTGCGCACATCATGTGACCAGCGTGATAATTCTTGTGTTGTTAGACAGCTGCCGCCGTGGAGAATTTTGTTCTTTGGTACAGATGGCATAGCTCTTCACACACTGAAGGATTTGTATGCAAACATGTACGTATTAGTTTAAATTTAAATTTATTTTAGCTCGATTGCGAAACAAGTTCTTACAACTTATATTGATCACTCTCGAGACCTCGTTCCTGGTGGAATCCATCGCCACGAGGGAGAGAAGAAGCAACGTGGAATTTAAATGCCTTACCTAACGGATCCTGTGGGGTTCGAACCTCAGGCCTTTCGCACCGGAAGCGAATGTGCTCTCACTGCGCTATCATAATTTCCATGTCCTGTGTTGATTTTGAGGCGCGATGAGGTTAGCCCCTAGAAAATGTTGCAAACTTTCAGTGATTGATCAAAGTGTTAGTAAGACAGTACATATTGGTGAAATGGGATGATGATGATTGAGCTTATTTACCCTCGCCTCCGGCAAACCATATGGGCGAGGTGAATGGGAGGAACGGGTTCTAAGTTATATAGGTCTGCCCGCAAAAAAAGGCAATTAAAAGGGCCAAGGGACAGGGCAGGAAAAAAACTATACGGAGGCAATCACTCATTTTCTCACTCCTGCCAACAATTTTGTCTAAAGGAATAGTAGTTGAGCCCTGTCGATTGTAATATACAGTCAAACCTGTGTTAGTTATTACCTCCATTAAGCAGCCAACCTGTATTAAGCAGCCAGTTTTCAGATTCCCAATATGTTGTTTTATTATACATTTGACCTCTATTAAGCAGCTACCTGTTCTAAGCACCCACTATCTGTAATTCCCTTAGCTGGCTGCTTAAGACAGGTTTGACTGTATAACAGTATTGCAATATGTTTTTTGTCGTATTCCGTTTTAAACTTTATTTGTTTTGCAACGATTGCGAAGCAAGCTTTAACAACTTATACTAATCACTCTTGTTGGCGCGGATGAAAGCGTAAATGTGGTCATTCGTGTGGGAGGAAACCGGAGTACCAGTCCGATCTGGCAACCACCGTACCATCTCACATACTTCCCGGTCCGAGGATCGAACCCGGGTTGTATTGGTAAGCGAGCACACTAACCACTGCTCTAATCGGACAGCCAAAGTAGCACACTTGTCATAAATTCTGACCCAAACCGCTTTTCTAATAAGTAATACTGTATGCACTTGTAAAATAAATCTAATACATAATCAACTCCGAATTGTCTAGATACACGTTCTACAAACTGGAGAGTCCGCCTTCGTGGTCGAGTGGTTAAGGTCGCTGACTTGTATACCACTGTAACATATCATCACTGATTGTCACGGGTTCGAGCCCCGCTCAGGCCGTGTCTCATTTATATGAAAAAGTTGGCAGTTTCTTACGGAGGTTGGTGCACCCAAGTACTGGTTAACCGCTGGAGCCTGCCCAGGAAAGGTGTTGTTAGGTAAACTGCCCGCTGGCGATATAGCCCAAAATGAAGCTGCTGCAGGCTTAAAACCCGAAATATAACATAACAAACTGGAGAAAACCCACCTGTCCGATCTGGCGACCATCGTGCCGTATTGTTACGCCCTTATAAAGATATCAATTTTTTCTATACAGGACTGGTAGAGGGTCATTAGTAGAAACACTAGAGGTTGTTACGGTCAAAGAACAGGTATTTTTTCATTTACATGTAGCAAAGATTTACCCGATGTCGGCTGTCCGATTAGCGCGCTCGCTTCTCACCAATGCAACCCGGGTTCGGACCGGGAATCGGACTCTGGCCAGGTTGGTTTTCTCTGTGTACTCCGGTTTCCTCCCACACGAATGACCACATTTACGCTTTCATCCGTGCCAACGAGAGTGATTAATATAAGTTGTTACGCTTGTTTCGCAATCGTTGTAAAATAAATAAGTTTAAACTTAAAGATTTACCCGTATCACCTACGCACTCAGTATCCTTCTTAATACACTGTTAACAGTTAAAAACATACTTCTTTTATGCTTTCCCATGAATGATGCGAGTTTTCTCAGTGAAAGAAAATGCTATCTTTCACTGATTTGAAACAGTGGAAGATGGCTTGTTTTATTTATTTCTCACTGCCTAAGGGAACATTTTAGAGTGCGATGTGGGTGAAATAGTCGCCCTAGGGACCCTGGCTTCGCCCACTGCGCTATCACGACTTCGATTATTGAAACCTCTACAGTATGTTATAAGAGTTTGACACCTTTTTCAACCCTATATACAGACGGATCTGTTGTCCAGTGGTATCATGCTGGACTTGTAATCCAGGGATCGCAGGTTCGATCCTCCGTCTAACCCTAATAAAATTAACAGTCTTTCAGATGGGACTTTAAACACCGAGGTCTGCCGTGCACGTAAAAGAACTAGAGGAGATTCTGGAATGGGTCTCTTTCTGTATCATTGCACTATCGTACAACAATCTAAAATGACTATTCTCTTCAGGAGGCGTCGCTCATATGGGCAACCAGTAGCGACGATAAATAAACGTAAAACACTGTCATGCTCGTGTATAATTTCTTGTCTGATTCCGTTGTAATAACGGATCTAGATTCGTTTCATATTTTGAGAGTTCTCGCTTAAATAAACGTAAAACACACAACACTATATTTTTGCCATGAGAGGTAATGTCTATCACACTTTGTTTCCTCGCAATTTCGCTCAAGACACGGTATCAAAACTACGTAGGCACATTGAATTTAAGGTCAAATGAGAGTCATTAGTCAGTTACTGCCCCTGAAAACTCATGAAAATAGATTGGTCCTCTTAAGTGGCTTCCTCTGTTTTTATCGTTGTTTCCTTTGCATCACATGCTATCTGTTTTCTTATCTTATAATTATTAAATTACTAAATCTCGACAGATATCCTACAGCCTATCCAATGGATACTTTACTGTAGAAGTGGATTATAAATTAATTAACATGATTTTGATAAAATCACATTTATCATACCGCAACATGTGGTTAGGGAACACCAATAAAAACAAAGGCTTTCAACTAAAAGGACCAATACGTATTTCGGGTTACATCGGACGTTATCTATCGAAAACCCAGCAGCTCTAGTATGTAATTTGTTCAGTGTACGTGTATTAAAGCGACACTACATCTCTTAGTTTGAAGCGACACTACATCGGTGAAAACACAAATTTCTACAGAATGTATTTTCCTATTATATGGTACCGTCTCCGTAGCCCAGTGGTTAAGGCGTCCGCCTACGGAGCGGGAGGATGAAGGTTCGAATCTCGTCAGGGGTTCGTTCTGATATGGCCGGTTGGTGAGCCGCCAGCTAGTTAAATATTGGTTACCGATTGCCTACCAGCCTGGCGTCTGGCACACAAGCATGTGATTCGGGAAGTACTGATGTTCATAAAAAAAGAGGTGTCTCATAAGTCAGAAATGGCTGGCCCTTTAAATAGGGGTGTCTCATAAGTCAGAAATGGCTGGCCCTTTAAATAGGGATGACACTATAATAAACAAATGGCTGGCCCTTTAAATAGCAAATAATAAACAAACACTTTTATATGGTATTATTCTTTTCCAAGTATTTGCCTCAAAAACTGAGTATTTCAACTAATAAACAAACGTCGTATACGCGGTTTGTTGACATAACAAAATAATGTAAATAGGGTTGAGGTCGACATCCCAGCGTAATACAACTCGTGTATCATGAATAACATGATTTATGGAACAGATTTGCCGTTTTATATCTCACATTTGTGCCTATGTATATTTATTTGTAGACTAATCGTAGTTAAATTATCCCTAAATGACATTACCTCGCATTTAGTATAGACTCCGATGACTGTTATATGAAATCCTACTTTCAATTTGAAACGGTTGTAGTCCACAAAAACACTGTTTATTGATTCCATGTTAGTGTCATCCTACTTTCAATTTAAAAAGCTTGTAGTCCACAAAAACACTGTTTATTGATTCCATGGTAGTGTTCGAATGTATTCGGAAGAATTTGTAGTAGCAATGCATTTATACGTGAAAAAATGCATTTTATATGATTTTTACGATATAATGTCGCTTTAATGTTACTGAACACAATTGTTTTTATATTGTTTGCAGCGTGCAGTGAGGAAGTTTGCTGAGAGTGTACATTTGACGATTCACGAGTGGCCAATCAAAATAGAGACGGGAAAATACGATGTCGGAGTACTCGTGTCGTTTGGTCATCTCATTCCAGATTCTGTGATACACATGTTTCCATAGTAATTATAGTCCCAGTAACATTTCTACATTCAGTTGCGAAATAATAATTAGCCCAATGTTTGTGTGCCAAGAATCAGAGGCATTGCTGGTTGTTAACCTACAAGAGGACATTGTCAGCCTTTCTAATCACACAAGGTCAGAGCTCAAGCAAGAGGGCGATTCGTGCGAAATAGTCGCTTTATTTTCCTTAGCTTCGCCGATAATAGACAGGGCGACATTCATTTTGCCTTTTTTATGGGGCGCATATTTGCTAATTAGTGGTAATCCGTTTGTCATTTGACAGTCTCTAAATACACACCATGAGGCATAAACTTATCTCTCCCAACATTCCGATGTTGATTACCACTGGTTCTGTTTAGGATCAACATTACCGGTACATATGCCCAATGCTACATTACAATTATATCCATTATTAGTGGAAGTCGTGATAGCGCAGTGGATGCGCGTTCGCTTCAGGTGCGAAATGTCCGGAGTTCGAGCCCCGCTGGGACCGTTACGATTGTGCCCTTAGGCAAGGCTTTTAATTTCCACGTTGCTTCTACTCCCTCGTGGCGAGGTATTCCATTAGGAATGAGGTCTCGAGAGTGATTAATATAAGTTGAACAAACTTGTTTCGCAATCGAGCTAAAATAAATTAGTATAAAACAAAATAATAATTATATACACTTTTCTACATACAATAGTTCATATATCCTGCAAGCATCAACAATATACCCTTAATCTTAGAAACCTCCTAAGCAAGTTGGTCTTGCTTGAGCCCTGAATGCCCGTCAGTCCGTCCCTCAACAATAACTCTGACCAAAAACCCTCCTAAGCTGCTATTCCGATTTTTGAAATACTTATCAGCTCCAGTCTTAGTATATACATGTATACTGAGTGGCTGGACACTACTGCACCCATCATGCAAATATCTAACTTTCGCACTGTTTTTGCGTTTATTTATTATCACTAACTGTTGCCCATATGAGCGACACTTCCAGAAGCGATTAGTTATTTTAGAATTTGGTGGATATTGCAATGACACAGACAGAGACCGTCCGCCTCCGTGGTCGAGTGGTAAAGGTCGCTGGCTTGTATATCACTGTAACCTATCATCACTGATGGTCATGGGTTCTAGCCCCGCTCAGGCCGTGTCTCATTTATATGAAAATGTTGGTAGTTTCTTACGGATGTTGGTGCACCCAAGTACTGGTTAACCACTGGAGCCTGCCCAGGAAAGGTGTTGCTAGGTAAACTGCCCGCCGGCGATATAGCCCAAAATGGTGCTGATGCAGGCGTAAAACCCGAACTATAACATAACAGACAGAGACCTAGTCCAGAGTCTCTTCTGGGCCTTTTACTGCATGAGAATAATATTCTGTATTAAACATTTCAGTGGAATTTTAAATATGCAACCGATCTGTTGCCACGATGACATGAGAATAATATTTATGTTTTAAACATTTCAGTGGAATTTTAAATATGCACCCAAGTCTGTTGCCACGATGGCGTGGTGCCTCGCCAATTATTCACACCATTCTAAATAGGGATGAAGTAACGGGGGTGTCAATTATGGAAATACGACCTAAACAGTAAGAATAATTATATAGTACATTGTATACCATATTTACCCACATATAAGTTGACAATATAATTATATAGTACATTGTATACCGTATTAACCCACATATAAGTTGACAATATAATTATATAGTATACCGTATTAACCCACATATAAGTTGACAATATAATTATATAGTACATTGTATACCGTATTAACCCACATATAAGTTGACAATATAATTATATAGTACATTGTATACCGTATTAACCCACATATAAGTTGACAATATAATTATATAGTACATTGTATACCGTATTTACCCACATATAAGTTGACAATATAGTTATATAGTATACTGTATTTACCCACATATAAGTTGACAATATAATTATATAGTACATCGTATACCGTATTTACCCACATATAAGTTGACAATATAATTATATAGTACATTGTATACCGTATTTACCCACATATAAGTTGACAATATAGTTATATAGTACATTGTATACCGTATTTACCCACATATAAGTTGACAATATAGTTATATAGTATACTGTATTTACCCACATATAAGTTGACAATATAATTATATAGTACATTGTATACTGTATTTACCCACATATAAGTTGACAATATAGTTATATAGTATACCATATTAACCCACATTTAAGTTGACAATATAATTATATAGTATATTGTATACCGTATTATTTTTTTTAATTCCATTTTTTTATTTCTCTATCGACATACATAAATACAAAATCAATATATGTTAACAATACAATGTACTAACATAAATTAATGTATTTTATATAGTATTTCCATGCTAAATCGCAGATACAGTAAACATCAATACAATGTATACATATGATGGAGAGAAAATTTCATTACATTTTTTGAAAGAGAGAGAGAAATATAGGAGAGGAGAAATCGTGAGGATGGTTGAGTATCTACTTTAACATTTAAAGATTAGTTAATTAATGTGGTTCAGAAACGGTCTCCATTTTAGCGTGAAAGTAGTATGCTTGTTTTTGAACAATGCAATTGTTTCCTCTATTTTTATTTTATACTTAAAATATGCAACAAAATGGTATACCCTTCTCACATTTACATTTGAATATGAAGTATTTAGCAAGCAGTATAATATAATTAATGTTCATTTCATATATTTTGTTATTGTGGCTGAAATTACAAAGCGAAAGGCATTCATAATTTAATTGAACTAAATCATCTGTTCTTAAAAAAATTCTCAAACATTCTGTAATTTTTATCCAGAAATCCTGTATTTATTATAAGATGACATTCCCAAAACGTTAGAATCATTTTGCATTGTGCAAAAATCACACAATTGCGACACAACTATATTACATTTAAATAGGAAACTGATGTTCAGAATAATATGCATTAGGTATTTATATTGAAATTCTCTCAGTTTAGTTTCAATAGTTACTTTAATCGGTTGTGTGAATATTTTCTTCCATTTAATATCGACTATAGATAAGTTATTTTCCCATTTTTTGGCTTGCTTAATAATCCCAGGCTTAGACCTTTTTGTTAATATTGCATAAATAAGTTGACATACTTTTGTATGTTCATTTATTTTTGTTATTAATTTTTTAGGAGATGTATATGTTATTGGTTCTGATCTTAACTGTAACTTCCATGCTTGAGGTACACTTGTCACAAGAGTGTAGTATTTCAAATATTCTCCCGGGGTGATATTATAGAGTTGCATTATTTGTGGAAACGAATACAATTGATTTTGTCTGTAATTGTATATATGTTCTATATATTGTCTGTAATTGTATATATGTTCTATATATTGTCTGTAATTGTATATATGTTCTATATATTGTCTGTAATTGTATATATGTTCTATATATTGTCTGTAATTGTATATATGTTCTATATATTGTCTGTAATTGTATATATGTTCTATATATTGTCTGTAATTGTATATATGTTCTATATATGTCTGTAATTGTATATATGTTCTATATATTGTCTGTAATTGTATATATGTTCTATATATTGTCTGTAATTGTATATATGTTCTATATATTGTCTGTAATTGTATATATGTTCTATATATTGTCTGTAATTGTATATATGTTCTATATATTGTCTGTAATTGTATATATGTTCTATATATTGAATCCCCTTATTAAACCAGTATTTATAAAAAATATGGAATTATCATGTTTCTTTATGTACGAATTGTTCCAAAGTAGTTGTTTGGATATGTTTTCTACCGTTTCCACGTAATTTGCACTTGACCATGCCTTTAATATTTCTTTTAAAAACTGAGATTTTATTTCAAAACGTGAAATGTCAGTTGAACTAACATTACTTTTAAAAACGAAGTCATTTCCATATTTCTCCAGCATAGTTTCATACATTTGTACCCATTTTGATTCTTTTTGAAATATTATTCGTTTTATCCAACTAGCCTTTAATGATGTAACAAAGTGTTCTATATCCAAAATTCCCACTCCCTTTTCATAGTCTTAGATAATTTGTTTTTCTAGCTATTTTATCAGGTTTATTATTCCACAGAAATTTATACATGACATTTTTTAATTCTTTAAGTGTATGGTCATTTGGATTACTTAAAACTGTTAAGGGATATATATGTTTTGGGAAAGCAAATGTTTTAAATACTGTTATTTTTCCTATTAAAGACAGGTTCCATTTGTTCAAACAATGTTCAAACAATAGCATTTTATTTGTTACGTTAAGATGTTGCATAATATTGACATTATTACTGAATGTTATTCCCAAAGTAGTTGCTTGCTCTGACGTCCAATTAAATTTCTTCTTTTTACAGTATATTCTTTCACTATGTCTCATCAAACCTACTCTGAGAACGGTGCATTTGGATTTGTTCAACGTTAAACCTGATATAATTCCAAAGTCGTCAAGTGTATTGATTAATGTAGTAAATGATTTTTCTGAACCTTCTAAGAGGAAACTAGCATCGTCAGCAAAAAGTGTTTGTTTTATGTCTATTCCGTGCGCTTTTATTCCAGATATATCCGTGTTATTGTTGACTTCAATAGATAATAATTCTATACATATAATGAAAATATAAGGCGAAAGTGGGCATCCTTGGTGTACACCCTTTTTTATTAAAAAAAAGTCTTGACATATGTCCATTATTGGTTATACAAGATTTGGCATCTTTGTAAAATAATGTTATCCAATCATTTGTATTGAGACCGAAATCTTCAAGACATTTGTACATAAAACGGTGGTCGATACTGTCGAATGGTTTATTAAAATCTGAAAAGAATATCAAGCCTGGGTCATTGTTTTCATTTACATAATTAATAACCTCTTCAATTGTTCTATCATGTTCACCAATGTATCGCCCTTTTATGAAACCGGTTTGGTCAGTACTTATAATAATATCTAACAATGGTTTAATTCTATTTGCAATTGCCTTTGTTGCTATTTTGTAATCTACATTAAGGAGTGATATTGGTCTCCAGTTATTGATTGATAGGAGGTCTTTGTCCTTCTTTGGTAACATTGTAATAATACTTTGTTTTTGTAATTCAGACAACTCGGTTTTTTTGGTTTTTTGTTTGGTTGTTTTTCTCTAAAGAATAATTTCGTCCACCTCCGTGGTCGAGTGGTTAAGGTCGCTGACTTGTATACCACTGTAACCTATCATCACTGAAGGTCACGCATTCGAGCCCCGCTCAGGCCGTGTCTCATTTATATGAACAAATTGGCAGTTTCTCAAGGAGGTTGGTGCACCCAAGTACTGGTTAACCGCTGGAGCCTGCCCAGGAAAGGTGTTGTTAGGTAAACTGCCGGCCGGCAATATAGCCCAAAATGGTGGTGATGCAGGCGTAAAACCCGAAATATAACATATAACATATTGATATGCTGTTTCTCTAGCGTTAAGATCCGGGATACCTCGTATTTTAATATTATTTCTCCTGATGTATTGTTCGGATTCATTCTCAAACTGCTTTCTGTCGTCGTTAAATGTTTGAATTGTCTCTTTGAGATCATCATTCTCGGATACCTTATTCGTAATGCTTGTCTCCAATGTCGCAATTTTTGTTTTCAGATGGTCATTTGCTTGATCTCTGTCAAATAACATGCCCTCTAGAATTTCCATTGTTTGTTCCACTGATTCAACAGTCCATCCTTCATTTCTCTAAGTAATTCTTTCATCGTTTCTCTTAGGGACCCATCACCTTTTATTATCACATTTTCAAACCTTTCAGTTATTTTCTTTATTGACCCGTCTAATTTTTCAAGTTTTATGTTATGTTTTTCATTTGTGACATTAGTTCTGTTGTATCCATGTCCGATACTGCGGATTGAATGGTGTCCGTCTTTTTCTGCTTCTTTTTCTTTTGTGTTCCTTTTTTCCCCTCCTCAATTGTACTTAGTACTAATTCACTAATACTTGAGTTCTCACTAAGTTTTCATTTTGAATCAGCTTCAATCAATTTTACATTGTCCGCCATACATTTTTTTACTCAGTATACTTTCATTTTGGCGTGAGGCCTTTGTGAATCATAATTATGGATTCAAATTTCTTCATTACCTTTCTAAACAACAAGCTTCAAAATGTCACCAATTAAAGAAAATGTCTTACTACGTATCATATCCTATTTCCATTCCTTTCTGTTCACAAATATTAATAAAATATCATATTTTAATAAGAGCTGATATTATTTACATATTGTTTGTAGGTTACACCGTAACCGTATACCGTATTTACCCACATATAATTATATAGTATATTATTTACCGTATAATTCCAACTCGGTGGTCGACTTGTATATACCACTGTAAAATATCATCACTGATGGTCACTGGTACGAGCCCCACCCAGACCGTGTCTCTTTATACGATAAACTTGGCAGTTTCTTACGGATGTTGGTGCACCAGAAATATAGCCAGGATGGTGCTGATGAAGGCGTAAAACCCAAACAAACATATACTGTATGTATACTCACATAAGTTGACCCTAAGTTCGCCATATCCACTACACCATGGAGGCTCCATCGCGGTGATTGTAGTGTCCTTAGACTTAGACAAGAAACTTAATCCACATAAATCCACATGGGCCTACACACGTTTGTGTAATTGTTATATTATTTATGTTTTTCTTGTGACCTATTTCTCCGTTTTTCATTTCCAGTTTTGACATTGGTCCTCTACTGTTACAAAGACAATTTGTAGTACCACAAAGGAGTACATCCTTCCAATTGGCTGATATTCTTGGACGATTCGGGGCTAGCATGGTAAACAGTTTGACCTTTAATATTTATACTTAGTTTATACAAATTTATTTTAGCTCGATCGCGAAACAAGTTCTTTCAAATTATATTAATCACTCTCGAGACCTCATTCCTGATGGAATCCATCGCCATGAAGAGGCAATGTGGAATTTAAATGCCTTGCCTAAGGACACAAGCGTAACGGCTCCAGTGCGGCTCGAATTATATATACTTGACTATGTTTAATGAAAGAAATAAATATTGTTTAATCTATCATAGCACGCTGTAGCTAGGCGAAATGAGCAGATAACAAATGTGTAATATTATACTTATTATTCCTAGAAAGTAGAGCTTGCGACATATCATATATTCTCATTTTGCCCTTTGAATGTCTCCGTTTTAGGTGTCATACAAATATTCATTAGTATGAAATATAAAACTTATTTATTTTACAACGATTGCAAAACAAGATTTAGTAGCCACTATATTAATTGCTCATGTTGCCACGGATGAACACGATTTTGCGTTCATTTGTGTGGCAGGAAACGGGAGTCCCTGGAGAAAACCTATGTGTATGAAATGGCGACCACCGTATCATATTACATACTTCCCGAATTCAGGGTTCCCTCTGTCTGAATGTTTGTCTGCGCCACTTCTGTCGCCAATTGAAAAACACTGGAGCCAATTAAAAAAACTTGGAGCCAACTAAGAGTCATATAGTTCACAAATAAATATTTGAAGCCATGAAATTGACAAAACATGTGCCCAAAAAAAAATGTTGCGCCAAATAGTTTCGTCAATTCACAAAATTTAGCGCCAATATTTGTTTTTTGACGTAATTGGCGTCCCACAGCGGGAACCATGCCCGATGAGTCCGAGGATCGAACCAGGGTTGCATTTGTGAGTAGTGAGGGCGCTAATCACTAATCAGACAGCCATCATACAGCATGGTCTACTGCATGTGACTCTATATAGCTATGCAGGGTACCAGTCAATGTATATATGCAGGGTACCAGTCAATGTATGTATGCAGGGTACCAGTCAATGTATCTATGCAGGGTACCAGTCAATGTATGTATGCAGGGTACCAGTCAATATATGTATGCAGGGTACCAGTCAATGTATCTATGCAGGGTACCAGTCAATGTATCTATGCAGAGTACCAGTCACTGTATCAATGCATGGTACCAGTCAATGTATCTATGCAGGGTACCAGTCAACGTATCTATGCATGGTACCAGTCAATGTATCTATGCAGGGTACCAGTCAATGTATCAATGCATGGTACCAGTCAATGTATCTATGCAGGGTACCAGTCAATGTATCTATGCATGGTACCAGTCAATGTATCTATGCATGGTACCAGTCAATGTAACTATCAAGGGTACCAATCAATGTAAATATGCATGGTACCAATCAACATAATTATCCTGTTTGTTTTACAGATGTTGGAATGCCTGAAGGATCTTCCCAAACTGGAGAGATTTGAACACGAGCAGGATGACAGTGGGATAACTTATGGTAATATGTCGTAGAGAATTGTGGTATTTATTCGTATTTGTTTAAAGCCCCACTAACCTCTCACCGATATACTATAATAGGTTATTTGAGTAGTCATGGAGAGAGGAATTGAATCATAAATTACTTATATACCGACTGACCTGAATCATAAATTACTTATATACTGACTGTCCTGAATCATAAATTACTTATATACTGACTGACCTGAATCATAAATTACTTATATACTGACTGTCCTGAATCATAAATTTCTTATACACTGACTGTCCTGAATCATAAATTACTTATATACCGACTGTCCTGAATCATAAATTACTTATATACTGACTGTCCTGAATCATAAATTACTTATATACCGACTGTCCTGAATCATAAATTACTTATATACTGACTGTCCTGAATCATAAATTACTTATATACCGACTGTCCTGAATCATAAATTACTTATATACTGACTGTCCTGAATCATAAATTACTTATATACCGACTGTCCTGAATCATAAATTACTTATATACTGACTGTCCTGAATCATAAATTACTTATATACCGACTGTCCTGAATCATAAATTACTTATATACTGACTGTCCTGAATCATAAATTACTTATATACCGACTGTCCTGAATCATAAATTACTTATATACTGACTGTCCTGAATCATAAATTACTTATATACCGACTGTCCTGAATCATAAATTACTTATATACTGACTGTCCTGAATCATAAATTACTTATATACCGACTGTCCTGAATCATAAATTTCTTATATACCGACTGTCTTTAATCATAAATTTCTTATATACCGACTGTCCTGAATCATAAATTACTTATATACCGACTGTCTTTAATCATAAATTTCATATATACTGAACGTTGTAAGAACTTGTTTCGTAATCATGTTAAATTAAATTTGTATAAACTAAATCCATCCTTTTTAACAGTTTCTATTAACTTTAACATTATTGAAATATAAATAATCTTATTTTGACTACATTCAGCTCTCGATCGTCGCTCCGTTTCTCCGTACTAAATCATAATAACAAAGAATTTAATGTGCATACACCATCTTTAGCATGATTCATTTGCTTACCTGAGCACATGCGTTGTCGTCCATCGGCCTGCGGCGGCCATTGTCAACATTTTGCTTCATTCCACATCTCCTTAAACACTGATCTAAGAATCATGAAACTTCATTGCAATCATCATTGATGCCACAATAGGGCCCTATTAGCCCTTTCAGATGTTCACCTTGGGTGGGTGATCCAGGGCCTTCATGGCCTGGCCCTCTTGTTGAAATTGTTAACATAAAAACTGGGACACTCGCATACATTGCAATATTTTTTCAGGAATATATCTTTGCCCATTACTGTTTCTGTATAATAGTCATGTCATGAAAGTTACATCAGTGGTGTTTGTGTGAAATATGCATGTCATGAAGGTTACATCATTTGTGTTTCTGTGAAAAATGCATGTCATGAAAGTTACATCATTGGTGTTTCTGTGAAATATGCATGTCATGAAGGTTACATCATTTGTGTTTCTGTGAAAAATGCATGTCATGAAAGTTACATCATTTGTGTTTCTGTGATAAATGCATGTCATGAAAGTTACATTATTCTTATTATTTCAGCACACAAATTGAAACACCGTAGTGCTAACATAGACTGGGAGAATCAGACAGCCAGGGAGATAGACCATCAGTACCTGGCCATCTCAGAACTGGTTTGTATTTACTTCACACGCAGTTTGCTTAGCAACGTTTACTTAACAAATTCGCTTTGTCTTTCACCCGAAACCCTACCCAAAGCTCTTCATCCATTTGTCGTTTGCCATGAAGCAATGCATCAATTTATCTTTCACCTGAAACGCTACATCCATTTATCTTTCGCTTGAAGCCCAACATCCATTTATCTTTCACCCAAAACCCAACATCCATTTGTCTTTCAGTCAAAGCCCAACATCCATTTGTCTTTCACTCAAAGCTATTCATCCATTTGTCTTTCACCCAAAGCCCAACATACATTTGTCTTTCACGCAAAGCTATTCAACCATTTGTCTTTCACACAAAGCTATTCATCCATTTGTCTTTCACCCAAAGCCCAACATCCATTTATCTTTCACCCAAAGCTCTACATCCATTTGTCTTTCACCCAAAGCCCAACATCCATTTGTCTTTCACCCAAATCCCAACATCCATTTGTCTTTCACCCAAAGCTCAACATCCATTTATCTTTCGCTTGAAGCCCAACATCCATTTATCTTTCACCCAAAGCTCTACATCCATTTGTCTTTCACCCAAAGCCCAACATCCATTTATCTTTCACCCAAAGCCCAACATCCAAATGTCATTCACTCAAAGCCCAACATCCATTTGTCTTTCACTCTCACTCATGGCGATAAATTCCCAGAAATTAGATCTGATCATCTCGAGATTGCTTTGTTTAAAGTTGTTAGTATTTGTTTATCAAATGATATCAATTAACTTGTATATAATGTACTGGTTTATTGACAGATGATATTAAAAACAGAGTTGGCAGGCCATCCAGTAAAACTTGTAGATGTTGTGGACCCAGCACTTCTAACAGGTCAGTAGTCAGTGTCTGTATGCACACACTTTAAACCTTAAAATTTACTACAGACGGATACTTAGTCCTGTGGTTAACACGATGGACTGGGAATCCAGGGATCGCAGGTTTGATCCACCTTCTGACCCTAATAAAATTAACAATCTTCCAGATGGGACGTTAAACCAAGGTCTTGTGTTGGTGCTTTACATCGTGCACATAAAAGAACCAGAGGAAATTCTGGAATGGGTCTCTGTCTGTATCATTGCACTGCCCTCCAAAAATCTAAAATGACTAATCTCTTCAAGAAGCATCGCTCATATGGGCAACCGGTAGCGACGATAAATAAACGTAAAAAACACAATGTTATAAACTGATATTATAATAAATTTATTTTCAAATTTAAAATAAATTAACATAATAACAAAGTTCTAGCAATCACTCTATAACATTAAATCCAACACTACTTACCTACCTTAGCACCTAATGAGACACATCGCTAATTTTCTATTACCTCCCTTGGCAGATAAAGTCTGGTTTATCCCAAAATATAAATACCTGGTATGTTGCTGTACGATAAATGTGATTTTATCAAAATTGTGTTAATTAACTGATAACATTGTTTTACAAATAAGTAGCCATTGCATATACTGTAGGAGATCTGTGGAGATATAGTAATTTAATAATTATAAGAAGCGATAGTGGAATAAAATTGCTAGCATGTTGTGCAAAGGAAACAATGATAAAAACGGAGGAAAACAGTTAATATGACCTATCTCCTTATAGGGAGTATTCAGGGGCAGTAACTCACCGATGTCTCATTTTCTGATTACCTGGCAGAGTGTCAATTGTTAACTTTCTTTATTTCACAACGATTCCGAAGAAAGTTTTAACAACTTATATTAATCACTTTCCTTGGCACATGTGAGAAAGCATAAATGTGGTCATTCTTGTGGGAGGAAACCGGAGTACCCTGAGAAAACCCACCTGTCCGATCTGGTGACCATCGAACCATCTCACATACAACCCGGTCCGAGGATCAAACCCGGGTTGCATTGGTGAGAAGCGATCGCGCTAACCACTGCGCTAACATTCAATTAACACCAGTGACCTGAGGGAACCTGGTTTATTCACACCAGTGACCTGAGGGAACCTGGTTTATTAACACCGGTGATCTGAGGGAACCTGGTTTATTCACACCCCCTGGGGCGACTTCTTTTGTATTGTATGGATTTAGGAACGATTCAATAGAAAACATTGATGTGTCTGACATTTAATTTCATTTTCGCCAATTTTTGGTATTTTTATGTCTCCAGGAGAAATATTTTCTGGGCCATATAATTTTCACACTGACCATATGTTCGTCCATTGTAAATTCTTCAACTATGGAGGGATTTCGAAACTAATGTACCACACATGTTTGCTATAAAGATATGAATGATTTATCTAACAGATCCGTCGCTTCAATGTCTTGCATCTTTATCAATACGTGTCCATCTTGCCTCATTTAGATGGCCATATTATATAACCGTAATAGTTTAAAGCGACACTACATCAGTGAAAACGCAAATGTCTGCAGAATGTAATTTGCTATTATATGATATAATTTCTTTCCAAATATTTGCCTCAAAAACCTAGTATTTCAACAATTAAACAAATGTCGTATACGCTGTTTGTTGGCATAGCAAAATAATGTAAATAGGGTCGATATTTATGTGTAATACAAAGCGTTTATTTCTGAATAACACGAGTTATGGTACAGATTTGCCATTATATCTCATGTACCTATGTATATTTATTTGTAGACTAATCTTAATTAAATTATCTCTAACCGATAGTATTGCGTGTTTAGTATTGACATCAATGACAACAAACGTCAATTCAGGAGCGTGGGTGACTGTACTACAACTGTGTTTCTAATGCACGTATAGTTCAGCTGCGAGTACTCAACTGACAATTAACAAAGTTATTTGTGCATTTATATTATACTGTTTGTTATTTTTATGTTATATTTCGGGTTTTACGCCTGCATCAGCACCATTTCGGGGTATATCGCCGGCGGGCAGTTTACCTAACAACACCTTTCCTGGGCAAGCTCCAGCGGTTAACCAGTACTTGGGTGCACCAACCTCCGTAAGAAACTGCCAACTTTCTCATATAAATGAGACACGGCCTGAGCGGGGCTCGAACCCGTGACCATCAGTGATGATATGTTACAGTCAGCGACCTTAACCACTCGACCACGGAGGCGGACAATATACTGTTTGTACATACATATTAATAATGATTTGTAAATATGTTATGCTCTTCAGAAATGGAGGAAATAAAAGTATCTATCTATCTAGTTATATGAAATCCTACGTTCACGTTAGAAAGTTTGTATACCACAAAAACACTGTTCATTGATTCAATGTTAGTGTTCAATGTATTCAGAAGAATTTGTAGTAGCATTGCATATATATGTGAAAAAAATGCATTGTATTTACTTTTTGCGATGTAATGTCGCTTTAAAGCACAATAAAGAATTTTTGTTCAGAAATGTTGTAGCAGAGATTTTTATGTTTAAAAGCATTCGTGATTTGAACAAGGCAAAAAGCCACATAAAATTAACTCTTTTCAGATGTAGCAAGCATCCTTGGCTGCCAAGTGGTAATAATTCCACATAAAATTAACTCGTTCATTGAGATGTAGCAAGCATCCTTGACTTCCAAGGGGTAATAATTCCACATAAATTAACTCGTTCATTGAGATGTAGCAAGCATCCTTGGCTTCCAAGGGGTAATAATTCCACATAAAATTAACTGTTTCATTGAGATGTAGCAAGCATCCTTGGCTTCCAAGGGGTAATAATTCCACATAAAATTAACTCTTTCATTGAGATGTAGCAAGCATCCTTGGCTTCCAAGGGGTAATAATTCCACATAAAATTAACTCTTAGGTGTATCGAGCATCCTTGGCTGCCAAGGGGTAATAATTCCACATAAAATTAACTCTTTCATTCAGATGTATCGAGCATCCTTGGTTGCCAAGAGGTAATATTCCACATAAAATTTACTCTTTCAGATGTATCGAGCATCCGTGGCTACCAAGGGGACATAACTCATGCGGCAGCAGGAACCGTAGCGTACCATAAATGTTTGAGCTGTATTGTTGTAAAATGCAAGGTTAGCAAAATTATTTTGAAAGTATCGCCGTAATCGTCATAATATATTCAACTTCTTCAGTATTTGCCGGATGATTGTTTAAAGTTTAAACTTTATTTATTTTAAAATGATTGCGAAACAAGCTTTAACAACTCTTGTTGACTCGGATGAAAGCGTAAATGTGGTGATTCGTGTGGGAGGAAACCAGAGTACCCGGAGAAAAAACACCTGTCCGATCTGGCCATCTCACATACTTCCCGGTCAGAGGATCGAACCCGGGTCACATTGGTGAGAAACGAGCGCACTAACAACTGCGCTAATCGGATGATGGTTATCTATAGTCTCTGCTGCCTAGCAACTCTTCCTAGTTAATTAAGTCAATTCGAAATAAATATTTTGATATAGGCCGAAATTCTAAACCTCAATGTTGCATATTTAACTCACTTGAGCTATGATCTAGACGAACTACTTTTATGCAGTGTCTCGGTGTCTAACCGCCTCCGTGGTCGAGTGATTATGGTCACTGACTTGTATACCACTGTAGCCTATCATCACTGATGGCTACAGGTTCGAGCCCCGCATATTTATATGAAAAAGTTGACAGTTTCTTATGGAGCTTTCTGCACCGAGTACTGGTTAATCACTGGAGCCTGCACAGGAAAGGTGTTGTTAGGTAAACCTCCCGTCGTTGATATGGACAACATATAGCGACGTTAAATAAACTTTGTTGCTATGCAGTTTTGTGATGATTTTTGTTACTTTTGCAGACTGGTTTGATTGGTTTCCGCAGTATTATCTTAAAGAAAAAACTGACGGCTGTGGATTTCTTCAACGGGTATATAAATAAGAACAATAGCACGAAATTTACGAGCCTCGAAAATGACTTAAATAAATACATTAAGGTTGAGAAAATTTGCCAGTCGAATGGTTGACGAGAATGCCAGCAATGAACAGTTAGGTTTTTACATTGAGAAGTGTAATGGATGCAGCCATCTTGGATTTGTCATATCACATGACTCTTGTGAAAGCAATACATTAAATGTACCAATTCTGTTAAAATGTTCATATTCATGTGGAGCTTGTTTTATATACAGTCAAACCTTTCTTAAGCAGCCAGCCAAGGGAATCACAGAAAGTGGCTGCTTAGTACAGGTGGCTGCCTAATAGAGGTCAAATGTATAGCAAAACAACATATTGGGAATCTGGAAACTGGCTGCTTAATGCAGGTTGGCTGCTTAATAGAGGTGACCACTAGCACAGGTTTGACTGTATATATATATATAGTGTGTGATTTACATGGTTGGAGAAATTAGCATGAGGTTGCATCATTTTCTATCATAAAAGCATTTTTCAGCTTAAAATAAAAAGGTGCGAACGGTCCGGAGTTTGAGCCCTGCTGGAGCCGTTACGATTGTGCCCTTAGGCAAGGCACTTAAATTCCACGTTGACTCTTCTCTCTCCCTCGTGGTGATGGATTCCATCAGGAATGAGGTCTCGAGAGTGATTAATATAAGTTGTAAGAACTTGTTTTGCAATCGAGCTAAAATAAATTTGTATAAACTAAAATAAAAAGGTTTATTTGTTTACGTGAATGATCGAATAATATTTTTCTGTTGAACATAGAAAGCTATTATTATGGTCTCTGTGGCCGAGTGGTTAAGACATCCACATACGGAGGGGGAGATCGAAGGTTCGAACCTTGTCAGGGGTTCGTTCTGATATGGCGTGGTGAGCCGCCAACTAGTTAAATAATGGTTACCGATTGCCTACCAGCCTGGCGCCTGGCACACAAGCATAGGATTCCGGAAGTACTGATATTCATAAAAGAGGTGTCTCAGTCAGAACTGGATGGCTGGCCCTTTGAATAGGGGTGACACTATAATAAACAGACACTAATATCATTCCTGGCTAGCGTCACTCGTGATAATAATGCTTTTAATGTTCATTCGGTGAAATATAATTTGTTCGTACACTGAAACAAATAACTTATTATTCCACTGATAAATTTCTATATTTCATTGGCAAGTATAAAATAAGAGATTAGTAAATCAATCAATTTAATGAAATCTTGCATTGATTTGGGATTGAGGATTGAGCCCATCTTGAGCCCTGTCTCATTTATATGAAAAAGTTGGCAGTTTCTTAGGCAGGTTGGTGCACCAAATACTGGTTAACCGCTGGAGCCTGCCCAGGAAAGGTGTTATTAGGTAAACTAGCCGCCTACAATATAAGTCCAAAATGGTGCTGATGAAGGCTAAATCACAAAACAAACAAACAATGCTATGATGGTTTAACTTGGGGTTTACATGCTCTAGTCAGTAACAAAATGTTTACCTGGTACCCATTTGGAGATGTTCCTGGCTTGAGAAATTAATGATTTATTATTGCTTGCTGTCTTTCAAACAACTTAAATTATGGTAATATTGCAATAATTATCATCAAGTTTTATTGAGAATGTAGGCACACGAGGGCGGGCATTTTTAGGGAACTGGTGCGGCTTCAAACAGGGGAAACACTATTACCTACCTACATAATGGAGCCAGATATTATTTTACATGATAGGCCAACCATAAGCTGTGCGGCTTTCTGTCTAATCCCTTTTAGCTCACCTGAGCAAAGCTCATCTAAGCTATTGTTATCACAATGTGCATGGCCTAAAATAAATGGTTTGGTTCGGCTAACCCGACCCTACCTATAAAATCATGCCAACCCTAGCGTTTTTAGAGACCGATCCGAAAAAGAACGTTAATTTCTTTTTGTTATCCTTTTCGAGTTTTACTGTACTTTTCGCTACTTTTTGCTCAGTATCACATAGACGATCATAAAGACGCTATGCCTATGAACGCCCTGCCCTGTACGTCAAGCGTCTTGTAACACTGAACGACAAAATAAAAATGTCAGTTATAAATATTTGGAAAACGCATTGCAGTCAACATAACATCCCAGAAAGGCGTGTTTTTAAACTTTTATCACCTCACCAACAACAACATCCGCACAAATCGAAGAAGAATATCAATGTAAACCAGATGGATTGTCAGAGGTGTCGATGGCAAAAACCGCCCATAGACCATCTTGAACGACAGGGGAAAAAATCCGACCTACATGTACCCTACATAACAATTTCTGGCATGTTACCCGAACCAAACCATTTTTTTAGGCCTCAGTAACCATTTGATGTATAGCCATTTACGGTCATGATACTTGGGTAGGTGGGGGATTACATAATTGATATTATCACGTCATTACGCAATCCAAGATGGCCGCTGTCTAAAAATAACACAAATTCTCACAAACCATCTCACAAACCACTGGTTGGATTTTGGGCAGTTGGTAGGAATGATCCATGTATAGTGCTCTTCCAAAGTTGTTAAAATGGTGACACAGGGGTAAACAATGGAGTCAGGTGAGCGATATAGGGTATACCGGCCATCATGGCTGGCCCATTTATTTCAATGAGAGATGTCGGTCAGTTACTGCCCCTGAATACTCTCTAAAAGTATGTAGGTCACTTAAGGTGTTTCCTCTGTTTTTATCGTTGTTTCCTTTGCACTACATGCCATCAACTTTCTCATCTTATAATTATTATGTCGCTATATCTCGACATATATCCTAAAGTATACCCAATGGGTAAAAATCTGTAATTTTTTTATCAATTAATTAACATGATTTGGATGAAATCACATTTATCATAACGTAACTACATCCAGTTAGGGAACAACTGTAAAAACAAAGGATTCCAACTGAAAGAACCGCTATACATTTAGGGATAAATCAGACTTTAGCTGCCAAGGGAGGTAATAGAAAAGCCAATTGATGACGTTCCTCATTGTTTTATATAATCTTGTATTGACTGAAAATAAATATGTTTCTAAAACATGTTTAAGTCACTTTCATTATTGTGGGGCGTGGTCAATACTAGTCCAACTATTTAGACTTGAAAAAAGTAACATTTTACTATCAAGGCATTTTTCAAATAACAAATGGTGACAGACAGACCCGCACGTGATTAATCCGCAATAACCATTACTTAAGAAGAGTTCCCCCACATGAATAGCAATGATAAGAAATGAAATAAACCGTCGTCACATGATTACATACCCGAAATCAATATTCAATGCATACAGAGATAATACATTGAACAAGTTTCCGAAGTTTATCTAGATAGGGCCTACAGATAGATATACAGTTACATGAACTAGAACAGATACATTTTATTTTGAGTACCACCAAGATAGCAATCAACAGTGTTTATATTAGATATAAAGATAAACACCCACAAAAAAAACCAACATTACACATTTAAGTTGGATGTAGACTTGTGATGATCTGAATTAAAGGAAGCCGCATCGTTTTATTTGTTAATTTAAGAAAATTGTAGTTTGAACTAGATAAATTCCAAAATGGCGTCAGGTGGCAATTTATCACGGACATTAGAAGGGGGACACGAGCCGTTCTATGAGTTTGCCTGTACCCTGTGCGCTGTAGACGAGAGGCACGTAGAAGCAACGAAATACTGCGTGGAATGCGCCATCTACATATGTGCTCGTTGTATCCAGAAACACGACCTATTCCCCCTAAACAAGAGGCACACAATGGTGGATCAGACACAGTTTGCGACAGCCGGATTATCTGCTCTAGTGTCGTTTCCGACGAAACGCTGCAAGAAACACCCCAGCGAAATGATCAACATGTTCTGTGGAAACCACGATGTTGTCTGCTGCAGCGTGTGTAAGGCACTCGACCACAGGTAGTTGTACTGCTGCAGCGTGTGTAAGGCACTCGACAACAGGTAGTTGTACTGCTGCAGCGTGTGTAAGGCACTCGACCACAGGTAGTTGTACTGCTGCAGCGTGTGTAAGGCACTCGACCACAGGTAGTTGAATTAAATATCTATAAAAGATACTTATGAGAGATATTATGGTCAAATTGATATTATTTCACTTCTTTCGGCTACAATCGATTAGTAGACGACTCATTGCAGGTGTGTTGTACGTTTATTTAACGTCACTACCGGTTGCCCAGGTGTGCTTTACGTGGCACTACCGGTTGCCCAGGTGTGCTTTACGTGGCACTACCGGTTGCCCAGGTGTGTTTTACGTTTATTTAACGTCGCTACCGGTTGCCCAGGTGTGCTTTACGTTTATTT
>CM026392.1:10760810-10778251 GCA_014843695.1 Archivesica marissinica
CATATATTCTCCCGGGGTGATATTATAGAGTTGCATTATTTGTGGAAACGAATAAAATTGATTTTGTCTGTAATTGTATATATGTTCTATATATTGAATCCCCTTATTAAACCAGTATTTATAAAACAAATATGGAATTATCATGTTTCTTTATGTACGAATTGTTCCAAAGTAGTTGTTTGGATATGTTTTCTACCGTTTCCACGTAATTTGCACTTGACCATGCCTTTAATATTTCTTTTAAAAACTGAGATTTTATTTCAAAACGGGAAATGTCAGTTGAACTAACATTACTTTTAAAAACGAAGTCAATTCCATATTTCTCCAGCATATTTTCATACATTTGTACCCATTTTGATTCTTTTTGAAATATTATTCGTTTTATCCAACTAGCCTTTAATGATGTAACAAAGTGTTCTATATCCAACTTTCCCCACCCCCTTGTCATAGTCTTAGATAATTTGTTTTTCTAGCTATTTTATCAGGTTTATTATTCCACAGAAATTTATACATGACATCCTTTAATTCTTTAAGTGTCATAAGTGTATTTACAGGTCATTTGGATTACTTAAAACTGTTAAGGGATATATATGTTTTGGGAAAGCAAATGTTTTTAATACTGTTATTTTTCCTATTAAAGACAGGTTCCATTTGTTCAAACAATGTTCAAACGATAGCATTTTATTTGTTACGTTAAGATGTTGCATATTATTGACATTATTACTGAATGTTATTCCCAAAGTAGTTGCTTGCTCTGACGTCCAATTACATTTCTTCTTTTTACAGTATATTCTTTCACTATGTCTCATCAAACCTACTCTGAGAACGGTGCATTTGGATTTGTTCAACGTTAAACCTGATATAATTCCAAAGTCGTCAAGTGTATTGATTAATGTAGTAACTGATTTTTCTGAACCTTCTAAGAGGAAACTAGCATCGTTAGCAAAAAGTGTTTGTTTTATGTCTATTCCGTGCGCTTTTATTCCAGATATATCCGTGTTATTGTTGACTTCAATAGATAATAATTCTATACATATAATGAAAATATATGGCGAAAGTGGGCATCCTTGGCGTACACCCTGTTTTATTTGAAAAAAGTCTTGACATATGTCCATTATTGGGCTATACAAGATTTGGCATCTTTGTAAAATAATTTTATCCAATCATTTGTATTGAGACCGAAATCTTCAAGACATTTGTACATAAAACGGTGGTCGATACTGTCGAATGGTTTATTAAAATCTGAAAAGAATATCAAGCCTGGGTCGTTGTTTTCATTTACATAATTAATAACCTCTTCAATTGTTCTAACATTTTCACCAATGTATCGCCCTTTTATGAAACCGGTTTGGTCAGTACTTATAATAATATCTAAAAATGGTTTAATTCTATTTGCAATTACCTTTGTTGCTATTTTGTAATCTACATTAAGGAGTGATATTGGTCTCCAGTTATTGATTGATAGGAGGTCTTTGTCCTTCTTTGGTAACATTGTAATAATACTTTGGTTTTGTAATTCAGACAACTCGGTTTTTTTTGGTTTTTTGTTTGTTTTTTTTCTCTAAAGAATAATGTCGTCCACCTCCGTGGTAGAGTGGTTAAGGTCGCTGACTTGTATACCACTGTAACCTATCATCACTGATGGTCACGGGTTCGAGCCCCGCTCAGGCTGTGTCTCATTTATATGAAAACATTGGTAGTTTCTCACGGAGGTTGGTGCACCCAAGTACTGGTTAAACGCTGGAGCCTGCCCAGGAAAGGTGTTGTTAGGTAAACTGCCCGCCGGCGATATAGCCCAAAATGGTGCTGATGCAGGCGTAAAACCCGAAATATAACATATTGATATGCTGTTTCTCTAGGGCTAAGATCCGGGATACCTCTTTTTTTAATGTTATTTCTCCTGATGTATTGTTTGGATTCATTCTCAAACTGTTTTCTGTCGTCGTTAAATGTTTGAATTGTCTCTTTGAGATCATCATTCTCGCATACCTTATTCGCAATGCTTGTCTCCAATGTCGCAATTTTTGTTTTCAGACGGTCATTTTCTTGATCTCTGTCAAATAACATGCCCTCTAGAATTTCCATTGTTTGTTCCACTGATTCAACAGTCCATCCTTCATTTCTCTAAGTAATTCTTTCATCGTTTCTCTTAGGGACCCATCACCTTTTATTATCACATTCTCAAACCTTTCATTTATTTTCTTTATTGACCCGTCTAATGTTTCAAGTTTATGTTTTTCATTTGTGACATTAGTTCTGTTGTATCCATGTCCGATACTGCGGATTGAATGGTGTCCATCTTTTTCTGCTTCTTTTTCTTTTGTTTTCCTTTTTCCCCCTCCTCAATTGTACTTAGTTCTAATTCACTAATATAACGATGTAAATATTAATGAAACATATAGAGGAAGCAATTGGGCCTTTCAGATTATACAAATTCTTGATAATTGTGGACTATCAAATTATTGGGAAGAGCAGATGATCACAACAGCGGAATTTAAAATATTGAAAACTCGTTTACATGATATATATTACCAAGAATGGACTGCAAGAATAAATAATTCTACTCGTTTAGATACTTATGCAAAAATAAAACATGCTTTTCAATTTGAAAAATATTTAGATTTTATAAAAGAGAAGAAATTCCGCATTCACTAAATTACGGTTGTCATCACATACCCTCGAAATAGAAAGAGGTAGATATATTAATTTATCTAGAAATGACCGAACTTGCCAACATTGTAATTCAAATACCTTGGAAAATGAATACCATTTTCTACTAGTTTGCTCAAAATTCAGAGACCTTAGAAATAAGCATCTGAAACAGTATTATTGTCATTGGCCTAATATGCACAAAATGAAAAATGTATTCTGTAAAAAATCGAAAACCACCATTCTAAATATTTCCAAATATATATATTTTGCAAATTTATCAAGAGTATGACCACATTATGTCTTCAACCCATTGAATATATAACTGAACTGTATTGTAAACATGCTTAACGTCTAGTCATAATGAACATTCATGGTATTATACACTCAAGAAATTATCACGTTTTGCTACCATGGACGTTCATTCTGATAATTTCTACTATTTTTCATTATTGTACATGTTGTAAGTATACACGTGTATATCATATGTAATACATGCTTCTCTGTAAACCATGTTTCCAATTGTATATATATGCTTACTATAAGCAATGCTATTGTGCTTTATGTAATAAAATGTTGAATTGAATTGAATAATACTTGAGTGCTCACTACGTTTTCGTTTTGAATCATCTTCAATCAATTTTACATTGTCCGCCATACTTTTATTTCATTTTGGCGTGAGGCCTTTGTGAATCATAATTATAGATTCAAATGTCTTCATTACCTTTCTAAACAATAAGCTTCAAAATGTCACCGATTAAAGAAAATGTCTTACTATGTATCATATCCTATTTCCATTCCTTTCTGTTAATATTAAATAAAATATCACATTTTAATAAGAGCTGATATTATTTACATATTGTTCATAGGTTACACCGTAACCGTATACCGTATTTACCCACATATAATTATATAGTATATTATTTACCGTATAATTCCAACTCGGTGGTCGACTTGTATATACCACTGTACAATATCATCACTGATGGTCACTGGTACGAGCCCCACCCAGACCGTGTCTCTTTATACGATAAACTTGGCAGTTTCTTACGGATGTTGGTGCACCGGAAATATAGCCAGGATGGTGCTGATGAAGGCGTAAAACCCAAACAAACATTATATACTGTATGTATACTCACATAAGTTGACCCTAAGTTCGCCATATCCACTACACCATGGAGGCTCCATCGCGGTGATTGTAGTGTCCTTAGACTTAGACAAGAAACTTAATCCACATAAATCCACATAAATCCACATGGGCCTACACACGTTTGTGTAATTGTTATATTATTTATGTTTTTCTTGTGACCTATTTCTCCGTTTTTCATTTCCAGTTTTGACATTGGTCCTCTACTGTTACAAAGACAATTTGTAGTACCACAAAGGAGTACATCCTTCCAATTGGCTGATATTCTTGGACGATTCGGGGCTAGCATGGTAAACAGTTTGACCTTTAATATTTATACTTAGTTTATACAAATTTATTTTAGCTCGATTGCGAAACAAGTTCTTTCAAATTATATAAATCACTCTCGAGACCTCATTCCTGATGGAATCCATCGCCATGAAGAGGCAATGTGGAATTTAAATGCCTTGCCTAAGGCCGTTACGGCTCCAGTGGGGCTCGAATTATTTATATTTGACTATGTTTAATGAAAGAAATAGCACGCTGTAGCTAGGCGAAATGAGCAGATAACAAATGTGTAATATTATACTTATTATTCCTAGAAAGTAGAGCTTGCGACATTTCATATATTCTCATTTTACCCTTTGCATGTCTCCGATTTAGGTGTCGTACAAATATTCATTAGTATGAAATATATAACTTATTTATTTTACAACGATTGCAAAACAAGATTTAGTAGCCACTATATTAATTGCTCATGTTGCCACGGATGAACACGATTTTGCGTTCATTTGTGTGGCAGGAAACGGGAGTCCCTGGAGAAAACCTATGTGTATGAAATGACGACCACCGTATCATATTACATACTTCCCGAATTCAGGGTTCCCTCTGTCTGAATGTTTGTCTGCGCCACTTCTGTCGCCAATTGAAAAACACTGGAGCCAATTAAAAAAACTTGGAGCCAACTAAGAGCCATATAGTTCACAAATAAATATTTGAAGCCATGCATTTGACAAAACATGTGCCCCAAAAAAAAATGTTGCGCCAAATATGTTCGTCAATTCACAAGATTTAGCGCCAATATTTGTTTGTTGACGTAATTGGCGTCCCACAGCGGGAACCATGCCCGATGATCGAACCAGGGTTGCATTTGTGAGTAGCGAGGGCGCTAATCACTAATCAGACAGACATCATGCAGCATGGTCTACTGCATGTGACTCTATATAGCTATGCAGGGTACCAGTCAATCTATGTATGTAGGGTACCAGTCAATGTATGTATGCAGGGTACCAGTCAATGTATGCATGCAGGGTACCAGTCAATGTATGTATGCAGGGTACCAGTCAATGTGTGCATGCAGGGTACCAGTCAATGTATGTATGCATGGTACCAGTCGATGTATCTATACAGGGTACCAGTCAATGTATCTATGAATGGTACCAATCAATGTATCTATGCAGGGTACCAGTCGATGTATCTATGCAGGGTACCAGTCAATGTATCTATACAGGGTACCAGTCAACGTATCAATGCATGGTACCAGTCAATGTATCTATGCAGGGTACCAGTCAATGTATCTATACAGGGTACCAGTCAATGTATCTATGAATGGTACCAATCAATGTATCTATGCAGGGTACCAGTCGATGTATCTATGCAGGGTACCAGTCAATGTATGTATGCAGGGTACCAGTCAATGTATGTATGCAGGGTACCAGTCAATGTATGTATGTAGGGTACCAGTCAATGTATCTATGCAGGGTACCAGTCAATGTATATATGCATGGTACCAGTCAATGTATCTATGCAGGGTACAAGTCAATGTAAATATGCATGGTACCAATCAACATAATTATCGTGTTTGTTTTACAGATGTTGGAATGCCTGAAGGATCTTCCCAAACTGGAGAGATTTGAACACGAGCAGGATGACAGTGGGATAACTTACGGTAATAAGTCGTAGAGAATTGTGGTATTTGTTTAAAGCCCCACTTGGTACCTCTCACCGATATACTATAATAGGTCATTTGAGTAGTCATGGAGAGAGGAATTGAAACATAAATTACTTATATACCGACTGACCTGAATCATAAATTACTTATATACCGACTGTCCTGAATCATAAATTACTTATATATACCGACTGTCCTGAATCATAAATTACTTATATACCGACTGACCTGAATCATAAATTACTTATATACCGACTGTCCTGAATCATAAATTACTTATATACCGACTGTCCTGAATCATAAATTACTTATATACCGACTCTCCTGAATCATAAATTACTTATATACCGACTCCTGAATCATAAATTACTTATATACCGACTGACCTGAATCATAAATTACTTATATACTGACTCTCCTGAATCATAAATTACTTATATACCGAATCTCCTGAATCATAAATTACTTATATACCGACTGTCCTGAATCATAAATTACTTATATACCGACTGTCCTGAATCATAAATTACTTATATACCGACTCTCCTGAATCATAAATTACTTATATACCGACTCTCCTGAATCATAAATTACTTATCTATCGACAGTCCTGAATTATAAATTACTTATATACCGACTGACCTGAATCATAAATTACTTATATACCGACTGACCTGAATCATAAATTACTTATATACCGACTCTCCTGAATCATAAATTACTTATATACCGACTGTCCTGAATTATAAATTACTTATATACCGACTGTCCTGAATCATAAATTACTTATATACCGACTCTCCTGAATCATAAATTACTTATATACCGACTGATCTGAATCATAAATTACTTATATACTGACTCACCTGAATCATGAATTACTTATATACTGACTCTCCTGAATCATAAATTACTTATATACCGACTGACCTGAATCATAAACTACTTATATACCGACTGACCTGAATCATAAACTACTTATATACCGACTGACCTGAATCATAAATTACTTATATACCGTCTGTCCTAAATCATAAATTACTTATATACTGACTGTCCTGAATCATACATTACTTATATACTGACTGTCCTATTACATAAATTACTTATATACTGACTGTCCTATTACATAAATTACTTATATACCGACTGTCCTGAATCATAAATTTCTTATATACCGACTGTCCTGAATCATAAATTTCTTATATACCAACTGTCCTGAATCATAAATTTCATATATACTGAACGTTGTAAGAACTTGTTTCGCAATCATGTTACATTAAATTTGTATAAACTAAATCCATCCTTTTTAACAGTTTCTATTAAGGTTTACATTATTGAAATTTAAATAATCTTATTTTGACTACTTTCAGCTCTCGATCGTGGCTCCGTTTCTCCGTACCGAATCATAATAACAAAGAATTTAATGTGCATACACCATCTTTAGCATGTTTCATTAGCTTACTTGAGCACATGCGTTGTCGTCCATCGGCCTGCGGCGGCCATTGTCAACATTTTGCTTCATTCCACATCTCCTTAAACAGTGATCTAAGAATCATGAAACTTCATTGCAATTATCATTGATCCCACAATAGGGCCCTATTAGCCCTTTCAGATTTTCACCTTGGGTGGGCGATCCAGGGCCTTCATGGCCTGGCCCTCTTGTTATATATCTTTGCCCATTACTGTTTCTGTATAATATTCATGTCATGAAAGTTACATCATTGGTGTTTCTGTGAAATATGCATGTCATGAAAGTTACATCATTTGTGTTTCTGTGAAAAATGCATGTCATGAAAGTTACATCATTTGTGTTTCTGTGAAAAATGCATGTCATGAAAGTTACACCATTTGTGTTTCTGTGAAATATGCATGTCATGAAAGTTACATTATTCTTATTATTTCAGCACACAAATTGAAACACCGTAGTGCTAACATAGACTGGGAGAATCAGACAGCCAGGGAGGTAGACCATCAGTACCTGGCCATCTCAGAACTGGTTTGTATTTACTTCACACGCAGTTTGCTTAGCAAAGTTTACTTAACAAATTAGCTTTGTCTTTCACCCGAAACCCTACCCAAAGCTCTTCATCCATTTGTCGTTTGCCACGAAGCAATGCATCAATTTATCTTTCACCTGAAGCGCTACATCCATTTATCTTTCGCTTGAAGCCCAACATCCAGTTGTCTTTCACCCAAAGCCCAACATCCATTTGTCTTTCACCCAAAGCCCAACATCCATTTGTCTTTCACCCAAAGCCCAACATACATTTGTCTTTCACCCAAAGCCCAACATCCATTTGTCTTTCACTCAAAGCCCGACATCCATTTGTCTTTCACTCTCACTCATGGCGATAAATTCCCAGAAATTAGATCTGATCATCTCGAGATTGCTTTGTTTAAAGTTGTTAGTATTTGTTTATCAAATGATATCAATTAACTTGTATATAATGTACTGGTTTATTGACAGATGATATTAAAAACAGAGTTGGCAGGCCATCCATTAAAACTTGTAGATGTTGTGGAACCAGCACTTCTAACAGGTCAGTAGTTGTCTGTATGCACACACTTTAAACCTTAGAATTTACTACAGACGGATACTTAGTCCTGTGGTTAACACGATGGACTGGGAATCCAGGGATCGCAGGTTTGATCCACCTTCTGACCCTAATAAAATTAACAATCTTCCAGATGGGACGTTAAACCAAGGTCTTGTGTTGGTGCTTTACACCGTGCACATAAAAGAACCAGAGGAAACTCTGGAATGGGTCTCTATCTGTATCATTGCACTGTCCTCCAAAAATCTAAAATGACTAATCTCTTCAAGAAGCGTCGCTCATATGGGCAACCGGTAGCGACGATAAATAAACGTAAAACACACAATGTTATAAACTGATATTATAATAAATTTACAGTCAAACCTGTCTTAAGCAGCCAGTCAAGGGAATCACAAAAAGTGGCTGCTTAGCACAGGTGGCTGCTTAATAGAGGTCAAATGTATAATAAAACAACATATTGGGAATCTGGACACTGGCTGCTTAATACAGGTTGGCTGCTTAATGGAGGTGACCACTAACACAGGTTTGACTGTATTTTCAAATTTAAAACAAATTAACATAATAACAAAGTTCTAGCAATCACTCTATAACATTAAATCAAACACTACTTACCTACCTTAGCACCCAAAATATAAATACCCGGTATGTTGCTGTATGATAAATGTGATTTTATCAAAATTGTGTTAATTAATTGATAATATTGTTTTACAAATTAGTAGCCATTGCATATACTGTAGGAGATCTGTGGAGATATAGTAATTTAATAAGTATAAGAAGCGATAGTGGAATAAAATTGCTAGCATGTTGTGCGAAGGAAACAATGATAAAAACGGAGGAAAACAGTTAATATATCTCCTTATAGGGAGTATTCAGGGGCAGTAACTCACCGATGTCTCTCATTTTCTGATTACCTGGCAGAGTGTCAATATTTAACTTTCTTTATTTCACAACGATTCCGAAGAAAGTTTTAACAACTTATATTAATCACTTTCCTTGGCACATGTGAGAAAGCATAAATGTGGTCATTCTTGTGGGAGGAAACCGGAATACCCGGAAAAAACCCACCTGTCCGATCTGGTGACCATCGAACCATCTCACATACAACCCGGTCCGAGGATCAAACCGGGTTGCATTGGTGAGAAGTGAGCGTGCTAACCACTGCGCTAATCTGACAGTCAATTAACACCAGTGACCTGAGGGAACCTGGTTTATTAACACCGGTGATCTGAGGGAACCTGGTTTATTCACACCCCCTGGGGCGACTTCTTTTGTATTGTATGGTTTTAGGAATGATTCAATAGAAAACATTGATGTGTCTGACATTTATTTTCATTTTCGCAAATATTTGGTATTTTTATGTCCCCCGGAGAAATGTTTTCTGGGCCATATCATTTTCACACTGACCATAATGTTCGTCCATTGTAAATTGTTCAGCTATGGAGGGATTTCAAAACTAATGTACCACACATGTTTGTCATAAAGATATGATTTATCTAACAGATCCGTCGCTTCAATGTCTTGCATCTTTATCAATATGTGTCCATCTTGCCTCATTTAGATGGCCATATTATATAACCGTAATAGTTTAAAGCGACACTACATCAGTGAAAACGCAAATGTCTATAGAATGTAATTTGCTATTATATGATATAATTTCTTTCCAAATATTTGCCTCAAAAACTGAGTATTTCAACAATTAAACAAATGTCGTATACGCTGTTTGTTGACATAGCAAAATAATGTAAATAGGGTCGATATTTATGCGTAATACAAAGCGTTTATTTCTGAATAACACGAGTTATGGTACAGTTTTGCCGTTATACCTCATGTATATTTATTTGTAGACTAATCTTAATTAAATTATCTCTAAACGAAAATATCGCGTGTTTAGTATTGACTTCAATGACAACAAACGTCAATTCAGGAGCGTGGGTGACTGTACTACAACTGTATTTCTAATGCACGTATAGTTCAGCTGCGAGTACTCAACTGA
The DNA here is from genome assembly GCA_014843695.1 of Archivesica marissinica. NCBI lineage: Eukaryota > Metazoa > Mollusca > Bivalvia > Venerida > Vesicomyidae > Archivesica > Archivesica marissinica. The sequence continues at coordinate 10,771,088 of CM026392.1, forward strand.
CAATTAACAAAGTTATTTGTGCATTTATATTATACAGTTTGTTATTTTTATGTTATATTTCGGGTTTTACGCCTGCATCAGCACCATTTCGGGCTATATCGCCGGCGGGCAGTTTACCTAACAACACCTTTCCTGGGCAGGCTCCAGCGGTTAACCAGTACTTGGTTGCACCAACCTCCGTAAGAAACTGCCAACTTTCTCATATAAATGAGACACAGCCTGAGCGGGGCTCGAATCCGTGACCATCAGTGATGATAGGTTACAGTGGTATACAAGTAAGCAACCTTAACCACTCGACCACGTAGGGGGACAATATACTGTTTGTACATACATATTAATAATGATTTGTAAATATGTTATGCTCTTCAGAAATGGAGGAAATAAAAGTATATATCTATCTAGTTATATGAAATCCTACTTTCACGTTTGAAAGTTTGTAGACCACAAAAACACTGTTTATTGATTCAATGTTAGTGTTCGATGTATTCAGAAAAATTTGTAGCATTGCATATACATGTGAACAAAATGCATTGTACATGTATTTACCTTTTGCTATGTAATGTCGCTTTAAAGCACAATAAAGAATTTGTTGTTCAGAAATGTTGTGGCAGAGATTTTTATGTTTAAAAGCATTTGTGATTTTAACAAGGCAATAAAGCCACATAAAATTAACTCTTTTCAGATGTATCAAGCATCCTTGGCTGCCAAGGGGTAATAATTCGACATAAAATTAACTCTTTCAGATGTATCGAGCATCCGTGGCTACCAAGGGGACATAACTCATGCGGCAGCAGGAACCGTAGCGTACCATAAATGTTTGAGCTGTATTGTTGTAAAATGCAAGGTTAGCAAAATTATTTTGAAAGTATCGTAATATATTCAACTTCTTCAGTATTTGCCGGATGATTGTTTAAAGTTTAAAGTTTATTTATTTTACAATGATTGCGAAACAAGCTTTAACAACTCTTGTTGACTCGGATGAAAGCGTAAATGTGGTGATTCGTGTCCGATCTGGCCATCTCACATACTTCCCGATCAGAGGAACGAACCCGGGTCACATTGGTGAGAAGCGAGCGCGCTAACAACTGCGCTAATCGGATGATGGTTATCTATAGTCTCTGCTGCCTAGCAACTCTTCCTAGTTAATTAAGTCAATTCTAAATAAATATTTTGATATAGGCCGAAATTCTAAACCTCAATGTTGCATATTTAACTCACTTAAGCTATGATCTAGACGAACTACTTTTATGCAGTGTCTCGGTGTCTAACCGCCTCCGTGGTCGAGTGATTACGGTCACTGTATACCACTGTAACCTATCATCACTGATGGCTACAGGTTCGAGCCCGCTCACACCGTGTTTATTTATATGAAAAAGTTGGCAGTTTCTTACGGAGCTTTCTGCACCGAGTACTGGTTAACTGCTGGAGCCTTCCAAGATAGGTGTTGCTAGGTAAACCTCCCGTTGTTGATATGGACAACCTGTAGCGATGTTAAATACAGTCAAACCTGTGTTAGTAGTCACCTGTATTAAGCAGCCAACCTGTATTAAGCAGCCAGTTTCCTAATATGTTGTTTTATTATACATTTGACATATATTAAGCAGCCACCTGTCCTAAGCAGCCACATTCTCTGATTCCCCTGGCTGGCTGCTTGAGGCAGGTTTAACTGTGAACTTAAATTTGTTGCTATGCTTTGTTGGCAGTTTCTTACGGAGGTTGGTGCACTGAGTACTGGTTAACCACTGGAGCCTGTCCAGGAAAGGTGTTGTTAGGTAAACCTCCCATCGTTGATATGGACAACCTGTAGCGACGTTAAATAAACTTAAATTTGTTGCTATGCAGTTTTGTGATGAATTTTGTTACTTTTGCAGACTGGTTTGATTGGTTTCCGCAGTATTATCTTAAAGAAAAAACTGACGGCTATGGATTTCTTCAACGGGTATATAAATAAGAACAATAGCACGAAATTTACGAGCCTCGAAAATGACTTAAATAAATACATTAAGGTTGAGAAAATTTGCCAGTCGAATGGTTGACGAGAATGCCAGGAATGAACAGTTAGGTTTTTACATTGATAAGTGTAATGGATGCAGCCATCTTGGATTTGTCATGTCACATGACTCTTGTGAAAGCAATACATTAAATGTACCAATTCTGTTAAAATGTTCATATTCATGTGGAGCTTGTTTTATATATAAAGTGTGATTTACATGGTTGGAGAAATTAGCATGAGGTTGCATCATTTTCTACCATAAAAACATTTTTCAGCCTAAAATAAAAAGGTGCGAAAGTTCGAGCCCTGCTGGAGCCGTTACGATTATGCCTTTAGGCAAGTCATTTAAATTCCACGTTGACTCTTCACTCTCCCTCGTGGCGATGGATTCCATCAGGAATGAGGTCTCGAGAGTGATTAATATAAGTTGTAAGAAGTTGTTTTGCAATCGAGCTGAAATAAATTTGTATAAACTAAAATAAAACGGTTTATTTGTTTAAGTGAATGATCGAATAATATTTTCCTGTTGAACATAGAAAGCTATTATTATCGTCTCTGTGGCCGAGTGGTTAAGACATCCACCTACGGAGGGGGAGATCGAAGGTTAGAACCTTGTCAGGGGTTTGTTCTGATATGGCGTGGTGAGCCGCCAACTAGTTAAATAATGGTTACCGATTGCCTACCAGCCTGGCGCCTGGTATACAAGCATAGGATTCCGGAAGTACTGATATTCATAAAAGAGGTGTCTCAGTCAGAACTGGATGGCTGGCCCTTTGAATAGGGGCGACACTATAATAAACAGACACTAATATCATTCCTGGCTAGCGTCACTCGTGATAATAATGCTTTTAATGTTCATTCGGTGAAATATAATTTGTTCGAAACAAATAACTTATTATTCCACTGATAAATTTCTATATTTCATTGGCAAGTATAAAATAAGAGATTAGTAAATCAATCAATTTAATGAATTCTTGCATTGATTTGGGATTGAGGATTGAGCCCATCTCGAGCCGTGTCTCATTTATATGAAAAAGTTGGCAGTTTCTTATGCAGGTTGGTGCACCAAATACTGGTTAACCGCTTGAGCCTGCCCAGGAAAGGTGTTGTTAGGTAAACTATCCGCCTGAAATATAGCCCAAAATGGTGTTGATGAAGGCTTAAATCACAAAACAAACAAACAATGCTATGATGGTTTAACTTGTGTTTTACATGCTCTAGTCAGTAACAAAATGTTTACCTGGTACCCATTTGGAGATGTCCCTTGCTTGAAAAATTAATGATTTATTATTGCTTGCTGTCATTCAAACAACTTAAATTATGGTAATATTACAATAATTATCATCAAGTTTTATTGAGAATTTAGGCACGCGAGGGCGGGCATTTTTAGGGAACTGGTGCGGCTTCAAACAGGGGAAACACTATTACCTATCTACATAATGGAGCCAGATATTATTTTACATGATAGGCCAACCATAAGCTGTGCAGCTTTCTGTCCAATCCCTTTTTAGCTCACCTGAGCAAAGCTCATCTAAGCTATTGTTATCGCAATGTGCCTGGCCTAAAAAATGGTTTGGTTCGGCTAACCCGACCCTACCTATAAAATCATGCCGACCCTAGCGTTTTTAGAGACCGATCCGAAAAAGAAAAAAAACGTTAATTTTTGTTGTTGTCATTTTCGGGTTTTACTGTACTTTTCGCTACTTTTTGCTCAGTATCACATAGACGATCATAAAGACGCTATGCCTATGAACGCCCTGTACGTCAAGCGCCTTGCAACACTGAACGACAAAATAAAAATGTCTGTTATAAATATTTGGAAAACGCATTGCAGTCAACATAACATCCCAGAAACGCGTGTTTTTAAACTTTTATCACCAACAACAACATTCGCACAAATCGAAGAAGAATATCAGTGTACACCAGATGGATTGTTAGAGGTGTCGATGGCAAACACCGCCCATAGACCATCTTGAACGACTGAGAAAAAAAATCCGACCTACATGTACCCTACATAACAATTTCTGGCATGTTACCCGAACCAAACCATTTTTTAGGCCTCAGTAACCATTTGATGTATAGCCATTTACGGTCATGATACTTGGGTAGGTGGGGATTACATAATTGGTATTATCACGTCATTACGCAATCCAAGATGGCCGCTGTCTAAAAATAACACAAATTCTCACAAACCATGTATAGTGCTCTTCCAAAGTTGTTAAAATGGTGACACAGGGGTAAAAAATGGAGTCAGGTGAGCGATATAGGGTATACCGGCCATCATGGCTGGCCCATTTATTTCAATGAGAGATGTCGGTCAGTTACTGCCCCTGAATACTCTCTAAAAGTATGTAGGTCATCTTAAGGTGTTTCCTCTGTTTTTATCGTTGTTTCCTTTGCACTACATGCCATCAACTTTCTCATCTTATAATTATTATGTCGCTATATCTCGTCAGATATCCTACAGTATACCCAATGGGTAAAAATCTGTAATTTTGTTATCAATTAATGAACATGATTTGGATGAAATCACATTTATCATAACGTAGCATCCAGTTAGGGAACAACTGTAAAAACAAAGGATTCCAACTGAAAGAACCGCTATACATTTAGGGATAAATCAGACTTTAGCTGCCAAGGGAGGTAATAGAAAAGCCAATTGATGACGTTCCTCATTGTTTTATATAATCTTGTATTGACTGAAAATAAATATGTTTCTAAAACATGTTTAAGTCACTTTCATTATTGTGGGGCGTGGTCAATACTAGTCCAACTATTTAGACTTGAAAAAAGTAACATTTTACTATCAAGGCATTTTTCAAATAACAAATGGTGACAGACAGACCCGCACGTGATTATCCGCAATAACCATTACTTAAGAAGAGTTCCCCCACATGAATAGCAATGATAAGAAATGAAATAAACCGTCGTCACATGATTACATACCCGAAATCAATATTCAATGCATACAGAGATAATACCTTGAACAAGTTTCCGAAGTTTATCTAGATAGGGCCTACAGATAGATATACAGTTACATGAACTAGAACAGATACATTTTATTTTGAGTCGGCAAGATAGCAATAAACAGTGTTTATATTAGATATAAAGTGTTCACATTTAAGTTGGACCGGTTGCCCAGGTGTGCTTTACGTGGCACTACCGGTTGCCCAGGTGTGCTTTACGTTTATTTATCGGCACTACCGGTTGCCCAGGTGTGCTTTACGTGGCACTACCGGTTGCCCAGGTGTGCTTTACGTGGCGCTACCGGTTGCCCAGGTGTGCTTTACGTGGCGCTACCGGTTGCCCAGGTGTGCTTTACGTTTATTTATCGGCGCTACCGGTTGCCCAGGTGTGCTTTACGTTTATTTATCGGCACTACCGGTTGCCCAGGTGTGCTTTACGTTGATTTATTGGCGCTACCGGTTGCCCAGGTGTGCTTTACGTTTATTTATCGGCGCTACCAGTTGCCTATACACCTCCTGAAGAGATTAGTCATTTTAGATTATTGGAGGATAGTGCAATGATGCATACAGAGACCCATTCGAGAGTCTCCTCTGGTTCCGCTATGTGCACGGTGTACAGCACCGACACGAGACCTCGGTTTAAAGTCCCACCTGAAAGATAGTCCAAATATTTAGACTTGAAAAATGTGGCATTTTACTATCCAGACATTTTTCAAATAACAGAAAGAAAATAATTATGTAGAGGTCTTATTTATAGGACTAACCTGAAAGACTGATAATTATTATTATTTATTCTAGTATTAACCTTGTCACTACGTGGAAGTCATGATAGCGCAGTGGTGCGAAAGGTCCGGAGTCCGAGCCCCACTGGAGCCGTTACGATTGTGCCCTTAGGCAAGGCATTTACATTCCACGTTGCCTCTTCTCTCTCCCTCGTGGCGATGGATTCCCATCAGGAATGAGGTCTCGAGAGTGATTTATATAAGTTGACATAACTTGTTTCGCAATCGAGCTAAAATAAATTTGTATAAACTAACTTTGTCACTGCATATTAAGTTTTTGAGTACAGATAGATAAAAATAAAAAAAGATAGTATAAAGGCAGATAATTGACAAATAGATGTAATTGTTTAAAATGATATTTCACATATTGGCTTCACCTAGTATTTTACAACACAACGACCGATGCCTCAATGGATATAGAGTAAAGTTTCACACATTTACACTATTTAACATGATTTTTCACACATATTATGATCAGCAGATAGTATTTGATTACAGTTCATGCGATGGCACACAGTACATAACGGACGCCGCTAAGGGTATACAGAACAGAACAGAACAGAACAGAAATTTTATTAAGACTTGTACATGGTACATCGTCAAATACATATATACAAATATATATGATGTAAATATATACAACAATTTTATCGTGGTCATGTGGCATATAGAATCTGATAATAATAAGAAAATGCATCTAATTATGATGATGAACAATAATTAGTGCTGATATTGGATTTATGTCATATTATTTAAAAGTGTTATTTTAATGTCAACTGCTTTATTATAGAATAAAGCTAAATTATATAGGATATTTCTTTTATTAGATTGCAACAATTCAATAAACTTAAGCATATTTGGTCTTACAAAATAATATTTCTTTATGTAAAGTTTTCTCCAATCTGAATAGCACGGGCAAACAAGTATAAAATGATATTCGTCTTCTAGGTCGTGTGTATTGCAACACAAACAATAGCGTTCATTTTGTGGAATTCTATTTTGTCCATATCTACCAGTATGTATTCGTAATGAATGTGCAGAAATTCTTAATCTTGTAATTAAAAAACGTAAGTTATTTGGTACAATATCTAGATAAGGTTCATATTCAAATTTTAATTTACAGCTATCATACAAGTTTAGTACACCACTTGTCTCTTTGCTTACAAACCAACCTTGAATGAAACAATCAATCACACGTTGTTTAAACAATCTTATTAACTTACTACACTGTACACTATATGGATTTTCCCAAATGTTCGAGAAACCATAGCTATTTAAAATATCTTTAAGTTTGGACGCCCAATTTCTAGAACCATTTGCACAATCATTTACAGCCTGGCTATATACACGTTTTAAAATTATATTATCTGTATGTAACAATTTAAACCAATATTTTACAATTCGAGTATAACGTGTTATGTAA
>CM026392.1:10779251-10847954 GCA_014843695.1 Archivesica marissinica
GTTCTATTTGCGGGTATGATGCAATGTGTCGCTGTTCGAGTGTCGATTATACACACATGTATTGTGCGTAGTAAATGAGGAATCGGTTCGGAATCTTACCAGCATTATGCAATAGTCAGTAACACATTTTTAGTTTAAATTAGGGATGGCAATGTACATCGTATTCGAACATAAAAATAGTATTTTCGGAGGTGTGAACACTCGTTTGCTCAATCAAATACACACGTGTTACTAATTAAGTACGGCAGTCTAATTGACTATTGAATTTGAGTGCAACCATTGTTTGAGCTAATCAAACTTATATTTCATTGTACATGTTATGTCCACTGTTTATGATCCGGAGAAACTGCACGCTACAAAACGTGTATCGAGATATTGGGTGCGTTGCATCGCAGCAAATTGCCGTGGAAATGTTCGGCCGAGAAATGCTCGGGAGGACAGGAGACTCCTGACGGACTGTCACCCGGCGCCTTCCTAAATATTTTACTGGATAGATTGGTGAGGCCCGGTCAGGTGTACATGCTATTGTATTTACAAACTATTTACTTATAGATTGGTGAGGCCCGCCAACTGTACATGACAATATACATGTATTTACAAACTATTTACTTATAGATTGATTGGTGAGGCCCGGCCAACTGTACATGACAATATACATGTATTTACAAACTATTTACTTATAGATTGGTGAGGCCCGGCCAACTGTACATGACAATTACCTGTATTTACCACTATTTACTTATGATTGTGAGCCCACCACTGTACATTAACAATCTACATGTATTTACACACTATTTACTTTATAGATTGGTGAGGCCCCGGCAGCTGTAGCATGAAATCTAATGTATTTACAAACTATTTACTTATAGATTGGTGAGGCCCGGCCAACTGTACATGACAATATACATGTATTTACAAACTATTTACTTATAGATTGGTGAGGCCTGGCCAGCTGTACATGACAATATACATGTATTTACAAACTATTTACTTATAGATTGATGAGGCCCAGCCAACTGTACATGACAATATACATGTATTTACAAACTATTTACTTATAGATTGGTGAGGCCCGGCCAACTGTACATGACAATTTACATGTATTTACAAACTATTTACTTATAGATTGGTGAGGCCCGGCCAACTGTACATGACAATTTACATGTATTTACAAACTATTTACTTATAGATTGGTGAGGCCCGGCCAACTGTACATGACAATTTACATGTATTTACAAACTATTTACTTATAGATTGGTGAGGCCCGGCCAACTGTACATGACAATTTACATGTATTTACAAACTATTTACTTATAGATTGGTGAGGCCCGGCCAACTGTACATGACAATTTACATGTATTTACAAACTATTTACTTATAGATTGGTGAGGCCCGGCCAACTGTACATGACAATTTACATGTATTTACAAACTATTTACTTATAGATTGGTGAGGCCCGGCCAACTGTACATGACAATTTACATGTATTTACAAACTATTTACTTATAGAGTGGTGAGGCCCGGCCAACTGTACATGACAATATACATGTATTTACAAACTACTTTCTTATAGATTGGTGAGGCCCGGCCAACTGTACATGACAGTATACATGTATTTACAAACTACTTTCTTATAGATTGGTGAGGCCCGGCCAACTATACATGACAATATACATGTATTTACAAACTATTTACTTATAGATTGGTGAGGCCCGGCCAGGTGTACATGCTATTGTATTTACAAACTATTTACTTATAGATTGGTGAGGCCCGGCCAGCTGACGTTAAGTTCAGGGCAAACAGACTGAGGGTTGGCAGTGATTATGATTTCCGTGTCAGCGCTGTCAATGCTGAAGGTCAAAGTGAACCGTTACAGACTACAGAACCAGTAGAAATTAGGAAGAAAATCGGTTAGTAACCGACTTAGATCCATCTGCATTAAGACTTATTTTCACATTTATAAGTGAGCCTTCTGTGGTGAAATGAATACGGTGTCTACCTCGTCATCGATATATCGTGAGTTTGAATCCCACCAGAACCACGGTGGTCGATAGATCGTGAGTTTGAGAAAATGATAGGTTTTTGGGCAAAGGAATCAACGATAAAAACAGAGTAAACAATTAAGAGGACCCATCCTCCTTAAAAGAGTATTCAGGGGGGGGGGTAAGATATAAGATAGATAAGATAACTCTTATATTATAGTGACATTTGCTAGAAATGACTATAAATATATATACGTATTACAAGTATATACGAGCACCCGATGATTAGACATAATGTCATTGCTATTTACATGGATTAAAATATCATTATTTTCTGTCATAAAAAACATTTCTTCTTTATGCTTTTTTGCTCCTTGAAGAGTATTCAGGGGCAGTAACTAACTGACCACTGTCTCTCATTGCACCAAGCACAATTATATGTTGATTTTATATTATTAATTTAACTCCCATCTTTCCAGATGCACCTGAAGCACCTTCCTCTTTCAAGGTCACGAAGATCACCCCAGACTCAGTTGACCTCAAATGGACTCCTCCCACCAAAGATGGAGGGGCAAAGGTCAAGGCCTACCACATATTCATGGCAATGACACCAGTAGAATGGACAGACGTCGCCCAAACCAGAAGTTTTGATGAGAAATTCACCGTTCCAAAACTGACAGACGGTCAGTCGTACTACTTTGCTGTCGCTGCCGAGAATGAGGCAGGTGTCGGACCGAAACAAGAACTTGAGAAACCAGTCACCGCAGAGAAACCTAAAGGTAGGACAGTCAATCTTTGTCTGTACTTTAAAATGTATAATATATGCATGTGTGGGAAAATAAAGGACCGTAAAGGCTATAAATAGATCAAATAATTGCAGCAGACGACAATTAATTAATGTGGTTAATCTTATTATAACTGGAAATATGTCATAGCTTTTCATGACAATTGTGTCATTAGTTGACTGTTATTTTCACCGCTAGCGAGCAAAGGGTTAATATTTATGCTGAAAACGAATTGTAAACACGCTAGATTAGAAGGGTTATATAAAAGACTACATGCAACTTTAGCTGTAATCACCCTCAGTTGTAGTGAAATATTTATAAATCGATGATAATACTTAAAGAAACATGTTATTTAATCCTTCACTAACAACACACCCCAAATGCTAAACCCCCCCCCAAATGCTACCACCCTAAATTCTAACCCCCCCCAAATGCTAACCCCCCCAAATGCTAACCCCCCCAAATGCTGACCCCCCCAAATGCTAAACACCCCCCAAATGCTAAACACCCCCCAAATGCTAAACAACCACCCTATGCTAAAGCACCCCCCAAATGCAAAACACCCCCCCAATCTAAACACCCCCTAAATGCAAACACCCCCCAATGCCTAAACCACCCCCTATGCTACACCCCCCACATGCTAACCCCCCCCAAATGCTAACAACCCCCCCCAAAATAACTAACCCCCCCAGAATGCTAACCCCCTCAATGCTACCCCCCCCCCCAAATGGCTTACCCCCCAATGCTAACAATCCCCCCAATGCAACAATCCCCCCAAATGCTAAACGACCACCCTAAATCCAAACACCCCCCAAATACTAACCCCAACACCCCCCCCCCCAATCTAACCCCCAAAATGCTGGTTATGGTTATAAACACCTGAAGAACCCCATGTAGGAGAGTTTGACAAAAATATGTACATGTATTTAATTTAAGTCAATAACACACCTCAGAGTGAATATTGAACATCTTCGTTAATCCAGGTTGAATATTTTGGTAATAAGAATCTAGGTCAAGCTATTGAATCAAAGTTGCACATATTCCTTCATTTCCTTGGCATCAACACAGCTATTGGACAGGGTATGTTAACATGTTAATGGAGCCTGTGTATCCGGCTTGTAATCGAGAGGTTGTGGGTTTGAACCCTGCCAGAACTGCAGCGGTGAAGTCCTTAGGCAAGACTGTTAAATACACATTGCCTCTTCTCTCATAATGGATGTGGTGTTCACCTTGTCATCCAGAAGTTGGGAGCTTGAACCCCGCCAGAACTGCAGCGGTGAAGTCCTTAGAAAAGACTCATATATCCGCACTGCCTCAGCTTTCTCCCTTATGACGATTAATCCCATCTGGAATGAGATCTCGAGAGCGAACAAACTAATTGTGAAAGAACTCATGGAGCTAAAAATAAATTTGTAAAAACTTATTTAATGTTATTATAATGCACTTGGCCTTTTCTGTATTTTCAAATATTTAGCTTTTTATACTTACCGGTACATATATTTCTGTCCCATGAAACTGTTGAGTTTCAATGCTCAGATGAATGATACATGGCATTAACTATGATTCCAGGGGAAATGTGCAAGCCCCAGCGTTATGGTGTAAATGCTGATACTTCCCTGTCTGCTGTTCATACATAAATCATTTCAATATTGTAGTTGCCCCATCCCCACCAGTAAGACCAATAGAATTCTCCAACGTTGACCGCACCTCCGTAACCGTTACCTGGCAACCACCGCAGGACGACGGAGGGTCAAAAGTGAAAGAGTACATTCTGGAGGCCAAGGAAGCATCGAGAAGTACCTGGTCCAAGGTTGCCACGGTTAGTGGCGTCAATACGTTGCACGACGTACAGAAGTTGAAGGACAAACAAGAGTACATGTTTAGAGTGTCGGCGGAGAATGCCGTCGGACAGTCGCAGCCGTTGGTGTCGGAGAAGATTGCGCTTGCTTCGCCTTATGGTAGGGTTCACACTTCCTTATACAGTCTAAAATTTAATGTAGACCACTCATTGGCAAAGCAACAATTGGTACAAAGGGAGAAAATTCAAATATAGTACTTTTTTGACATTGCTCATGTTATATTATCTCCCTTTAGCACATAAAGTCTGATTTATCTTGATATGTATATTGGTCATTTTCGTTGGAATCCTTTGTTTTTACTGTTGTTCCTAACCAGATGTTGAAGTATGATTAAGGTGATTTTATCAAAATGATGTTTAGTAATTGATATTGACAGTAAAATATCCATTAGATATACTGTAGGATATATGTGGAGATTCAATAATTTAGTAATTGTAAGATGTTGGGCAAAGGAAACAATGATAAAAACAGGAAACCAATTGAGAGGACATATCCTCCTTAAAGAGTATTCAGGGGCAGTAATTGAGAGGACATATCCTTCTTAAAGAGTATTCAGGGGCAGTAATTGAGAGGACATATCCTTCTTAAAGAGTATTCAGGGGCAGTAATTGAGAGGACATATCCTTCTTAAAGAGTATTCAGGGGCAGTAAGTAACAAGATGTCTCTGAAATGTTGAAATGTTTACTTACAATCTCATGACATTATTGCTATAACTTGGGAATTCAAGGCAGGTACCACAAGTTGAAATCACCTGCTCATTTGCATATGTCTTTAATACACCTACTAGGTAATTTTTGTAATAGGGCTTCATGTTTCGCATACGCTACCATGCTTACCCTACCATCCATACTCGCCTATAAAGTGATCTCACCTGCAAGACGACCCCCTTACGTTGGCCCTGAAATCTGTATGGTTTGGCATGCACTGGCATATAAGACACCAGTAAATAAAACACAAGTATAACATTTAAATTGCATGTTTGGCGAGTGCAAGTTGAAGAAATGTTCAGTGTCAGAGCATTTTCTTTTCTAAAACGTATTTATGAATTCCATTAAATTTTATGGTAACACATTTAAAAAAACATTACGAACATTTTTTTTGAGGCCATAATCTGTTAGTCTTATAGGCGAGTATGGACAATAGTGTGCAAGTTCCAGTCGTTCAGCATGGAATATGACTTCCTGTCGTACTTATAGGCAGTCGATAAACCTGGCCTATGCACACAACAAACTACTTTCAGAAGTGATTTTCAAAATATTAAATGTATAATTTAAAAGATCGTAGTAAAGCGACACTACATCGGTGAAAACGCAAATATCTACAGAATGTACTTCCTTATTATATGATATAAATGTTTTCCGAATATTTGCCTCAAAAACTGAGTATTTCAACTAATAAACAAGCGTCGTATACGACGTTTGTTGACATAACAAAATAATGTAAATAGGGTCGACACTCATGCGTAATGTAATGTGTGTATCCTGAATAACATGATATATTGTATGTAGGTCCATCATGCGTATTATGTTTGTATCCTGAAACACGATCTCTTGTATGTAGGTCGACCACTCAATGTGTAATGTAATTAGGTATCCTGATACCACGGATATAATTGTATGTAGGGCGACACTCATTCGTAATGTAATGCTGTGTATCCTGAATACCACTATATATGTATGTACACTCACTGCTTAATTTAATGTGTGTACCTGATACCACGATATATGTCTGTAGGTCAACACTCATGCGGAACTGTAATGTGTGATCCTGAATAACACGATATTGTAGTAATGGTCGACACTTCATGCGCATGGGGTGTGTATCCTGATACCACGATATATTGTCTGTAGGTCCAACACTCATGCGTAATGTAATGTGTGTATCCTGAATAACATGATATATTGTATGTAGGGTCGACACTCATGCGTAATGTAATGTGTGTATCCTGAATAACACGATATATTGTATGTAGGGTCGACACTCATGCGTAATGTAATGTGTGTATCCTGAATAACATGATATATTGTATGTAGGGGCGACACTCATGCGTAATGTAATATGTGTATCCTGAATAACACGATATATTGTATGTATGGTCAACACTCATAGCGTAATGTACATGTTGGTGTATCCTGAATACACGACTTTATGTAGGTCTTCGACACTCATGCGCAATGAATGTGGATCCGAATAACATGATATATTGTATTAGGGTCGACACTCATGCGTATGTATGTGTGTATCCTGATAACCGATTTTGTAGTATGGGCTACACTCTGGCGTATGTAATGTGTGTATCCTGATAAACACGATATCGGTAGTATGTTCGACACGCATGCTAATGTATGTTGGTATCCTGATACCCGATTATATTGTAACAGATATGAGTTCTAATTATCCAACGATACTATTTACAAGCTATTATGATGTTTTTGGAAGTATGGAGGTAAAAAAAACGAAAGTAAAGGCGCGAGTTCAGGTACTTGTCGTAAAGGTGTGAATAGTCTGGGTATTTTACTATTTTACTATTTGTTTAATGCAGAAGAGCCAAATGTTGTGCCTTACATGCTGGCAGAAACAAACATTAAATAACTTCACCAACATAACATGAGATATATTCGGCTGCTTACAGCACTGAATAAAAAGTCAATTATGGACAAAATAAATGTTGGCTCTAAATATTTTCGGCAATTCACATAATTTAGCGATGGTGTGTTTATTTCGTCACATTGAACACTGACAGAATAATTGAATCAATACATCCGACTAATAGTCTTGAGGTTTTCCTATCATAGCATACTGCACATGGACTCTCAATCCCATCTGTCTCCCTTAGAATCACATCTATCGTCTGGTGCTCCGGTGACAGCTGTACAACTGTGTTACTCTCCTGCCCACTGACAAACACATGACCTAGGTCATCTGTACATATTCCTTGCACTGTATCTAAGTCCTTGTCTTTGAAAGTATTGATCACATTACCCGCAAGATCCAACATAGTTATGTCGTCATTGTCGTAATTAGTAACAAAGAGATGTTGGCCGTCGTCACTGGCGGTGATGTATAATGGTATGGACGACATACGTGATCGTGAACGTGGAATATAGTGTTGAAGTACTCCGGCGTTGTTATATACTTCTATAAGACCTGAAGGTGCATCATTTACATTTCCGCAGCAGACATACAAGTTCCCACCCATATAAACAATCCCTCTGCAACAATTACCTACAGTGATTGATATTGTCAATGTGAGTGTCCTTCCTACAGAAACAACTTGTATTTTCATGTCGTTGCACAGAGACACGGCCACCTCATCAGCACCGATAGCACATACACTATAAGGTGTACTCGGCAGTTGTACGGAATCAAGCACTGTGTAGGAATTGTCTAGTCTCTTTAGTTTCTTGTTGTTGAAATCAATAACAAGTATCGTACCATCCTGTAACTGACATATGCCATCGATCCAACACGTTTCACAGTCCGACTCTTCCTTTATATTATACTGTCCGGAACGTTCTGCGACTGTCGGTGGCAATAATGAAAACGTTCCCAGCATGTCTAATGACGTCACAAATGCTTCTATCTTCGGGTCTATTTTGAACCTAATAAACTCTCTGTTTACTGTCTGTGAGACCTCGGCACATTTCTCCTTCGCATCATTCACCATAAGCTTTCCGTCTTTGACGAGAACAAAGAGTTCACACTCATTATCTCCCTTGAATGATTTAAGTTTCTTCAGAACGTCATCAGCCTCTGTCCTCATACTATCGAGATCTCTCACATCCTTGTCTATCCCGTCAACGATTAATTTCTCTTTCATATCCAGCTCATTCAGACTTTTCGTTTCTAGATCGTCAAAATACTTATTCACCTTTTTACGTAAATCTGCAATGGTTTGTTTTACTTGGTGCTTTTCGTTGGCAATGCGAGATTTGTCCACTTTCCGGCTACCAAGTACTTCGTCGACATCAGCGATACAGGCTTTTGTTTCTTTCATGACATGTTTATATTCCCGGGCCCTCTGTCCTTCCGAGAGGGGCGTTCAACAGTTGATGCTCTATTTATTTTATCAAGTATTGTTCAAAATTATCTTTTCAATAATAAAAGATTATATTGCGTGTACGTCGATTTATGTAAATGTTTTGATACTATTTATAGAAATGCCTTGTGGATGAAATTATATAAAGTTGGTATACAAGGCAAACTTTTACGAATTATTAAAGATATGTACCAAAAGGTTAAGTCTTGCGTCAGGAATTGTGGTAACTATTCTGATTACTTTGAATACGCCATTGGCCTGAGACAAGAGGAGATAATGTCACCCATTTTGTTTTCATTGTTTGTTGAAGATTTAGAATTATTTTTACAGGGTAACAACGAGTCTGGATTATTAATTGATGATATTTCCCTATTGCTATTGTTGTTTGCCGATGATATGGTCATATTAGCAAAATCACCGCATGAATTGCAAACCAATTTAAATTTATTAGATGACTATTGTAAACTTTGGGGATTAGAGGTGAATACGACAAAAACTAAGGTTATGGTATTTCGGAAAAGGGGTGGATTACTGCAGGGTGAATCATGGACCTATAATGGAACAAATATTGAAATAACAAATGATTTTAATTATTTGGGTACTGTTTTTAATTATACTGGTAACTTTGCCATGAATCAACAGTTTTGTCAGGCAAAGCATTACAAGCGTTGAATATTCTCCTCACTAACTGTACAAAAATAAGCCTGAAACCAAAGCTGCTTTGCCAGCTTTTTGATGCCTTTGTGGGCTCTATCTAAAATTATAGTTCTGAAATTTGGGGTTTCACAAAATCAAAGGAGCTAGAACGTATTCATTTGAAATTTTGTAAACGTATTTTAAATGTAAGAGTAACTACTTGTTCTACAGGCGTATATGGCGAATTAGCCAGATATCCACTTACATAACACGTTATACTCGAATTGTAAAATATTGGTTTAAATTGTTACATACAGATAATATAATTTTAAAACGTGTATATAGCCAGGCTGTAAATGATTGTGCAAATGGTTCTAGAAATTGGGCGTCCAAACTTAAAGATATTTTAAATAGCTATGGTTTCTCGAACATTTGGGAAAATCCATATAGTGTACAGTGTAGTAAGTTAATAAGATTGTTTAAACAACGTGTGATTGATTGTTTCATTCAAGGTTGGTTTGTAAGCAAAGAGACAAGTGGTGTACTAAACTTGTATGATAGCTGTAAATTAAAATTTGAATATGAACCTTATCTAGATATTGTACCAAATAACTTACGTTTTTTAATTACAAGATTAAGAATTTCTGCACATTCATTACGAATACATACTGGTAGATATGGACAAAATAGAATTCCACAAAATGAACGCTATTGTTTGTGTTGCAATACACACGACCTAGAAGACGAATATCATTGTATACTTGTTTGCCCGTGCTATTCAGATTTGAGAAAACTTTACATAAAGAAATATTATTTTGTAAGACCAAATATGCTTAAGTTTATTGAATTGTTGCAATCTAATAAAAGAAATATCCTATATAATTTAGCTTTATTCTATAATAAAGCAGTTGACATTAAAATAACACTTTTAAATAATATGACATAAATCCAATATCAGCACTAATTATTGTTCATCCTCATAATTAGATGCATTTTCTTATTATTATCAGATTCTATATGCCACATGACCACGATAAAATTGTTGTATATATTTACATCATATATATTTGTATATATGTATTTGACGATGTACCATGTACAAGTCTTAATAACATTTCTGTTCTGTTCTGTTCTGTATACCCTTAGCGGCGTCCGTTATGTACTGTGTGCCATCGCATGAACTGTAATCAAATACTATCTGCTGATCATAATATGTGTGAAAAATCATGTTAAATAGTGTAAATGTGTGAAACTTTACTCTATATCCATTGAGGCATCGGTCGTTGTGTTGTCAAATACTAGGTGAAGCCAATATGTGAAATATCATTTTAAACAATTACATCTATTTGTCAATTATCTGCCTTTATACTATCTTTTTTTATTTTTATCTATCTGTACTCAAAAACTTAATATGCAGTGACAAAGTTAGTTTATACAAATTTATTTTAGCTCGATTGCGAAACAAGTTATGTCAACTTATATAAATCACTCTCGAGACCTCATTCCTGATGGGAATCCATCGCCACGAGGGAGAGAGAAGAGGCAACGTGGAATGTAAATGCCTTGCCTAAGGGCACAATCGTAACGGCTCCAGTGGGGCTCGGACTCCGGACCTTTCGCACCACTGCGCTATCACGACTTCCACGTAGTGACAAAGTTAATACTAGAATAAATAATAATAATTGTCAGTCTTTCAGGTTAGTCCTATAAATAAGACCTCTACATAATTATTTTCTTTCTGTTATTTGAAAAATGTCTGGATAGTAAAATGCCACATTTTTCAAGTCTAAATATTTGGACTATCTTTCAGGTGGGACTTTAAACCGAGGTCTCGTGTCGGTGCTGTACACCGTGCACATAGCGGAACCAGAGGAGACTCTCGAATGGGTCTCTGTATGCATCATTGCACTATCCTCCAATAATCTAAAATGACTAATCTCTTCAGGAGGTGTATAGGCAACTGGTAGCGCCGATAAATAAACGTAAAGCACACCTGGGCAACCGGTAGCGCCGATAAATCAACGTAAAGCACACCTGGGCAACCGGTAGTGCCGATAAATAAACGTAAAGCACACCTGGGCAACCGGTAGCGCCGATAAATAAACGTAAAGCACACCTGGGCAACCGGTAGCGCCGATAAATAAACGTAAAGCACACCTGGGCAACCGGTAGTGCCGATAAATAAACGTAAAGCACACCTGGGCAACCGGTAGCGACGTTAAATAAACGTAAAACACACCTGGGCAACCGGTAGTGCCACGTAAAGCACACCTGGGCAACCGGTAGTGCCACGTAAAGCACACCTGGGCAACCGGTAGTGACGTTAAATAAACGTACAACACACCTGCAATGAGTCGTCTACTAATCGATTGTAGCCGAAAGAAGTGAAATAATATCAATTTGACCATAATATCTCTCATAAGTATCTTTTATAGATATTTAATTCAACTACCTGTGGTCGAGTGCCTTACACACGCTGCAGCAGTACAACTACCTGTGGTCGAGTGCCTTACACACGCTGCAGCAGTACAACTACCTGTTGTCGAGTGCCTTACACACGCTGCAGCAGTACAACTACCTGTGGTCGAGTGCCTTACACACGCTGCAGCAGACAACATCGTGGTTTCCACAGAACATGTTGATCATTTCGCTGGGGTGTTTCTTGCAGCGTTTCGTCGGAAACGACACTAGAGCAGATAATCCGGCTGTCGCAAACTGTGTCTGATCCACCATTGTGTGCCTCTTGTTTAGGGGGAATAGGTCGTGTTTCTGGATACAACGAGCACATATGTAGATGGCGCATTCCACGCAGTATTTCGTTGCTTCTACGTGCCTCTCGTCTACAGCGCACAGGGTACAGGCAAACTCATAGAACGGCTCGTGTCCCCCTTCTAATGTCCGTGATAAATTGCCACCTGACGCCATTTTGGAATTTATCTAGTTCAAACTACAATTTTCTTAAATTAACAAATAAAACGATGCGGCTTCCTTTAATTCAGTATCTTCTATCACAAGTCTACTAGTATGTCCAACTTAAATGTGAAAACTTTATATCTAATATAAACACTGTTGATTGCTATCTTGCTGACTCAAAATAAAATGTATCTGTTCTAGTTCATGTAACTGTATATCTATCTGTAGGCCCTATCTAGATAAACTTCGGAAACTTGTTCAAGGTATTATCTCTGTATGCATTGAATATTGATTTCGGGTATGTAATCATGTGACGACGGTTTATTTCATTTCTTATCATTGCTATTCATGTGGGGGAACTCTTCTTAAGTAATGGTTATTGCGGATTAATCACGTGCGGGTCTGTCTGTCACCATTTGTTATTTGAAAAATGCCTTGATAGTAAAATGTTACTTTTTTCAAGTCTAAATAGTTGGACTAGTATTGACCACGCCCCACAATAATGAAAGTGACTTAAACATGTTTTAGAAACATATTTATTTTCAGTCAATACAAGATTATATAAAACAATGAGGAACGTCATCAATTGGCTTTTCTATTACCTCCCTTGGCAGCTAAAGTCTGATTTATCCCTAAATGTATAGCGGTTCTTTCAGTTGGAATCCTTTGTTTTTACAGTTGTTCCCTAACTGGATGTAGTTACGTTATGATAAATGTGATTTCATCCAAATCATGTTAATTAATTGATAAAAAAATTACAGATTTTTACCCATTGGGTATACTTTAGGATATATGTCGAGATATAGCGACATAATAATTATAAGATGAGAAAGTTGATGGCATGTAGTGCAAAGGAAACAACGATAAAAACAGAGGAAACACCTTAAGTGACCTACATACTTTTAGAGAGTATTCAGGGGCAGTAACTGACCGACATCTCTCATTGAAATAAATGGGCCAGCCATGATGGCCGGTATACCCTATATCGCTCACCTGACTCCATTGTTTACCCCTGTGTCACCATTTTAACAACTTTGGAAGAGCACTATACATGGATCATTCCTACCAACTGCCCAAAATCCAACCAGTGGTTTGTGAGATGGTTTGTGAGAATTTGTGTTATTTTTAGACAGCGGCCATCTTGGATTGCGTAATGACGTGATAATATCAATTATGTAATCCCCCACCTACCCAAGTATCATGACCGTAAATGGCTATACATCAAATGGTTACTGAGGCCTAAAAAAATGGTTTGGTTCGGGTAACATGCCAGAAATTGTTATGTAGGGTACATGTAGGTCGGATTTTTTCCCCTGTCGTTCAAGATGGTCTATGGGCGGTTTTTGCCATCGACACCTCTGACAATCCATCTGGTTTACATTGATATTCTTCTTCGATTTGTGCGGATGTTGTTGTTGGTGAGGTGATAAAAGTTTAAAAACACGCCTTTCTGGGATGTTATGTTGACTGCAATGCGTTTTCCAAATATTTATAACTGACATTTTTATTTTGTCGTTCAGTGTTACAAGACGCTTGACGTACAGGGCAGGGCGTTCATAGGCATAGCGTCTTTATGATCGTCTATGTGATACTGAGCAAAAAGTAGCGAAAAGTACAGTAAAACTCGAAAAGGATAACAAAAAGAAATTAACGTTCTTTTTCGGATCGGTCTCTAAAAACGCTAGGGTTGGCATGATTTTATAGGTAGGGTCGGGTTAGCCGAACCAAACCATTTATTTTAGGCCATGCACATTGTGATAACAATAGCTTAGATGAGCTTTGCTCAGGTGAGCTAAAAGGGATTAGACAGAAAGCCGCACAGCTTATGGTTGGCCTATCATGTAAAATAATATCTGGCTCCATTATGTAGGTAGGTAATAGTGTTTCCCCTGTTTGAAGCCGCACCAGTTCCCTAAAAATGCCCGCCCTCGTGTGCCTACATTCTCAATAAAACTTGATGATAATTATTGCAATATTACCATAATTTAAGTTGTTTGAAAGACAGCAAGCAATAATAAATCATTAATTTCTCAAGCCAGGAACATCTCCAAATGGGTACCAGGTAAACATTTTGTTACTGACTAGAGCATGTAAACCCCAAGTTAAACCATCATAGCATTGTTTGTTTGTTTTGTGATTTAGCCTTCATCAGCACCATTTTGGACTTATATTGTAGGCGGCTAGTTTACCTAATAACACCTTTCCTGGGCAGGCTCCAGCGGTTAACCAGTATTTGGTGCACCAACCTGCCTAAGAAACTGCCAACTTTTTCATATAAATGAGACAGGGCTCAAGATGGGCTCAATCCTCAATCCCAAATCAATGCAAGATTTCATTAAATTGATTGATTTACTAATCTCTTATTTTATACTTGCCAATGAAATATAGAAATTTATCAGTGGAATAATAAGTTATTTGTTTCAGTGTACGAACAAATTATATTTCACCGAATGAACATTAAAAGCATTATTATCACGAGTGACGCTAGCCAGGAATGATATTAGTGTCTGTTTATTATAGTGTCACCCCTATTCAAAGGGCCAGCCATCCAGTTCTGACTGAGACACCTCTTTTATGAATATCAGTACTTCCGGAATCCTATGCTTGTGTGCCAGGCGCCAGGCTGGTAGGCAATCGGTAACCATTATTTAACTAGTTGGCGGCTCACCACGCCATATCAGAACGAACCCCTGACAAGGTTCGAACCTTCGATCTCCCCCTCCGTATGTGGATGTCTTAACCACTCGGCCACAGAGACCATAATAATAGCTTTCTATGTTCAACAGAAAAATATTATTCGATCATTCACGTAAACAAATAAACCTTTTTATTTTAGTTTATACAAATTTATTTTAGCTCGATTGCAAAACAAGTTCTTACAACTTATATTAATCACTCTCGAGACCTCATTCCTGATGGAATCCATCACCACGAGGGAGAGAGAAGAGTCAACGTGGAATTTAAGTGCCTTGCCTAAGGGCACAATCGTAACGGCTCCAGCAGGGCTCAAACTCCGGACCGTTCGCACCTTTTTATTTTAAGCTGAAAAATGCTTTTATGATAGAAAATGATGCAACCTCATGCTAATTTCTCCAACCATGTAAATCACACACTATATATATATATACAGTCAAACCTGTGCTAGTGGTCACCTCTATTAAGCAGCCAACCTGCATTAAGCAGCCAGTTTCCAGATTCCCAATATGTTGTTTTGCTATACATTTGACCTCTATTAGGCAGCCACCTGTACTAAGCAGCCACTTTCTGTGATTCCCTTGGCTGGCTGCTTAAGAAAGGTTTGACTGTATATAAAACAAGCTCCACATGAATATGAACATTTTAACAGAATTGGTACATTTAATGTATTGCTTTCACAAGAGTCATGTGATATGACAAATCCAAGATGGCTGCATCCATTACACTTCTCAATGTAAAAACCTAACTGTTCATTGCTGGCATTCTCGTCAACCATTCGACTGGCAAATTTTCTCAACCTTAATGTATTTATTTAAGTCATTTTCGAGGCTCGTAAATTTCGTGCTATTGTTCTTATTTATATACCCGTTGAAGAAATCCACAGCCGTCAGTTTTTTCTTTAAGATAATACTGCGGAAACCAATCAAACCAGTCTGCAAAAGTAACAAAAATCATCACAAAACTGCATAGCAACAAAAAGTTTATTTAACGTCACTATATGTTGTCCATATCAACGACGGGAGGTTTACCTAACAACACCTATCCTGTACAGGCTCCAGCGATTAACCAGTACTCAGTGCACAAACCTCCATAAGAAACTACCAACTTTTTCATATAAAGAGACACGGTCTGAGCGGGGCTCGAACCGGTAAACATCAGTGATGATAGGTTACAGTGGTATACAAGTCAGTGACCGTAATCACTCGACCACGGAGGCGGTTAGACACCGAGACACTGCATAAAAGTAGTTCGTCTAGATCATAGCTCAAGTGAGTTAAATATGCAACATTGAGGTTTGAGCAGCAGAGAATATAGATAACCATCATCCGATTAGCGCAGTTGTTAGCGCGCTCGTTTCTCACCAATGCGACACAGGTTCGATCCTCTGACCGTGAAGTATGTGAGATGGCCAGATCGGACAGGTGTTTTTTCTCCGGGTACTCTGGTTTCCTCCCACACGAATCACCACATTTACGCTTTCATCCGAGTCAACAAGAGTTGTTAAAGCTTGTTTGGCAATCATTGTAAAATAAATAAAGTTTAAACTTTAAACAATCATCCGGCAAATACTGAAGAAGTTGAATATATTACGACGATTACTGCGATACTTTCAAAATAATTTTGCTAACCTTGCATTTTACAACAATACAGCTCAAACATTTATGGTACGCTACGGTTCCTGCTGCCGCATGAGTTATGTCCCCTTGGTAGCCACGGATGCTCGATACATCTGAAAGAGTAAATTTTATGTGTAATTATTACCACTTGGCAGCCAAGGATGCTCGATACATCTAGCTGAAAGAGTTAATTTTATGTGGAATATTACCCCTTGGCAGCCAAGGATGCTCGATACATCTAAGAGTTAATTTTATGTGGAATATTACCCCTTGGCAGCCAAGGATGCTCGATACATCTGAATGAAAGAGTTAATTTTATGTGGAATTATTACCCCTTGGAAGCCAAGGATGCTCGATACATCTCAATGAAAGAGTTAATTTTATGTGGAATTATTACCCCTTGGAAGCCAAGGATGCTTGATACATCTAAGAGTTAATTTTATGTGGCTTTTTGCCTTGTTAAAATCACGAATGCTTTTAAACATAAAAATCTCTGCCACAACATTTCTGAACAACAAATTCTTTATTGTGCTTTAAAGCGACATTACATCGCAAAAAGTAAATACAATGCATTTTGTTCACATATATATGCAATGCTACTACAAATTCTTCTGAATACATTGAACACTAACATTGAATCAATAAACAGTGTTTTTGTGGTATGCAAACTTTCAAACGTGAAAGTAGGATTTCATATAACTAGATAGATAGATACTTTTATTTCCTCCATTTCTGAAGAGCATAACATATTTACAAATCATTATTAATATGTATGTACAAACAGTATATTGTCCGCCTCCGTGGTCGAGTGGTTAAGGTCGCTGACTTGTATACTGTAACCTATCATCACTGATGGTCACGGGTTCGAGCCCCGCTCAGGCCGTGTCTCATTTATATGAGAAAGTTGGCAGTTTCTTACGGAGGTTGGTGCACCCAAGTACTGGTTAACCGCTGGAGCCTGCCCAGGAAAGGTGTTGTTAGGTAAACTGCCCGCCGGCGATATAGCCCGAAATGGTGCTGATGCAGGCGTAAAACCCGAAATATAACATAAAAATAACAAACAGTATAATATAAATGCACAAATAACTTTGTTAATTGTCAGTTGAGTACTCGCAGCTGAACTATACGTGCATTAGAAACACAGTTGTAGTACAGTCACCCACGCTCCTGAATTGACGTTTGTTGTCATTGAAGTCAATACTAAACACGCGATACTTTCGGTTAGAGATAATTTAATTAAGATTAGTCTACAAATAAATATACATAGGTACATGAGATATAACGGCAAAACTGTACCATAACTCGTGTTATTCAGAAATAAACGCTTTGTATTACACATAAATATCGACCCTATTTACATTATTTTGCTATGTCAACAAACAGCGTATACGACATTTGTTTAATTGTTGAAATACTCAGTTTTTGAGGCAAATATTTGGAAAGAAATTATATCATATAATAGCAAATTACATTCTGCAGACATTTGCGTTTTCATTGATGTAGTGTCGCTTTAAACTATTACGGTTATATAATATGGCCATCTAAATGAGGCAAGATGGACACATATTGATAAAGATGCAAGACATTGAAGCGACGGATCTGTTAGATAAATCATATCTTTATGACAAACATGTGGTACATTAGTTTCGAAATCCCTCCATAGCTGAAGAATTTACAATGGACGAACATATGGTCAGTGTGTGAAAATTATATGGCCCAGAACAAATTTCTCCGGGGGACATAAAAATACCAAAAATTTGCGAAAATGAAAATAAATGTCAGACACATCAATGTTTTCTATTGAATCGTTCCTATTACCATACAGTACAAAAGAGGTCGCCCCAGGGGGTGTGAATAAACCAGGTTCCCTCAGATCACCGGTATTAATAAACCAGGTTCCCTCAGGTCACTGGTGTGAATAAACCAGGTTCCCTCAGGTCACTGGTGTTAATTGACTGTCATATTAGCGCAGTGGTTAGCGCGCTCGCTTCTCACCAATGCAACCCGGGTTTGATCCTTGGACCGGGTTGTATGTGAGATGGTACGGTGGACACCAGATCAGACAGGTGGGTTTTCTCCGGGTACTCCGGTTTCCTCCCACAAGAATGACCACATTTATGCTTTTTCACATGTGCCAAGGAAAGTGATTAATATAAGTTGTTAAAACTTTCTTCGGAATCGTTGTGAAATAAAGAAAGTTAACAATTGACACTCTGCCAGGTAATCAGAAAATGAGACATCGGTGAGTTACTGCCCCTGAATACTCCCCATAAGGAGATAGGTCATATTAACTGTTTTCCTCCGTTTTTATCATTGTTTCCTTTGCACAACATGCTAGCAATTTTATTCCACTATCGCTTCTTATAATTATTAAATTACTATATCTCCACAGATCTCCTACAGTATATGCAATGGGTACTTATTTGTAAAACAATATTATCAGTTAATTAACACAATTTTGATAAAATCACATTTATCATACAGCAACATACCGGGTATTTATATTTTGGGATAAATCAGACTTTATCTGCCAAGGGAGGTAATAGGAAATTAGCGATGTCTCTCATTAGGTGCTAAGGTAGGTAAGTAGTGTTGGATTTAATGTTATAGAGTGATTGCTAGAACTTTGTTATTATGTTAATTTATTTTAAATTTGAAAATAAATTGATTATAATATCAGTTTATAACATTGTGTTTTTTACGTTTATTTATCGTCGCTACTGGTTGCCCATATGAGCGACGCTTCTTGAACAGATTAGTCATTTTAGATTTTTGGAGGGCAGTGCAATGATACAGACAGAGACCCATTCCAGAGTTTCCTCTGGTTCTTTTATTTGCACGATGTAAGCACCAACACAAGACCTTGGTTTAACGTCCCATCTGGAAGATTGTTAATTTTATTAGGGTCAGAAGGTGGATCAAACCTGCGATCCCTGGATTCCCAGTCCATCGTGTTAACCACAGGACTAAGTATTCGTCTGTAGTAAATTCTAAGGTTTAAAGTGTGTGCATACAGACAACTACTGACCTGTTAGAAGTGCTGGGTCCACAACATCTACAAGTTTTACTGGATGGCCTGCCAACTCTGTTTTTAATATCATCTGTCAATAAATCAGTACATTATATACAAGTTAATTGATATCATTTGATAAACAAATACTAACAACTTTAAACAAAGCAATCTCGAGATGATCAGATCTAATTTCTGGGAATTTATCGCCATGAGTGAGAGTGAAAGACAAATGGATGTAGAGCTTTGAGTGAAAGACAAATGGATGTTGGGCTTTGGGTGAAAGATAAATGGATGTTGGGCTTTGGGTGAAAGACAAATGGATGTAGAGCTTTGGGTGAAAGACAAATGGATGTTGGGCTTCAAGCGAAAGACAAATGGATGTAGAGCTTTGAGTGAAAGACAAATGGATGTTGGACTTTGAGTGAAAGACAAATGGATGTAGAGCTTTGGGTGAAAGACAAATGGATGTTGGGCTTTGGGTGAAAGACAAATGGATGTTGGGCTTTGGGTGAAAGACAAATGGATGTAGAGCTTTGAGTGAAAGACAAATGGATGTAGAGCTTTGAGTGAAAGACAAATGGATGTTGGGCTTTGAGTGAAAGACAAATGATGTTGGGCTTTGAGTGAAAGACAAATGGTTGTTGGGCTTTGAGTGAAAGACAAATGGATGTTGGGCTTCAAGCGAAAGATAAATGGATGTAGCGCTTCAGGTGAAAGATAAATTGATGCATTGCTTCGTGGCAAACAACAAATGGATGAAGAGCTTTGGGTAGGGTTTCGGGTGAAAGACAAAGCTAATTTGCTAAGTAAACTTTGCTAAGCAAACTGCGTGTGAAGTAAATACAAACCAGTTCTGAGATGGCCAGGTACTGATGGTCTACCTCCCTGGCTGTCTGATTCTCCCAGTCTATGTTAGCACTACGGTGTTTCAATTTGTGTGCTGAAATAATAAGAATAATGTAACTTTCATGACATGCATATTTCACAGAAACACAAATGGTGTAACTTTCATGACATGCATTTTTCACAGAAACATAAATGATGTAACTTTCATGACATGCATTTTTCACAGAAACAAAAATGATGTAACCTTCATGACATGCATATTTCACAGAAACACAAATGGTGTAACCTTCATGACATGCATATTTCACAGAAACACAAATGATGTAACTTTCATGACATGAATATTATACAGAAACAGTAATGGGCAAAGATATATTCCTGAAAAAATATTGCAATGTATGAGAGTGTCCCAGTTTTTATGTTAACAATTTCAACAAGAGGGCCAGGCCATGAAGGCCCTGGATCGCCCACCCAAGGTGAACATCTGAAAGGGCTAATAATATTGTGGCATCAATGATGATTGCAATGAAGTTTCATGATTCTTAGATCACTGTTTAAGGAGATGTAGATTGAAGCAAAATGTTGACAATGGCCGCCGAAGGCCGATGGACGACAACGCATGTGCTCAGGTAAGCTAATGAAACATGCTAAAGATGGTGTATGCACATTAAATTCTTTGTTATTATGATTTGGTAAGGAGAAACGGAGCCACGATCGAGAGCTGAATGTAGTCAAAATAAGATTATTTAAATTTCAATAATGTTAAAGTTAATAGAAACTGTTAAAATGGATGGATTTAGTTTATACAAATTTAATTTAACATGATTGCGAAACAAGTTCTTACAACGTTCAGTATATATGAAATTTATGATTCAGGACAGTCGGTATATAAGAAATTTATGATTCAGGACAGTCGGTATATAAATAATTTATTATGATTCAGGACAGTCAGTATAATATTATAAGAAATTTATGATTCAGGACAGTCGGTATATAAGAAATTTATGATTCAGGACAGTCAGTATATAAGTAATTTATGATTCAGGTAAGTCAGTATATAAGTAACTTATGATTCAGGACAGACGGTATATAAGTAATTTATGATTCAAGTAAGTCAGTATATAAGTAATTTATGATTCAGGACAGACGGTATATAAGTAATTTATGATTCAAGTAAGTCAGTATATAAGTAATTTATGATTCAGGACAGACGGTATATAAGAAATTTATGATTCAGGACAGTCGGTATATAAGTAATTTATGATTCAGGACAGACGGTATATAAGGAATTTATGATTCAGGTCAGTCGGTATATAAGTAATTTATGATTCAATTCCTCTCTCCATGACTACTCAAATGACCTTTTATAGTATATCGGTGAGAGGTTAGTGGGGCTTTAAACAAATACGAATAAATACCACAATTCTCTACGACATATTACCGTAAGTTATCCCACTGTCATCCTGCTCGTGTTCAAATCTCTCCAGTTTGGGAAGATCCTTCAGACATTCCAACATCTGTAAAACAAACACGATTATTATGTTGATTGGTACCATGCATATTTACATTGACTGGTACCCGGCATACATACATTGACTTGTACCATTCATACATACATTGACTGGTACCCTGCATATATACATTGACTGGTACCCTGCATACATACATTGACTGGTACCATGCATATATACATTGACTGGTACCATGTATAGATACATTGACTGGTACCATGCATAGATACATTGACTGGCACCCTGCATACATACATTGACTGGTACCATGCATACATACATTGACTGGTACCATGCATAGATACATTGACTGGTACCCTGCATATATACATTGACTTGTACCATGCACATATACATTGACTGGCACCATGCATAGATACATTGACGTGTACCCTGCATAGATACATTGACTAGTACCCTGCATAGATACATTGACTGGTACCCTGCATATATACATTGACTGGTACCCTGCATACATACATACATTGACTGGTACCCTGCATAGATACATTGACTGGTACCCTGCCTAGTTACATTGACTGGTACCCAGTAATTACATTTACTGGTACAATGCATAGATACATTGACTGGTACCATGCATATATACATTGACTGGTACCCTGCATATATACATTGTCTGGTACCATGCATATATACATTGACTGGCA
This sequence comes from Archivesica marissinica, assembly GCA_014843695.1. Taxonomy (NCBI): domain Eukaryota; kingdom Metazoa; phylum Mollusca; class Bivalvia; order Venerida; family Vesicomyidae; genus Archivesica; species Archivesica marissinica. The sequence continues at coordinate 10,801,818 of CM026392.1, forward strand.
CCATGCATAGATACATTGACTGGTACCAGGCATACATACATTGACTGGTACCCTGCACATATACATTGACTGGTACCCTACATAAATACATTGACTGGTACCATGCATAGATACATTGACTGGTACCATGCATAGATACATTGACTGGTACCCTGCATACATACGTTGACTGGTGCCCTGCATATATACATTGACTGGTACCCTGCATATATACATTGACTTGTACCATGCACATATACATTGACTGGCACCATGCATATATACATTGACTTGTACCCTGCATAGATACATTGACTGGTACCCTGTATAGATACATTGACTGGTACCATGCATAGATACATTGACTGGTACCCTGCATATATACATTGACTGGTGCCCTGCATATATACATTGACTGGTACCATGCATACATACATTGACTGGTACCATGCATATATACATTGACTGGTACCCAGCATACATACATTGACTGGTACAATGCATAGATACATTGACTGGTACCCAGCATACATACATTGACTGGTACCCTGCATACATACATTGACTGGCACCCTGCATACATTCATTGACTGGTACCATGCATAGATACATTGACTGGTACCATGCTTAGATACATTGACTGGTACCCTGCATTGATACATTGACTGGTACCCTGCATATATACATTGACTGGTACCCTGCATACATACATTGACTGGTACCCTGCATACATACATACATTGACTTGTACCATTCATACATACATTGACTGGTACCCTGCATATATACATTGACTGGTACCCTGCATACATACATTAACTGGTACCCTGCATACATACATTGACTGATACCATGCATAGATACATTAACTGGTACCATGCATAGATACATTGACTGGTACCCTGCATAGATACATTGACTGGTACCATACATATATACATTGACTGCTACCCTGCATACATACATTGACTGGTACCCTGCATACATACATTGACTGGTACCCTGCATATATACATTGACTGGTACCCTGCATATATACATTGACTGGTACCCTGCATATATACATTGACTGGTACCCTGCATACATACATTGACTGGTACCATGCATATATACATTGACTGGTACCCTGCATAGATACATTGACTGCTACCCTGCATACATACATTGACTGGTACCATGCATACATACATTGACTGGTACCATGCATACATACATTGACTGGTACCATGCATACATACATTGACTGGTACCATGCATAGATACATTGACTGGTACCCTGCATAGATACATTGACTTGTACCATGCATAGATATATTGACTGCTACCCTGCATACATACATTGACTGCTACCCTGCATACATACATTGACTGGTACCATGCATACATATATTGACTGGTACCATGCATACATACATTGACTGGTACCATGCATACATACATTGACTGGTACCATGCATAGATACATTGTCTCATTTGTTTGACTCCTTGACACGACATTTCGTGATTTGGTCTGAGAAATGCGCGAGCATAATCTTCGACAGGTAGTGATCCTCGAAATAGCCAGATGACATTGGAGTTATTCTGTCCATTTTCTGACATTTAGTGTTATTTATGAATTGTATAATGTTGATGTTTGAAACATGATTCGTCGCGGATGTGACAGTTAAGTGATTCTCCGCCAATGTTACAGTTAAGTGTTTCCTCGCCCCGTGTCGCGGATGTTACAGTTAAGTGATTCGTTACGGATGTTACAGTTAGGTTATTCATCGCGGAGGTGACAGTTAAGTGATTCGTCGCGGATGTTACAGTTAAGTGATTCGTCGCGGATGTTACCGTTAAGTGATTCGTCGCGGATGTTACAGTTAAGTGATTCATCGCGGATGTTACAGTTAAGTGATTCCTCGCCGCGAGTCGCGGATGTTACAGTTAAGTGATTCGTCGCGGATGTTACAGTTAAGTGATTCGTCGCGGATGTAAACGTTAAGTGATTCGTCGCGGATGTTACAGTTAAGTGATTCATCGCGGATTTTACCGTTAAGTGATTCACCGCGGATGTTACCGTTAAGTGATTCATCGCGGATGTTACAGTTAAGTGATTCGTCGCGTATGTTACAGTTAAGTGATTCGTCGCGGATGTAATTCACTATTACAGTCCGGTAACTAGTATAGCTAGTACTAGTATTCGCATGAAACTAGCGGTGTGCATGCGTTCCATAAGGCTTAATGTACAAACATTTAGCTGGTGGGTACGTGCGTTACCAAGCTGTCTTGTGTTGCGCTACCACCTTGGATTTTACAGTTAACCCATTTCATTCTGGATACATTTAATGGCTTTGCAAACAACATTGATGTGTGGCGTCCGTGGTCCAATGTTAGAGCGTCGGATTTGGAATCGAACGGTCCGGGTTCGATACTCAGTCAGGCCACGTATGTAGTGTAATTGAGCAAGGCACCTCACACACATTGCTTACTACTGGTTAACCGCTATGGTCGGCTAAGCATGCCCAGGAAAACATATATAGGTCCCCGCAAGGGGTTTGACATTAATGGAACACACATACATACATACATACATACATACATACATACATACATACATACATACAAAGATCCAGATCAGCTGTAGCGTCACGCTGTGTGCTGATCAGGATCTATGTTGTTTGCTACATAGTCAAATGTCTTAGCAAGATCATCTGAATAGCAAACAGCATAGAACGTGACAAGACGGCACGTTCCGTCGTGGCAGCTGATCTGGATCTATGTTATTTGCAAATATTGTTTGAACGGTATCCAGAATCAAATAGGTGAAGTGCAGACAGCCAGTCATGTTGACAATGTACACAATTACGTGAAATATTGCTAAGCACATGTTAGGAATTATTGAAACGAGCAACTGTTTGACACCATACTAAAATATGTTCAATGCAAACTCAATCTTGAATATGTTTATACAGTGGAAGTCGTGATAGCGCAGTGGATGCGCGTTCGCTTCAGGTGCGAAAGGTCTGGAGTTCGAGCCCCGCTGTAGCCGTTACGATTATGCCCTTAGGCAAGGCATTTAAATTCCACATTGCCTCTTCTCTCTCCCTCATGGCGATGGATTCCATCAGGAATGAGGTATCGAGAGTGATAAATATAAGTTGTAATAATTTGTTTCACAAACGAGCTAAAATAAATTTGTAACTAAACTAATATGTTTCAGCAATTTCTTTTCAAATGGTAATATTTGTAATTTTGCTTACACATTCCTCTGCAATCTTTGCAGAAATACAGACTGGGCCGAATAATTGGATTTCATTTCAAAACTAGGCCCTAGATTTACTAACCATGTTATCACATGGACATATGCGTACGGATGACGTTCTATTTCGAGTGTCCGGCTGTCCGTTCAGCGCAGTGGTTAGCACGCTCGACTCTCACCAATGCAACCTGGGTTCGATCCTCTGATCCTCTGGTTGCCGCCATATTGGACATATGGGTTTCTCCGGGTTCGCCAGTTTCTTCCCACACAAAGGCCCACATATATGATATCATCCGCGCCAAGTTGTTAAAGCTTGTTTCGCAATCGTTGTAAAACAAATACAGTTTATAGTACGTATCATATTTTTTTTAAAAACGTGGCTATTTTCTTTTCCTAAGTTTAAACCCAGCAGTGGGGGTGTCACATTTCGGGTTTGGACCTTAGAAAGCTTAGAACCCAGAAGAGGGGGTATCATATTTCGGTTTTGGACCTTAGAAAGCTTAGAACCCAGAAGAAGGGGTATCATATTTCGGCTTTGGACCATAGAAAGCTTTGAATCCAGAAGAAGGGGTATCATATTTCGGCTTTGGACCTTAGAAAGCTTAGAACCCAGAAGAGGGGGTATCATATTTCGGTTTTGGACCTTAGAAAGCTTAGAACCCAGAAGAGGGGGTATCATATTTCGTTTTTGGACCATAGAAAGCTTAGAACCCAGAATGGGGAATGTCATTTTAGAGTTTGGACCCAAGAAAGCTAATAACCCAGAAGAGCAGGTGTCATATTTCGGTTTTGGACCTTAGAAAGCTTAGTTTAAACATATTGTATTTCCCAAGATAATACATATTGAACAATCACACATAATCAGAATACAGAAACAGGATTAGAATGGAAGACATAGTCTTATATAATTCTTCTCCTCGAAAGCTTAGAAGCCAGAAGAGGGCGTGGCATATTTCGCTCTATCCCTGTCACTGCATTATCTGTTGCAAGTTAAAGCATGCAAGCTTTACAGACACTAAGTGCAAATTGATACCACATTCAATTTGAAACACACAATGGCGCTTTATGATAAAAAAAATCACGCAATCCCACAAATGCATAATAAGTTGATTGATCTATGGCACGACCCGTTACATGCATACATAAAGAAAGCTGCTCTCGTTCTATATACACATACGCTTGCAATTATGCAAACTACCCCCTACCTAAGTCGCTAAATGTTACCGATTATTTCCGCTTTACTCTGATGGGGAAATTGTTGTGGCGCTAAATTACTCCCTTTATGAATATTGCTGACTTAAACATTTGAATCAAATATATTAACTTTTTTTTCCAACTGTTGAAAATCCATGCATAGGTAAAATGGCAATCATCTTTCTTGGCATTCGACTACGTGATCTTACATCGAATAATTGAGTCATTTAGACATGTTTTGATCTGATCTACGTCCCAATTTCATTAGCAAACTACTTATGTTTTAAGACAACAACGTTTAATATTTACCTGTGCATAGTTATATCCTAGGGCGATTAGGATATACACTTAGATTAGAGAAAAGTGCAGCTTTTTAATTGGTTGTTTGGCTAGGAATTCATCTTAGATTTGCCGCGTTCTCGCTTGTTAATTTGTGTTAATCTGTCACGGTCTCGCTTGTTAATCTGCGTTAATCTGCACGGTCTCGCTTGTTAATCTGTGTTAATCTGCCACGGTCTCCCATGTTAATCTGTGTTAATCTGTCACGGTCTCGCTTGTTAATCTGCGTTAATCTGCCGCGGTCTCGCTTGTTAATCTGTGTTAATCTGCCGCGGTCTCGCATGTTAATCTGCGTGAATCTGCCGCGGTCTCGCTTGTTAATCTGTGTTAATCTGCTACGATCTCGCATGTTAATTTGCGTTAATCTGCCACGGTCTCGCATGTTAATCTGTGTTAATCTGCCGCGGTCTCGCATGTTAATCTGCGTGAATCTGCCGCGGTCTCGCTTGTTAATCTGTGTTATTCTGCTACGATCTCGCATGTTAATTTGCGTTAATCTGCCACGGTCTCGCTTGTTAATCTGTGTTAATCTGCCGCGGTCTCGCTTGTTAATCTGCGTTAATCTGCGTTTAATCTGCACGGTCTCGCTTGTTAATCTGCGTTAATCTGCCACGGTCTCGCATGTTAATCTGTGTTAATCTGCCACGGTCTCCCTTGTTAATCTGCGTTAATCTGCCGCGGTCTCGTTTGTTAACCTAAGTTAATCTGCACGGTTTCGCTTGTTAATCTGCGTTAATCTGCCACGGTCTCGCTTGTTAATCTGCGTTAATCTGCCACGGTTTCGCTTGTTAATCTGTGTTAATATGCATGTTCTCGCTTGTTAATCTGTGTTAATCTGCACGGTCTCACGTATTAATTAGCGTTAATCTGATGCGTTCTCACTTGTTAATCAACGTTAATCTCAATGTTCTCCATTGTTAATCTGTGTTAATCTGCCACGGTCTCCCTTGTTATTCTGTGTTAATCTGCCACGATCTCTCTTGTTAATCTGTGTTAATCTGCCACGATCTCCCTTGTTAATCTGTGTTATTCTACCACGGTCTCGCATGTTAATCTGTGTTAATCTGCCACGGTCTCCCTTGTTAATCTGCCACGATCTCCCTTGTTAATCTGTGTTAATCTGCCACGGTCTCCCTTGTTAATCTGCCACGTTCTCTCTTGTTAATCTGCACGGTCTCGCTTGTTGATCTGCGTTAATCTGCCACGGTCTCCCTTGTTAATCTGTGTAAATCTGCCGCGGTCTCGCATGTTAAATCTGCGTTAATCTGCCGCGGTCTCGCTTGTTAATATGCGTTAATCTGCAAGGTCTCGCTTGTTAATCTGCGTTAATCTGCCACGGTTTCGCGTGTTAATCTGTGTTAATCTGCCGCGTTCTCGCTTGTTAATCTGTGTTAATCTGCCACGGTCTCGCATGTTAATCTGTGTTAATCTGCACGTTCTCGCTTGTTAATCGGCTTGTTCTCTCTTGTTAAATTGCGTTAATCTGCATGATCTCGCTTGTTAATCTGCGTTAATCTACCGCGTTCTCGCTTGTTAATCTGCGTTAATCTGCCACGGTCTCTCTTGTTAATCTGCATTAATCTACCACGGTCTACCTTGTTAATATGTGTTAATCTACCACGGTCTCCCTTGTTAATCTGCGTTAATCTACCACGGTCTCCCTTGTTAATCTGTGTTAATCTGCCACGGTCTCGCTTGTTAATCTGCGTTAGTCTGTCACGGTCTCGCTTGTTAATCTGCGTTAATCTGCCGCGTCCTCGCTTGTTAATCTGTGTTAATCTGTCACGGTCTCGCTTGTTAATCTGCGTTAATCTGCCGCGTTGTCGCTTGTTAATTTGTGTTAATCTGTCACGGTCTCGCTTGTTAATCGGCATTAATATGCACGGTCTCGCTTGTTAATCTGTGTTAATCTGCCACGGTCTCGCATGTTAATCTGTGTTAATCTGTCACGGTCTCGCTTGTTAATCTGTGTTACTTTGCCGCGTTCTCGCTTGTTAATCTATGTTAATCTGCCACGGTCTCCCTTGTTAATATGTGTTAATCTGTCACGGTCTTGCTTGTTAATCTGCCACGGTCTCGCATGTTAATCTGTGTTAATCTGTCACGGTATCGCTTGTTAATCTGCGTTAATCTGTCACGGTCTCGCTTGTTAATCTATGTTAATCTGTCACGGTCTCGCTTGTTAATCGGCTTGTTCTCTCTAGTTAAATTGCGTTAATCTGCATGATCTCGCTTGTTAATCTGCGTTAATTTGCCGCGTTCTCGCTTGTTAATCTGCGTTAATCTGCCACGGTCTCTCTTGTTAATCTGCGTTAATCTGCCACGGTCTCCCTTGTTAATCTGTGTTAATCTGCCACGGTCTCCCTTGTTAATCTGCGTTAATCTGTCACGGTCTTGCTTGTTAATCTGCCACGGTCTCCCTTGTTAATCTGTGTTAATCTGCCACGGTCTCCCTTGTTAATCTGCGTTAATCTGCCACGGACTCGCTTGTTAATCGGCTTGTTCTCTCTTGTTAAATTGCGTTAATCTGCATGATCTCGCTTGTTAATCTGCGTTAATCTGCCGCGTTCTCGCTTGTTAATCTGCGTTAATCTGCCACGGTCTCTCTTGTTAATCTGCGTTAATCTGCCTGCCACGGTCTCCCTTGTTAATCTGTGTTAATCTACTACGGTCTCCCTTGTTTATCTGTGTTAATCTGCCACTGTCTCGCTTGTTGATATGTGTAAATCTGCACGGTAGCCCGTGTTAATCTGCATTAATCTGCCACGGTCTCGCTTGTTGATATGTGTTAATCTGCACGGTATCCCGTGTTAATCTGCATTAATCTGCCACGGTATCGCGTGTTAATCTGCATTAATCTGCCACGGTATCGCGTGTTAATCTGCATTAATCTGCCGCGTTCTCGCTTGTTAATCTGCGTTAATCTGCACGTTCTCGCTTGTTAATCTGTGTTAATCTGCCGCGGTCTCGCTTGTTAATCTGTGTTAATCTGCCACGGTCTCGCTTGTTAATCTTTGTTAATCTGCCACGGTCTCCCTTGTTAATCTGTGTTAATCTGCCACGGTCTCGCTTGTTAATCAGTGTTAATCTGCACGGTATCGCGTGTTAATCTGCGTTAATCTGCATGTTCTCCATTGTTAATCTGCACGTTCTCGCTTGTTAATCTGCACGTTCTCTCTTGATAATCTGCAGGTTTTCGCTTGTTAATCTGCATCTACGTTCTCGCTTGTAAATCTGCATTATCTTGCTTGTTAATTTGCATTATCTCGCTGGTTAATCTGCACGGTATCGCGTGTTAATCTGCGTTAATCTGCATGTTCTCTATTGTTAATCTGCACGTTCTCGCTTGTTAATCTGCACGTTCTCTCTTGATAATCTGCACGTTCTCGCTTGTTAATCTGCAGGTTTTCGCTTGTTAATCTGCACCTACATTCTCGCTTGTAAATCTGCATTATCTCGCTTGTTAATCTGTACGTTTGTTAAGTAAAGGTGTTGTTATGTAAACTGCCCGCGCTCAAAAGCCTATATCAATTTACAGAAGTATATTTTCATATTTACATAGTTGCAAACAATTACAGAATTTAATGTGGCGTCAAATATTATTTGGATATAATTATATCATTCAAACGTGAATATAATTCTGACTGGTTCTGTGTGTGTGCGGGGGGTGTCTCCGTGGCTACGTTATTAATGTCATTGTAAGCTCGAATCCAACTGGGGATGCCACACGTTAGTAAGCGTTGGAGTTTACTGGACTGGTTCAAACCCTTTTTTACAGTCAAAATCGAATACTGCTCGACTGTATCTACAACGATTAGATATACACCAAGTCTACTGCAGGTATAAGCAAAGCACCGGTCGTCCTGGTGCGGTATCCACCGCGTGCGAGCCAGGAGCAAGTCAAGCGTAACCCATCCAACACCAAGTAATTGACACGGACTGGTGCATGATATTTTCAGACCAATACATTAATAAGAAAATTGTTTAAATAAAAAAACATCGAAATTCAAAAAAAAAGAGAAGAACATTACATTTGGACCAGTTCATTTATCAAAATGTGTAATGTTATCTAACATACTATTACTCGTCAGGAGCTTGCTCATGTGGATCTACACTTTTTGTAAGCCTATTGAGAGGCCTGTGGTGTTGAAAAAGGTTAATAAATCTCAACTTATTAGTACTTCTTAATTAGTTTATAGACATTTATTTTAGCTCGATTGCGAAACAAGTTCTTACAACATATATTAATCACTCTCGAGATCTCATTCCTGATTTTCGGGAAGGGCCATAACTAATGTTTCTAGAACTTGTGGCCCGACCCATTTGCCTTAATGAAAGTTGTCATGTTTTGTATTCACATGTATATGTAAAACGAATCGAGCAATAAAATATGATTAAAATAAACTACATTTCTGATGGAACCCATCGCCATGAGGAAGAGAGAAGAGGCAATGTGCAATTTGAATGACTTTCGCACCTGAAGCGAACACACTACCACGGCGCTATCACAACTTCCACACTTTCTTAGTTTTACTTTTAAAATAACTATGTTTCTTTAAACAACAATATACACCCTTACGTGAATAAAGCCCAGAAAAACAAAACACAAAACACCCTTACGTGAATAAAGCCCACTATATAATGATGCATGTGTAAGCAACAATATACACCCTTACGTGAATAAAGCCCACTATATAATGATGCATGTGTAAGCGACCCAGCTCCAACCTATTTGGGCTTTTTCTTGGTTTGTTTAATATTATGTTTATTTATCGTCGTTACCGGTTGCCCATATGGGCGACGCCTCCTGAAGAGATTAGTCATGTTAACTATTTGGAGGATATTTCAATAATACAGACAGAGACCCATTCCAGAATCTCCTCTGGTTCTTTTCCGTGCACGGTGTAAAGCACGGACAAGAGAAATCGGTCTAAAGTCCCAACTGAAAGACAGTTAATTTTCTTAGGGTCCAACCTGTGATTGTTTTCAATAGGTGATCAATCTCTTTATTCTCAAGTTTGAGTAAGAATATGTGCACATACAAATATACTTCGTATATGTGTTGTTCTGTTCATGTCAACAAGTAGTGTACACTATAGTTAATACAAATTTATTTTAGGCTCGATTGTGAAACAAGTTCATACAACTTATATTAATCACTCTCGAGACAGCATTCCTGATGGAATACATCGCCACGAAGGAGAGAGACGTGCCAATGTGGAATTTAAATGCCTTGGCTAAGGATGCAATCGTAACGATCCCAGCGGGGCTCAAACTCCTGCCTTTCGCATCTGAAGCGAACTCGCTACGACTGCGCTATCATTCACTTTCACGCCTGTTAATATACGTGCATTAGTGTGTATGTCTCTTTTTAAAAAGGATAACAGTAACGATCCTTCTAGCTAATCAACTATGTTCTTTAATGTTGGTAACGTATTCGAATCTTATATATAACTAAATAACCAATGTATTTAATGTTGGTAACGTAATCAAATCTTATATATAACTAAAAACACCAAGTTCTTTAACGTTGGTAACGTAATCGAATCTTATGTATAGCTAAAGGCACCAAGTTCTTTAATGTTTGTAACGTAATCGAATCTTATATATAACTAAAAACACCAAGTTCTTTAATGTTGGTAACGTAATCGAATCTTATATATAGCTAAAGAACCAAGTTCTTTAATGTTGATAACGTAATTGAATCTTATATATAACTAAAAGCACCAAGTTCTTTAATGTTGGTAACGTAATCGAATCTTATATATAACTAAAGAACCAAGTTCTTTAATGTTGGTAACGTAATTGAATCTTATATTTAACTAAAAGCACAACGTTCTTTAATGTTGGTAACGTAATCGAATCTTATATATAACTCTAAGAACCAATGTATTTAATGTTGGTAACGTAATCGAATCTAATATATAACTAAAAGCACGTAGTTCTTTAATGTTGGTAACGTAATCGAATCTTATATATAACTAAAACACCAAGTTCTTTAATGTTGATAACGTAATTGAATCTTATATATAACTAAAAGCACCAAGTTCTTTAATGTTGGTAACGTAATCGAATCTTATATATAACTAAAAGCACCAAGGTCTTTAATGTTGGTAACGTAATCGAATCTTATATATAACTAAAAGCACCAAGGTCTTTAATGTTGGTAACATAATCGAATCTTATATATAACTAAAAGCACCAAGGTCTTTAATGTTGATAACGTAATCGAATCTTATATATAACTAAAAGCACCAAGGTCTTTAATGTTGGTAACGTAATCGAATCTTATATATAACTAAAAGCACCAAGGTCTTTAATGTTGGTAACATAATCGAATCTTATATATAACTAAAAGCACCAAGGTCTTTAATGTTGATAACGTAATCGAATCTTATATATAACTAAAAGCACCAAGGTCTTTAATGTTGGTAACGTAATCGAATCTTATATATAACTAAAAGCACCAAGGTCTTTAATGTTGGTAACGTAATCGAATCTTATATATAACTAAAGAACCAATGTCTTTAATGTTGGTAACGTAATCGAATCTTATATATAACTAAAAGCACCAAGGTCTTTAATGTTGGTAACGTAATCGAATCTTATATATAACTAAAGAACAAATGTATTTAATGTTGGTAACGTAATCGAATCTTATATATAACTAAAAGCACCAAGTTCTTTAATGTTGGTAACGTAATCGAATCTTATATATAACTAAAGAACCAATGTCTTTAATGTTGGTAACGTAATCGAATCTTATATATAACTAAAGAACCAATGTATTTAATGTTGGTAACGTAATCGAATCTTATATATAACTAAAAGCACCAAGTTCTTTAATGTTGGTAACGTAATCGAATCTTATATATAACTAAATAAACAATGTATTTAATGTTGGTAACGTAATCGAATCTTATATATAACTCTAAGACCAATTTCTTTAATGTTGGTAACGTAATCGAATCTTATATATAACTAAAAGCACCAAGTTCTTTAATGTTGGTAACGTAATCGAATCTTATATATAACTAAATAATCAATGTCTTTAATGTTGGTAACATAATCGAATCTTATATATAACTAAATAACCAATTTCTGTAATGTTGGTAACGTAATCGAATCTTATATATAACTAAAAGAACCAAGTTCTTTATGTTGGTAACGTAATCGAATCTTATATATATCTAAGAACCAAATTCTTTAATGTTGGTAACGTAATCGAATCTTATATATAACTAAAGAACCAATTTCTTTAATGTTGGTAACGTAATCGAATCTTATATATAACTCTAAGAACCAAATTCTTTAATGTTGGTAACGTAATCGAATCTTATATATATCTAAAGTACCAAATTCTTTAATGTTAGTAACGTAATCGAATCTTATATATAACTAAATAATCAATGTCTTTAATGTTGGTAACGTAATCGAATCTTATATATAACTCTAAGAACCAAATTCTTTAATGTTGGTAACGTAATCGAATCTTATATATATCTAAAGTACCAAATTCTTTAATGTTAGTAACGTAATCGAATCTTATATATAACTAAATAATCAATGTCTTTAATGTTGGTAACGTAATCGAATCTTATATATAACTAAAAAACCAAGTTCTTTAATGTTGGTAACGTAATCGAATCTTATATATAACTAAAAACACCAAGTTCTTTAATGTTGGTAACGTAATCGAATCTTATATATAACTAAAAACACCAAGTTCTTTAATGTTGGTAACGTAATCGAATCTTATATATAACTAAAAACACCAAGTTCTTTAATGTTGGTAACGTAATCGAATCTTATATATAACTTAAAGCACCAAGTTCTTTAATGTTGGTAACGTAATCGAATCTTATATATAACTAAAGAACCAATGTATTTAATGTTGGTAACGTAATCGATTCTTATATATAACTAATTGATTAATTGCATAGCTGAAAATCAATTAAAACGACTACAGATGGCAATTTATAAAGCACTAGTTATACGTAAGCACGTTTTATATGGTTATATCTTATTTTCAATACTTCACTCCCATTTAAATAATGAGTATTTTGGCTAAGCAATATTTATTGCAAAACATAAATCACATATAGCACACATCGTTGATATATGCATATATTTGATGTATACTATTATTGGAATGCACAGCCCGGCCATATATTAGGCTACAAGCACTGTGTGTTTTTACGTTTATTTATCGTCGCTACCGGTTGCCCATATGAGCGACGCCTCCTGAAGAGATTAGTCATTTTAGATTTTGGAGGATAGTGCATGATACAGACAGAGACCCATTCCATAATCTCCTCTGGTTGTTTTACGTGCACGGTGTAAAGCACCGACACGAGACATCGGTTTAACGTCCCATCTGAAAGACTGTTAATTTTATTAGGGTCAGACGGGGGATCGAACCTGCGATCCCTGGATTACCAGTCCAGCGTGTTACCACTGGACTACATATCCGTCTGTGCTACAAGCACAGCAATATATAGTCAGTACAGGAGTCACACTGTACTAACACGAATTTGTAACTGTGATTAGTATTAGTGAAGAGAATAGCTTTCACATAAAATTATATCCACTATTTATTGTGTACATAATTATTTGTAGTAAATTATGTTATATAATGTCGAATACATGTTTAAGCCAAACATCTTAGTACGCTCGCCCACATGGTTCGACGGCGGCGAGGGTAAATAAGCTCAATCTTCATCATGTATGCATGTTCCATTAATGTCAAACCCCTTGCGGCGACCTAGCCATGTTTTCCTGGGCAGGCCTAGTCGACCTAAGTGGTTAACCAGTACTAAGCAATGTGTGTGAGGTGCCTTGCTCACTGACACTACATACGCGATGGAACAAGTGGGCCACATAGCATCGGGATACAGGTAAGTACAGGTAAATACACTAATGTACACACATACACCTATAAAGATGAGTTTGTAACTGAGATATGGCGTCCGTGGTCCAGTGGTAGAGCGTCGGATTTGGAATCGAACGGTCCCGGGTTCGATACTCGGTCAGGCCACGTATGTACTGTCATGAGCAAGGCACCTCACACACATTGTTTAGTACTGGTTAACTTCTAATGTCAACTAAGCCTGCGCATGAGAGCATGTCTAGGTCACAGCAATTGCTTTACATTAATAGATCATAGATAACATACACGAATGCAATAAACTGTAAGCAGACATCACCTGACTGAATACCCGATAGCTAGATTATATCACAGGCGCTTGGGGTTTGGACAAGTGGTTTCGGGTTTATTTTCTTTTTTAAGAACATGTTAATAAGCCATATGCGTGACGCTGTACATTCAAACAACGAGGGACCGCGCTGGCTTTTCTATTACCTCCCTTGGCAGATAAAGTCTGATTTATCCCGAAATGTATTGCGGGCCTTTCAGTTGGAATCCTTTGTTTTTACCGTTGTTCCCTAACAAGTTGCGTTATGATAAATATGATTTTATCCAAATCATGTTGGTTAATTGATAAAACAAGTTGATATATCAGTGCCCATTATATATACTGCAGGGTATCTGTCGAGATATAGTAACATAATATTCATAGGATCTTTGTTTAATCATATTTTATTGCTTATTTATATACAATCCAATTACAAATATAAACATAGTAAATATATAAGCAAAATGATACAACTGCAACGCTATGCTTATACTTGAACACTGCAAGAATAAAATCTAGAAGCAAATGGGTTGGGCAACAAGTTTTACCAACATTAGCGAGTCCTCTCCCCAAATCATAAGATGAGAAAGCGGATGAACATTGATAGCATGTTGTGAAAAGGAAACAACGATAAAAACAGAGTAAACCACTTAAGATGACCTACATTTTTTATTGAGTATTCAGTTTGCAGTAACTGACCGATGGCTCTCATTTAGGCCGCCATATCCAAGCATATTTAAAAAGGACGCCCCGTCAGAGTACTAATAGTCCAGTTATGTACTCTGATAGAGACGTTGTTTTTAAATATGCTTGGATATGACCGAGATTATTTGTATGTATAGAGTCAAGCTTATGGTTTATCAAAATGTTATATAAACAAGAAGCCACTTTTCCAGACCCCAAGCGTCTGTGGATTATATCAAATTACTGATTTATTCATACATGTATGCAGAAATACCTCAACAATCTTACCAACATTAACACTAGACACACACACACACAAAATGGGTAGTTACGGGCAACGTATACGTATGATAAGTTACGGTGCGCAACTAGGAAGTCGTGTCGTTTTAGTTGTAGTATGAATCAGTTAAATTAAAATGGCGTCTGGTTTTAATTACTCAAGGACATTAGCAGGCGCACATGAATCGTATTATGACTTTTCATGTTCTCTGTGTGGCCAAGAAGGGAAGCACCTGGAGGCCGCACAATACTGCGAAGATTGTGCGGTGTACATGTGTAATGCATGCGTCCAGAAGCACGACAGATTCCCGCTAAACAAGAGGCACACAATGGTGGGTCAGACACAGTTTGCGACAGCCGGATTATCTGCTCTAGTGTCGTTTCCGACGAAACGCTGCAAGAAACAACGGGCGTAATGTAACATGTTCGTCTATATGTTGTATTACAACACCAACATTTAGTTTCACTTAGACAAGCACATGGGGCATAAGAAGATGTCACCCATTCTAATTACTCTGACTGGGTGCAGAACGGTCAATGGACCCATCCATCGCACACATCAGACTGTGTCCAACTTCGTGTAACTAGGTGGTGGTTTTACGTTTATGTATCGTCGCTACCGGTTACCCATATGAGCGACGCCTCCTGAAGAGATTAGTCATATTAGATTGTTGGACGATAGTGCAATGATACAGAAAGAGACCCATTCCAGACTCTCCTCTGGATCTTTTACGTGCATGGTGTACAGCACCAAAACGAGACTTCGGTTTAACGTCCCATCTGAAAGACTGTTAATTTTATTATGGTCAGATAGGGGATCGAACCTGCGATCCCTGGATTATTCTATTGAGTTCATGTTGGAAATAAATGTATACGTTATGCGTTGTGCACATTTCATAATTATAGTATTCTCTTTGATATGTCAATAGGGACAGAGTTGTAGAGTGGATATAATTGACAAAATTTAATAATAATTAAAATGAAGTATCACCTAGTATTATGTTACAATTCATGCGATAGCACACATTATAATATTATACCCGACGTTGCTATGGGTACAGAATAAAGTTTGCCACATAGCAAACCAACATATACAATTTGATTACAGTTCATGAGATGGCATACAGTATGTATTCGATGTTGCTATGTATATATAATATAACGTTTGACACATGGCAAGCATGACCAACACATACAATTTGATATATATATATAGATATATATATTGATATATATGTATGTATTCGACGCTGCTATGGATATAGAATAACGATTGACACATGGCAGGCATGACCCACATACAATTTGATAGATATATATAGATATATATGTATGTTTTCGACGCTGCTATGGATATAGAATACAGTTTGACACATAGCATGATCAACACATATTATTGTATTACAGTGCATGCGATAGTACACAGTATATACCCGAAGTTGCTATGGATATAGAATAACGTTTGACACATAGCATATCAACACATATTATTTCATTACAGTGCATGCGATAGTACACAGTATATACCCGAAGTTGCTATGGATATAGAATAACGTTTGACACATAGCATGATCAACACATATTATTTCATTACAGTGCATGCGATAGTACACAGTATATACCCGAAGTTGCTATGGATATAGAATAACGTTTGACACATAGCATGATCAACACATATTATTTCATTACAGTGCATGCGATAGTACACAGTATATACCCGAAGTTGCTATGGATATAGAATAACGTTTGACACATAGCATGATCAACACATATTATTTCATTACAGTGCATGCGATAGTACACAGTATATACCCGAAGTTGCTATGGATATAGAATAAAGTTTGACACATAGCATGATCAACACATATTATTTTATTACAGTTCATGTGATGGCACACAGTACATAACGGACGCCGCTAAGGGTATACAGAAGACCCGGGAATACAAAAATGTCATGAAAGAAACAAAGGCCTGTATCACTGATGTCGACAAAGTACTCGGTAGCCGGAAAGTGGACAAATCTCGCATTGTCAACGAAAAGCACAAAGTAAAGCAAACCATCGCAGAGTTACGTAAAAAGGTGAACAAGTATTTTGACGATATAGAAACGAAATGTCTGAATGAGCTGGATATGAAAGAGAAATTAATCGTTGACGGGATAGAGAAGGATGTGAGATACCTCGATAGTATGAGGACAGAGGCTGACGACGTTCGGAAGAAGCTTGATTCATTCAAGGGAGATAATGAGTGTGAACTCTTTGTTCTTGCCAAAGACGGAACGCTTATGGTGAATGATGCGAAGGAGAAATGTGCCGAGGTCTCACGGACAGTAAACAGAGAGTTTATTAGGTTCAAAATAGACCCGAAGATAGAAGCATTTGTGACGTCATTAGACATGCTGGGAACGTTTTCATTATTGCCACCGACAGCCACAGAACGGTCCGGACAGTATAATATAAAAGAAGAGTCGGACAGCCAAATGTGTAGTATCTATGACATATGTCAGTTACAGGATGGTACGATACTTGTTACTGATTACAGCAACACGAAACTAAAGAGACTAGATTAGTCCTACACAGTGTTTGATTCCGTACAACTGCCGAGTACACCTCATAGTGTATGTGTTATTGGTTCTGTTGAGGTGGCCGTGTCTATGTGGGCTGAGAAGAACATACAAGTTGTTTCTGTAGGAAGGAAACTCACATTGGCAAGATCATTCACTGTAGGTAATTATTGCAGTGGGATTGTTTATATGGGTGGGAACTTGTATGTCTGCTGTGGAGATGGAGGTAATGCAGCTTCAGGTCGTATACACGTATATAGCAACGCCGGAGTACTTCAACATTATATTCCAAGTTCACTATCATGTCTGCCGCCCGTGTCATTATATTTCACCACCAGTGACGACGGCCAGCATCTCTTTGTTACTAACTACGACAATGACGACATAACTATGTTGGATCTTGCTGGTAACGTAATTAATACTTTCAACGACAAAGACTTAGTTACTGTGCACGGAATATGTACAGATAACCTAGGTCACGTGTTTGTCTGTGGGCAGGATAGTAACACAGTCGTACAGCTGTTACCGGAACACCAGACGATAGATGTGATTCTAAGGGAGACAGATGGGATTGAGGGTCCACATGCAGTATGCTATGATAGGAAAACATCAAGACTATTACACGGATATTTTGATTCAAATATTATGTCAGTGTTCAAACTAAGACAAGACAACATCCCATGATACAATACATGTATAACTATATATTCATTATATAATACTATATGTATATATGTACAAGAATATATATGTGATAAAACCAGTGGCTGTTTAGATCTAGGGGTGGCTACAAACATATGACATTGTTTATAAGGATAAGCACTCGCTCTCGGCTAGATTATAGTTACTTGTTTTATATGTATATACACACATATTACATTGTTTATAAGGATAAGCACTCGCTCTCGGCTAGATTATAGTTACTTGTTTTATATGTATATACACATACATATGCATATATATCTCTCATGTTAAGATATAACTGATTGAGGCCCTGACTATATATATATCCGTCACATAACTTTGTTTGTATTCAGTGTAATACAGCCACCGCATATTTTCTTATATTTACACACGTTTAGTACAACCTAGAATAATTCTGATTGGTCGTGGCATGACTGCTTGGTTTTGACACAGTCGACCCATAGTTTGGCTGCAACTTTGCCTTCATGATTTCTTTGTTGAAAATCAATAAAATGCTAAATATGCACCAGTGGTTTACAGTATACACTCCACACGATTCCTAAGCGGTCACCTAGTGTATTATAATATTTGGAGCCATAATTACCAACAATAATGCAATTTAAATATGTTCATATTGTCATTTAATGCTTTTTATTCCAGATGATTACGCAACAATTCATTGCATAATGATGTGTAATAAAATGTCTGATATATGATAATATAGTTATTGATATTATATGGATATTAGTTCCCTCCGAATATTATAAATCACGAGGAGACCGCTTAGGAATGTTGTTGAGTGCATAGTGTACCGTCTCCGTGGCCTAGTTGTTGAGTGCATAGTGTACCGTCTCCGTGGCCTAGTTGTTGAGTGCATAGTGTACCGTCTCCGTGGCCTAGTTGTTGAGTGTATACTGTACCGTCTCCGTGGCCTAGTTGTTGAGTGTATAGTGTACCGTCTCCGTGGCCTAGTTGTTAACTGTATACTGTACCGTCTCCGTGGCCTAGTTGTTAAGTGTATACTGTACCGTCTCCGTGGCCTAGTTGTTAAGTGTATGATGTACCGTCTCCGTGGCCTAGTTGTTAAGTGTACACTGTACCGTCTCCGTGGCCTAGTTGTTGAGTGCATAGTGTACCGTCTCCGTGGCCTAGTTGTTGAGTATATAGTGTACCGTCTCCGTGGCCTAGTTGTTAAGTGTATAGTGTACCGTCTCCGTGGCCTAGTTGTTAAGTGTATACTGTACCGTCTCCGTGTCCTAGTTGTTGAGTGTATAGTGTACCGTCTCCGTGGCCTAGTTGTTAAGTGTATATTGTACCGTCTACGTGGCCTAGTTGTTAAGTGTATACTGTACCGTCCCCGTGGCCTAGTTGTTGAGTGTATAGTGTACCGTTTCCGTGGCCTAGTTGTTGAGTGTATAGTGTACCGTCTCCGTGGCCTAGTTGTTAAGTGTATAGTGTACCGTCTCCGTGGCCTAGTTGTTGAGTGTATACTGTACCGTCTCCGTGGCCTAGTTGTTAAGTGTATAGTGTACCGTCTCCGTGACCTAGTTGTTGAGTGTATACTGTACCGTCTCCGTGGCCTAGTTGTTGAGTGTATAGTGTACCGTCTCCGTGGCCTAGTTGTTAAGTGTATAGTGTACCGTCTCCGTGGCCTAGTTGTTAAGTGTATAGTGTACCGTCTCCGTGGCCTAGTTGTTAAGTGTATAGTGTACCGTCTCCGTGGCCTAGTTGTTAAGTGTATAGTGTACCGTCTCCGTGTCCTAGTTGTTGAGTGTATAGTGTACCGTCTCCGTGGCCTAGTTGTTAAGTGTATAGTGTACCGTCTACGTGGCCTAGTTGTTAAGTGTATACTGTACCGTCTCCGTGGCCTAGTTGTTGAGTGTATAGTGTACCGTCTCCGTGGCCTAGTTGTTAAGTGTATAGTGTACCGTCTCCGTGGCCTAGTTGTTAAGTGTATAGTGTACCGTCTCCGTGGCCTAGTTGTTGAGTGTATAGTGTACCGTCTCCGTGGCCTAGTTGTTAAGTGTATAGTGTACCGTCTCCGTGGCCTAGTTGTTAAGTGTATAGTGTACCGTCTCCGTGGCCTAGTTGTTAAGTGTATAGTGTACCGTCTCCGTGGCCTAGTTGTTAAGTGTATACTGTACCGTCTCCGTGGCCTAGTTGTTGATTGTATAGTGTACCGTCTCCGTGGCCTAGTTGTTAAGTGTATAGTGTACCGTCTCCGTGGCCTAGTTGTTGAGTGTATAGTGTACCGTCTCCGTGGCCTAGTTGTTGAGTGTATAGTGTACCGTCTCCGTGGCCTTGTTGTTGAGTGTATAGTGTACCGTCTCCGTGGCCTAGTTGTTGAGTGTATAGTGTACCGTCTCCGTGGCCTAGTTGTTAAGTGTATAGTGTACCGTCTCCGTGGCCTAGTTGTTAAGTGTATACTGTACCGTCTCCGTGGCCTAGTTGTTGAGTGTATAGTGTACCATCTCCGTGGCCTAGTTGTTAAGTGTATAGTGTACCGTCTACGTGGCCTAGTTGTTAAGTGTATACTGTACCGTCTCCGTGGCCTAGTTGTTGAGTGTATAGTGTACCGTCTCCGTGGCCTAGTTGATAAGTGTATAGTGTACCGTCTCCGTGCCTAGTTGTTGAGTGTATAGTGTACCGTCTCCGTGGCCTAGTTGTTAAGTGTATACTGTACCGTCTCCGTGGCCTAGTTGTTGAGTGTATAGTGTACCGTCTCCGTGGCCTATTTGTTGAGTGTATACTGTACCGTCTCCGTGGCCTAGTTGTTGAGTGTATAGTGTACCGTCTCCGTGGCCTAGTTGTTAAGTGTATAGTGTACCGTCTCCGTGGCCTAGTTGTTAAGTGTATACTGTACCGTCTCCGTGGCCTAGTTGTTAAGTGTATACTGTACCGTCTCCGTGGCCTAGTTGTTAAGTGTATGCTGTACCGTCTCCGTGGCCTAGTTGTTAAGTGTATAGTGTACCGTCTCCGTGACCTAGTTGTTAAGTGTATAGTGTACCGTCTCCGTGGCCTAGTTGTTAAGTGTATAGTGTACCGTCTTCGTGGCCTAGTTGTTAAGTGTATAGTGTACCGTCTCCGTGGCCTAATTGTTAAGTGTATACTGTACCGTCTCCGTGGCCTAGTTGTTGAGTGTATACTGTACCGTCTCCGTGTTATAGTTGTTGAGTGTATAGTGTACCGTCTCCGTGGTCTAGTTGTTGAGTGTATACTGTACCGTCTCCGTGGTCTAGTTGTTGAGTGTATAGTGTACCGTCTCCGTGGCCTAATTGTTGAGTGTATAGTGTACCGTCTCCGTGGTCTAATTGTTGAGTGTATACTGTACCGTCTCCGTGGTCTAGTTGTTGAGTGTATAGTGTACCGTCTCCGTGGCCTAGTTGTTGAGTGTATACTGTACCGTCTCCGTGGCCTTGTTGTTAAGTGTATACTGTACCGTCTCCGTGGCCTAGTTGTTGAGTGTATGCTGTACCGTCTCCGTGGCCTAGTTGTTAAGTGTATGCTGTACCGTCTCCGTGGCCTAGTTGTTAAGTGTATACTGTACCGTCTCCGTGGCCTAGTTGTTGAGTGTATACTGTACCGTCTCCGTGGCCTAGTTGTTGAGTGTATACTGTACCGTCTCCGTGGCCTAGTTGTTAAGTGTATAGTGTACCGTCTCCGTGGCCTAGTTGTTAAGTGTATACTGTACCGTCTCCGTGGCCTATTTGTTGAGTGTATACTGTACCGTCTCCGTGGCCTAGTTGTTGAGTGTATAGTGTACCGTCTCCGTGGCCTAGTAGTTAAGTGTATAGTGTACCGTCTCCGAGGCCTAATTGTTAAGTGTATAGTGTACCGTCTCCGTGGCCTAGTTGTTGAGTGCATAGTGTACCGTCTCCGTGGCCTAGTTGTTGAGTGTATATTGTACCGTCTCCGTGACATAGTTGTTGAGTGTATACTGTACCGTCTCCGTGGCCTAGTTGTTAAGTGTATACTGTACCGTCTCCGTGGCCTAGTTGTTGAGTGTATAGTGCACCGTCTCCGTGGCCTAATTGTTAAGTGTATACTGTACCGTCTCCGTGGCCTAGTTGTTAAGTGTATAGTGTACCGTCTCCGTGGTCTAATTGTTAAGTGTATACTGTACTGTCTCCGTGGCCTAGATGTTGAGTGTATACTGTACCGTCTCCGTGACATAGTTGTTGAGTGTATACTGTACCGTCTCCGTGGCCTAGTTGTTAAGTGTATACTCTACCGTCTCCGTGGCCTAGTTGTTGAGTGTATAGTGCACCGTCTCCGTGGCCTAATTGTTAAGTGTATACTGTACCGTCTCCGTGGCCTAGTTGTTAAGTGTATAGTGTACCATCTCCGTGGTCTAATTGTTAAGTGTATACTGTACCGTCTCCGTGGCCTAGTTGTTAAGTGTATGCTGTACCGTCTCCGTGGCCTAGTTGTTAAGTGTATGCTGTACCGTCTCCGTGGCCTAGTTGTTAATTGTATAGTGTACCGTCTCCGTGGCCTAGTTGTTAAGTGTATAGTGTACCGTCTCCGTGGCCTAGTTGTTAATTGTATAGTGTACCGTCTCCGTGGCCTAGTTGTTAAGTGTATACTGTACCGTCTCCGTGGCCTAGTTGTTAAGGCGTCTGTTGTACTGAGCGGGAGATTGAAAGTTCGAATCCCGTAAGGTGTTCGTTATGATATGGCCGGTTGGTGAGCCACCAGCTAGTTAAATAATGGTTACCGATTGTCTACCAGCCTGGCGCCTGGCCTACAAGCATAGGATTCGGGAAGTACTGATGTGCATAGAAAGGGTGTCTCATAAGTCAGTAATGACTGACCCTTTCGATAGGGGTGACAGTACAATAAACAGTCACTTTACTTTTTTTACAGTTTGATATTTTGAAAACTTGAAGACCGAGATTCGAAAATATAGTGACCTTGGTTTTGGGTATTTGCTTGGAGATCTGAACTCACGCACTGTTGAACAGCTTTACTACGTGCATATCTAGACCGTTATGTTATCTTCCGCAGTCTGCTGATCGTACATCTAACTTACCAGCACAAATTGTCAAGCTTAAGTAAAAACTCACCACGAAAAGTTTGGAAATATTTAAATAAATATAAACAAGCTAGTAGTTATACTAGTGACATTTTTGTAGCCGATTATACAATACATTTGTCTAATAGTTCAAACGATGCAGAACCTAACACATATCGTTCTGATGATTTACATAGCAATACGGTCAATGTTGAATATATGTACTTATCCCGAGTCATTGTTCCATTTTCAATTTCGGTTTAGAGATAACCGTTCTACAGCTGATGCTATATTTTTACTAATAATAATTGTGTTAGATTAAAACGGTAGCTGTAGCTTTAAAATAAGGGTTCGAGCCCCTCTCAGACCGTGTCTCATTTATATGCTAAAAGTTGGCAGTTTTGCTCATATGTTCGCTCATATGGGTAACCGGTAGCGACGATAAATAGACGTAAATCACACACAAAAATCACTGATTGTGCCAGAAGGTGTTGTCTCTTGTAGTTCATATGTTTTTAACGTTTATTTATTTATTTATATATAAAATTAACAGTCTTCAAGATGGGACTTTAAACCGAGGTCTCGTGTCGGTGCTTTTCACCGTGCACGTAAAAGAACCAGTGTTGACTCTGGAATGGGTCTCTGTCTGTATCATTACACTATCCTCCAACCTTCTAAAATTGACAATCTCTTCAGGAGGCGTCGCTCAAATTGGCAACCGGTAGCGACGATAAATAAACGTAAAACACACAAACACTATAATTTGATCATTAATAACCCGATTGATTTTTAGGTCGATACACTCTCCAACGTGCACGTCGTGATTTAGGCACAGCTCACAGCAGGGAAATGGGTCAAGGACTTCGCTGATTGTAGCCTCGATATAAGAACAGTAGAAACCATGAGCACAAGCACAATTAACTTACCTACTTGGCGAGCGAGACATAGTGGTTAAGGCGTCCACCTACGGAGCGGGAGGTCGAAAGTTCGAACCTCGTCAGGTGTTCATTCTGATATGGCCGGTTGGTGAGCCGCCAGCTAGTTAGATAATGGTTACCGATTGCCTACCAGCCTGGAGCCTGGCATACAAGCATAGGATTCGGGAAGTACTAATGTTCATAAAAAGATACGTCTCATAAGTCAGAAATGGCTGGCCCTTTAAATAGGGCTGACACTATAATAAACAAACACTTTACTTTACATACATTCTCGGTGCTGTTACATACGAATAGCTGGCGGGTGTTTTTAGCCCGATCCTGGGGTGGCATGCGGCCTCTACTCTGATCCGGTAGCGACAAGGACCCCGGCGAAGAAACTGTTACCATTATTGCTGATGTGAGCTAACATATGGCGGAGGATTCCTTTTTCGAAAGAAAATAACACCGACATAGGACTTGTCACTCTGCGAAGAAAGAAAATGCCTCATCTGGATATCACCAGAAGCAGCGTAGCAACCATACACGTTTTAGGAAAACCAGTCGCCCACATGCCTTGGCGGAGTCGACTATAAAGAAAACTAAAGAACAACAAAATAAATTCGGCCTTTGAATTATCCTTTAGTACGCGTGCAAAACCATGCCCTGGCGTATGCCCACTCTCAGCAGCAACCCCTCTTCAGTTTATCTACGGACAGTTTCCACTTCTCCAATACTTGTGGTAGTCTGATGGAGTAGATGATGGGATCCGCGATAGTACAGTTGCCACTTCTCCAATACTTGTGGTAGTCTGATGGAGTAGATGATGGGATCCGCGATGGTACAGTTTCCATTTCTCCAATACTTGTGGTAGTCTGATGGAGTAGATGATGGGATCCGCGATAGTACAGTTGCCACTTCTCCAATACTTGTGGTAGTCTGATGGAGTAGACGATGGGATCCGCGATAGTACAGTTTCCACTTCTCCAATACTTGTGGTAGTCTGATGGAGTAGATGATGGGATCCACGATAGTACAGTTTCCACTTCTCCAATACTTGTGGTAGTCTGATGGAGTAGATGATGGGATCCACGATAGTACAGTTTCCACTTCACCAATACTTGTGGTAGTCTGATGGAGTAGATGATGGGATCCACGATAGTACAGTTTCCACTTCTCCAATACTTGTGGTAGTCTGATGGAGTAGATGATGGGATCCACGATAGTACAGTTTCCACTTCTCCAATACTTGTGGGAGTCTGATGGAGTAGATGATGGGATCCACGATAGTACAGTTTCCACTTCTCCAATACTTGTGGTAGTCTGATGGAGTAGATGATGGGGTCCGCGATAGTACAGTTTCCACTTCTCCAATACTTGTGGGAGTCTGATGGAGTAGATGATGGGATCCGCGATAGTATTAACAACAAACAAGACTTGGAATACTGATGAGAGAATGATCTTCTTCTTCACTGATTCGTCCAAATGTGAAATCAAATACATCCACACATATGGCAGATTAAAAACTGCGTATGTACCTATCACAAATAGAGCGGTTACCATGGCCTTCCGATGTGTTGCAGTCCGTGACTGTTGTATAGCTCCTTGCCTTCGAATGGTCATTATGATTACAACGTAGGTTATAGGTAGAACAATAAAACATAAGCTTGTTCCGCACCAAACGACTAATTGGACATTTTCGGTTAATTCCACAACTTGAACTATCGACTTCCCGAATGTAAGTCCAGTGACGGAAGCAGCGACTGCGACTGCAAATCCCCAGATGCTGACCACACAAATATTTCCGCGCCTTTTTGATATAATTGTATTGTGGTGCAGCGGTTTAGTCACAGCTACAAGCACACATATTGTAATGGCAACAATTGTCAAAGTACCTATGATACTTGGCATCAAATAAATGCTAGATAAAACAGTGACAAACACGTCATTCTTAGATAAATGTATACTTGACGTTATAGATGACATTCCTTCTTGTATGGTTGAGTCTTGTGATCCGTTTATTGTTGATGTTGCATTTATTGTACTGTTTTGCCTTGTCGTCTTAGATAGCAGCTGTCTCAATTCTTCTGGGAGATTGAGTGGGTAGCTGTCTTCGTACGAGTTGTTGAATGAACTGAGTTGACTATCGTTCTGGTACTGTCGGGTATGCGCGATGATATTAATCCATGGATTGGCGAATGCTTTGAACTTCAATACGATGTGCAATGCTGCGAGAAGGAGATCTGACAACGTCAGACTTAACACTAACTTCATGTGTGTCTTCAAATTAAAATCCATAATTGTTAGGATTACAATAACATTGAGTATGCAAGACACTGCTGCCAAGGATGCAATAGCGGTATAAATATGGCTTATTAGCTGAATATTATCATGCCAACCGGTCCAATCATCATCAATTAACACAGGTGCGTTGTCATAGTCATAGTCTGGTGAGTCAAAGTAGTCTTCCATTTCCAATAATTATAATATATTATAACAACAGCATCGTTACATTCTGCTTTCTGTTACCATATCAACGCTGGCCCGAATATTTATAGATTCTTATCTAGTAGGTATATTGTAAATGTGAATATTTATAGATTCTTATCTAGTAGGTATATTGTAAATGTGAATATTTATAGATTATTATCTAGTAGGTATATTGTAAATGTGAATATTTATAGATTCTTATCTAGTAGGTATATTGTAAATGTGAATATTTATAGATTCTTATCTAGTAGGTATATTGTAAATGTGAATATTTATAGATTCTTATCTAGTAGGTATATTGTAAATGTGAATATTTCCTACTAATTAAAATTGTTAATTTCGTACATTTACGCGTAGTATTTAATATAGTTTTATACAAATTTAATTTAGCTCGATTGCGAAACAAGTTCTTATAACTTATATTAATCACCCTCGAGACCTCATTCCTGATGGAATCCATCGCCACGAGGAAGAGAGAAGAGGCAACTTGGAAATTAAATGCCTTGCCTAAGGGCAAAATCGTAACGACTCCTGAAGGGAACGCGCATTCACTGCGCTATCACGACTTCCACAAGTATGTATTGTAATACCAGTACAACAATAATGGTCTGCAAGTACAAGATATGACGTTTTAAGTGCGCTTCCAAGATACGTATAGTTTCTATTTATCGGGCATAGACGGAATATGTGAAATTGTATACTTTACGAGGCCATCGAATGTCGACTGGCGATGTTATCCATTCTCCCAAAGTAGATTACATTTCAATTATTGATAGAAAACACAATATATTACTAGTATTAATTCGTTATTATTACGCGCTTCCCCTGAAGCCAGTGTTTATTAATTGGAATGCTGTAAAAGAAATGAAATATAATGTTGCAACATTAATTTCCCGATGACTTAATGTCATTAAATGTTATAAATTAATTTGCGGCGCTATATTAATATTATTATTGCTAGTAATGGTGATGATACAGTGTCAATTTCCAGAATAATAAAAACAATTCAGTAAGATTGCGATATTATTTATTATTAAAGAGACGTAATGCGTTTAAGTTTATGTGGAAGTCGTGCTAGCGCTGTGGATGCGCGTTCGCTTCAGGTGCGAAAGGTCTGGAGTTCGAGCCCCGCTGCAGCCGTTACGATTGTGCCCTTAGACAAGGCATTTAAATTCCACATTGCCTCTTCTCTCCCTCGTGGCGATGGATTCCATCAGGAATGAGGTCTCGAGAGTGATTAACATAAGTTGTAAGAACTTGTTTCGCAATCGAGCTAAAATAAATGTGTATAAACTAAACTAATGCGTTTACTTGTATTGAAAGTCCGCCTCCGTTGTCGAGTTGTTAGTGTCGCTGACTAGTATACCACTGTAACCAATCATCACTGATGTACACGGGTTCGAGCCCCGCTCAGGCCGTGTCTCATTTATATGAACAAGTTCGCAGTTTCTTACGGAGGTACTGGTTAACCGCTTGACCTGCCATGGAAAGGTGTTGTTAGGTAAACATGCGCGCGCGCACACACACGCACGCACGCACGCGCACACACACGCACACACGAAATTAGGTGTATAGTTGTTGCGCTTTTTTAGAACTTATGTGACTTCATAATACCTCATATTAGTTGATGTGTAGAAACCAGGAAAGTGTCAGTCAATTGCAAACTGAAGGTGGGATATACTATAATATTGGGGGAAGAATACAGTGTGTACACACAGTGACGTCATTCACAGGTAAACTGTGTCAATGTATGACGTTTCATTTGTAATATGTTTACTGTTTTTTCAGTTTCATTTGAATACCTTTACACAGTATACCGTCTTATTTGGCGGAGGAATACGATGTGTAAGCACAGTGACGTTATTCACAGGTAAACTGTGTCAATGTATGACGTTTCATTTGTAATATGTTTACTGTTTTTTCAGTTTCATTTGAATACCTTTACACAGTATACCGTCTTATTTGGCGGAGGAATACAGTGTATAAGCACAGTGACGTTATTCACAGGTGAGCACTGGCTATTTGAAACATTAAATTTTGAATAATCTTGGTGTGTTTCAGGTTGATTTGAATACCTCTTCACAGTGGATGGGGTATCAGAAGAA
The DNA here is from genome assembly GCA_014843695.1 of Archivesica marissinica. NCBI lineage: Eukaryota > Metazoa > Mollusca > Bivalvia > Venerida > Vesicomyidae > Archivesica > Archivesica marissinica. Next base: position 10,830,499 of record CM026392.1, read on the forward strand.
ATGAAAGATTGGAAATATAAATGAACCTACTGTATGTTTTTACTTTTTATTATGTATTTAATAAGCAATTTAGTTGTTGTTTTCCAAATTGAATGATAGAAGTGACTGCTTGTCATTAAGTGCTAGAAATGCAACAATGCAATGTTTAATATATCTATGTTTACCATCAAGATTACTGTACATATATCACATATATTTCAAATAATATAACAATGTGGATTGATAAATTGTGATGCTCAAATTTTACATCACAAAGACAAAAATATATATTAATCAAATATAATGCACTACTTGTATGCTTGTACATTTCTAACATGTTCATGTGTGTATTAAAAGAATGTAAATAAAACAAATAAACAAACTTTTCAACACAAGATGAAATACTCCAATGTCATACTACACAGGGGCCTCCGTGGCCGATTAGCTACCATCGTTGACTTCAAACCACTTTCCCCTTACCGCTGCAGGTTCGAATCCAAATTGGGATGTCAGGACACTATCCAGCTAACTTACAGAAGGTCGGTGGTGGATGTCCACCCAGCCCCTGAAATACTGCTCGAAGTAGCACCCGGGTTCTTCCTCCGCCAATAATAGCTGGACAGTCGCCATATGAACACAGCTGTTGGTGCGACATTAAACACCCAAAACAATACAAATAACTACTAGACTATCGTATTGTTCATTTGAGACTCAATAAGATTAACCTTTCAAACACTAAGCAGCACTCGGTAGAGCGCAAACCCCCGCTACACATGTCAGATACCACCACTCCACAAAACCAACATCTAGAAGTATGACGTAATCCTGCGAACGAACGAACCAACGAACGAACCAATCAACGAACGAACCAACAAACCAACCAATCAACGAACGAACCAAGCAACCAACAAACCAACCAACCAACGATTATGTTATATTATAGATTTATTCTTTATTTCAGTCTTATCGTTATACAATACATAAAATATACACAACAAATTACCGTGGCAAAGTACAACACCATTCTAATCTAATCACAGATAATCAAACTATCACAGTCTACTGACATATTATTATATTTACATATTAAAACCGAGGAACATTCGCTAATTGAAAATTAAATACTTAATTAAAACTAGAAATTTTGAAATACTGATGTTATATTTCGGGTTTTACGCCTGCATCAACACCATTTCGCGCTATATAGCAGGCGGGAAGTTTACTTAACAACACCTTTCCTGGGCAGGCTCCCCAACCAATGAATGAACCAACCAAAGAATGAACCAACCAACGAACCTGTGTGAAAAAATAGAATTGTTAAAACAATCCACATTGACACAAGAGCAACATGTATTCATAAGTTGATTTGTCACGATAATTGCATATAATTTAAAGTAAAGCATTAATCAATATCAGTGTACATTGGCAAGCACACATGCTATTATGAAACGTGTGTAGCAATAACACATATGTAAACTTTCATAGTTACACCATGCAACAGTGGATGCGCGTTCGCTTCAGGTGCGAACGGTCCGGAGTTCGAGCCCCACTGGAGCCGTTACGATTGTGCCCTTAGGCAAGGCATTTAAATTCCACGTTGCCTCTTCTCTCTCCCTCGTGGCGATGGATTCTATCAGGAATGAGGTCTCGAGAGTGATTTATATAAGTTGAAATAAATTGTTTCGCAATCGAGCTAAAATAAATTTGTATAAATAAAAAAAAGCATATTAAGGTATAATAAAACAATCTTAGGTTATACAAATTTATCTTAGTTCGATTGCGAAACAAGTTGTGACAACTAATATTAATCACTCTCGAGGCTTCGTTCCTGATGGAATCCATCTCCACATACATACATATCCGGTAGGAGGTCACAAGCCTAAAAGCGTACCGTAACTCTGTGTGTAGTCCGTCCAGGCGGAGTATTGTTTCACATTGAAATGTTTGTCTAGAATGTTTTTAAACGCGTTCATTCCACGAGTGTGAGAGAAGAGGCAACGTGGAATTTAAATGCCTTGACTAAGGGCACAATCGTGACGGCTACAACTAGGCAAGAACTCGGGCGTTTCACACCTGAAGTGAACGCGCTATCACGCCTTCCAAAAAAAAAACAATCTTACGAGTTGATATTGAATCATGCATGATTAACGTAACCAGTTCACACATATAAGCGCATGTTGACGTCATTGCCAATACGGCATTCATTGTAAAGACCAGAATAGTATGTTGTTCGCGTAATATCCATGGATGAGGGATAGATAGTCTGATTGTCTATGCACTAGTTGTTAGATCAAAGGCCGTCGAATACATGGCTATATAGTCGTATATTAGCCTAACTCTATATGTGGGAGGTGTTTAGACTAGATGTATCACCTAATCTATTTCGATAGCGTTTGACCAGATACTAATGTTGCGTAAACGCCTCTCTTGTTCAATAACTGTTGATGATTTCCGGACTCGACAACATTCCCAGAATCTATGACGTAGATGACGTCAGCATTTTGAATAGTTGATAATCGATGGGCAATAACGATACACGTTCTTCCTTCTTGTGCCTTGTCTAATGCTGCTTGTACAATCTACAACAGAACAATAAACTCTTTACGCATGAAAAATATAATTCATACTGATGTTGTCAATAGTTTATGCGTAATTCACACGGATTGTGCCAATAGTTTATGCGTAATTTACACTGATGTTATCAATAGTTTATGCGTAATTGCTAAGAATAATCATATAATTTCTTTCTTTCTTTTCTTTATTTATTTAAGTTTATTTATCGTTGCTACCAGTTGACCATTTGAGCGACGGGTAGTTTGCCTAACAACACCTTTCCTGGACAGGCTCCAGCGGTTAACCAGGACTCAGTGCACCAACCTCCGTAAGAAACTGATACTTGTTTCATATAAAGAGACACGGTCTTGGCGGGGCGGGACTCGAACCCGTGACCATCAGTGATGATAGGTTCATAGTTTTCAAATAGTACATACTCTATCTGAATTCACTCTATGTGTCCAGGGCACACGTCGCCTCGTCCAGGAACAGACTTGTCAGTATTTATTAATTATACTGACACCATAAAATACTGTGTACTTTTATATTGAGCGTTACTTTTTCTTATGCACGGCGTACTTGTTATTTTTTATGTATGCCCAAGAACCTATTGAATGTCTTATTTTGATATAGTAACATCAGTGAATAAAACCGCCTATTGTTAATCAGAAATGGTATATTATTATTTTATTAAGTCATGAAAACAACTTTCAAAATCTCTTGTTGACAGTGTTAGCTCCATCACGTGACCGTGCTACTCAATTCTGCTATCGCAACAGCACCCGTTTATATGAGGAACTGAAGACTTTAGGGCACCTATGCACGGCGTACTTGTTATTTTGTATTTATGCCCAAGAACCTATTGAATGTCTTATTTTGATATAGTAACATCAGTGAATAAAACCGCCTATTGTTAATCAGAAATGGTAGAGAAACTATTTTTCTGGTTAGTTGTAGATTTTTAAAATTCCGATAGCTACCTGAAGTGCTCATACACCGTATCAGTTTCTGTGTAAATATTCTCCCAATTATTTGATTGTTTATATTCGTTGTTTGTTTGTCTACTGGACAGGTCAAGTGACAGTTGCATCAGGCTACCGATACATGGCATGCTATTGAACCATGCTTCAGCTCTTGTCAGCGAAATTAGCCTAGCACTATATCAATATTTTAAATACGGATGTAAATGGACAAATACGTCGAACATAGGAATACGCCGAGCATAGGAATACAGGAATACGCCGAGCATAGGAATACAGGAATACGTCGAACATAGGAATACGCCGAGCATAGGAATACGCCGAGCATAGGTTCCACCACTCTATATATTTTGAAAGTAAGCACAGTGTTTCGTATGTCATTTTGTTCATTTTTAAATCATATATGAACTGATTGTTATATAGATACAGTTGATTGTGTGTTATAGATCAATGTATATAATGTAAATTTATTGTATTATAATTTGACGTCTGTACAAAATGTTTGGCAAAGGCACTAAAATAAAACATTTATTTATTTACTTAATTAATAAAAAACCTAAGGATAATATTTCGTTTATACATTTACTTACCATGCATGTATGACATAATTATATGCGTATACATATATACTATCGGGTAATTAAATCATATTGGAAAGACTATTGCACTAAATATTTCTATTTTCGTATAAAATGAAATAAATAAAATTTCATAAAGTTCAAATGATTTTGGGGTATAAAATTACAGGGCCTTCTCTTTGTTTTGTACGATGATCTGTTTTATTATGTGTGTTGTGTAGATTGTCACTACAAAATGTAGTTTCACTGTTCGCTATCTCTATCATGCATATGTTTTGACCTCATGGGCTTTTTAGCCTAATGGTTTTGAATAAAATGTCTGTCTGTCTATATGACTATGAAGAATAAATGGAAACAAAGCATACCTGTTCACTTTCAGTATCTAAAACACTTGTCGCCTCGTCCCGGAACAGAACTATCAGTATAACATGCAGCATACATACCTGTTCACTTTCTGTATCTAAAGCACGTGTCGCCTCGTCCCGGAGCAGAATTATCTTTATTACATGTACCATACATACCTGTTCACTTTCTTTATCTAAAGCACTTGTCGCCTCGTCCCTGAGCAGAACTATCAGTATAAGATGCACCATACATACCTGTTCACTTTCTGTATCTAAAACACTTGTCGCCTCGTCCCGGAGCAGAATTATCTTTATTACATGAATCATACATACCTGTTCACTTTCTGTATCTACAGCACTGGTCGCCTCGTCCCGTGGCAGAATTATCATTATTACATGTACCATACATACCTGTTCACTTTCTGTATCTAAAGCACTTGTCGCCTCGTCCCGGAGCAGAACTATCAGTATAACATGCACCATACATACCTGTTCACTTTCTGTATCTAAAACACTTGTCGCCTCGTCCTGGAGCAGAATTATCATTAGTACATGCATCATATATACCGGTTCACTTTCTGTATCTAAAACACTTGTCGCCTCGTCCATGGTCAGAATTATCATTATTATTACATATACCATACATACCTGTTTACTTTCTGTATCTTAAGCACTTGTTGCCTCGTCCTGGAGCAGAATTATCTTTATTACATGCATCATACATACCTGTTCACTTTCTGTATCTAAAGCACTTGTCGCCTCGTCCCTGGGCAGAACTATCAATATAACAGGCAGCATACATACCTGTTCACTTTCTGTATCTAAAGCACTTGTCGCCTCGTCCCGGAGCAGAACCATCAGTATAACATGCAGCATACATACCTGTTCACTTTCTGTATCTAAAACACTTGTCGCCTCGTCCCGGAGCAGAACTATCAGTATAACATGCAGCATACATACCTGTTCACTTTCTGTATCTAAAACTCTTGTCGCCTCGTCCCGGAGCAGAATTATCATTAGTACATGCACCATACATACCGGTTCACTTTCTGTATCTAAAGCACGTGTCGCCTCGTCCCGGAGCAGAACTATCAGTATAACATGCACCATACATACCTGTTCACTTTCTGTATCTAAAACACTTGTCGCCTCGTCCATGTGCAGAATTATCATTATTACATGCACCATACATACCTGTTCACTTTCTGTATCTAAAACACTTGTCGCCTCGTCCCGGAGCAGAATTATTATTATTACATATACCATACATACCTGTTTAATTTCTGTATCTAAAGCACTTGTCGCCTCGTGCTGGAGCAGAATTATCTTTATTACATGCATCATACATACCTGTTCACTTTCTGTATCTAAAACACTTGTCGCCTCGTCCCGGAGCAGAATTATCTTTATTACATGCATCATACATACCTGTTCACTTTCTGTATCTAAAGCACTTGTCGCCTCGTCCCGGAGCAGAACTATCAGTATAACATGCAGCATACATACCTGTTCACTTTCTGTATCTAAAACACTTGTCGCCTCGTCCTGGAGCAGAATTATCATTAGTACATGCATCATACATACCGGTTCACTTTCTGTATCTAAAACACTTGTCGCCTCGTCCTGGAGCAGAATTATCATTAGTACATGCATCATACATACCGGTTCACTTTCTGTATCTAAAACACTTGTCGCCTCGTCCATGAGCAGAATTATCATTATTACATGCACCATACATACCTGTTCACTTTCTGTATCTAAAACACTTGTCGCCTCGTCCCGGAGCAGAATTATTATTATTAACATATACCATACATACCTGTTTACTTTCTGTATCTAAAGCACTTGTCGCCTCGTCCTGGAGCAGAATTATCTTTATTACATGCATCATACATACCTGTTCACTTTCTGTATCTAAAGCACTTGTCGCCTCGTCCCTGGGCAGAACTATCAGTATAACATGCAGCATACATACCTGTTCACTTTCTGTATCTAAAGCACTTGTCGCCTCGTCCCGGAGCAGAACTATCAGTATAACATGCAGCATACATACGTGTTCACTTTCTGTATCTAAAACACTTGTCGCCTCGTCCCGGAGCAGAACTATCAGTATAACATGCAGCATACATACCTGTTCACTTTCTGTATCTAAAACACTTGTCGCCTCGTCCTGGAGCAGAATTATCATTAGTACATGCATCATACATACCGGTTCACTTTCTGTATCTAAAACACTTGTCGCCTCGTCCATGGTCAGAATTATCATTATTATTACATATACCATACATACCTGTTTACTTTCTGTATCTTAAGCACTTGTTGCCTCGTCCTGGAGCAGAATTATCTTATTACATGCATCATACATACCTGTTCACTTTTTGCTGTATCTAACCTTGTCGCCTCGTCCGAGCAGAATTATCATTATTACATGCACCATACATACCTGTTCACTTTCTGTATCTAAAGCACTTGTCGCCTCGTCCATGAGCAGAATTATCATTATTACATGCACCATACATACCTGTTCACTTTCTGTATCTAAAGCACTTGTCGCCTCGTCCCGGAGCAGAACTATCAGTATAACATGCACCATACATACCTGTTCACTTTCTGTATCTAAAGCACTTGTCGCCTCGTCCCGGAGCAGAACTATCAGTATAACATGCAGCATACATACCTGTTCACTTTCTGTATCTAAAGCACTTGTCGCCTCGTCCCTGAGCAGAACTATCAGTATAACATGCAGCATACATACCTGTTCACTTTCTGTATCTAAAACACTTGTCGCCTCGTCCCGGAGCAGAATTATCATTATTACATGCACCATACATACCTGTTCACTTTCTGTATCTAAAACACTTGTCGCCTCGTCCATGAGCAGAATTATCATTATTACATGCACCATACATACCTGTTCACTTTCTGTATCTAAAACACTTGTCGCCTCGTCCCGAGCAGAACTATCAGTATAACATGCACCATACATACCTGTTCACTTTCTGTATCTAAAACACTTGTCGCCTCGTCCCGGAGCAGAATTATTATTATTACATGCACCATACATACCTGTTCACTTTCTGTATCTAAAGCACTTGTCGCCTCGTCCCGGAGCAGAATTATCATTATTACATGCATCATACATACCTGTTCACTTTCTGTATCTAAAGCACTTGTCGCCTCGTCCCGGAGCAGAATTATCTTTATTACATGCATCATACATACCTGTTCACTTTCTGTATCTACAGCACTGGTCGCCTCGTCCCGGGGCAGAATTATCATTATTACATGTACCATACATACCTGTTTACTTTCAGTATCTAAAGCACTTGTCGCCTCGTCCCGGAGCAGAACTATCAGTATAACATGCAGCATACATACCTGTTCACTTTCTGTATCTAAAACACTTGTCGCCTCGTCCCGGAGCAGAATTATCATTAGTACATGCATCATACATACCGGTTCACTTTCTGTATCTAAAGCACTTGTCGCCTCGTCCATGAGCAGAATTATCATTATTACATGCACCATACATACCTGTTCACTTTCTGTATCTAAAACACTTGTCGCCTCGTCCCGGAGCAGAATTATCATTATTACATGCACCATACATACCTGTTCACTTTCTGTATCTAAAGCACTTGTCGCCTCGTCCCTGAGCAGAACTATCAGTATAAGATGCAGCATACATACCTGTTCACTTTCTGTATCTAAAGCACTTGTCGCCTCGTCCCTGAGCAGAACTATCAGTATAAGATGCACCATACATACCTGTTCACTTTCTGTATCTAAAACACTTGTCGCCTCGTCCCGGAGCAGAATTATCTTTATTACATGAATCATACATACCTGTTCACTTTCTGTATCTACAGCACTGGTCGCCTCGTCCCGTGGCAGAATTATCATTATTACATGTACCATACATACCTGTTCACTTTCTGTATCTAAAGCACTTGTCGCCTCGTCCCGGAGCAGAACTATCAGTATAACATGCACCATACATACCTGTTCACTTTCTGTATCTAAAACACTTGTCGCCTCGTCCTGGAGCAGAATTATCATTAGTACATGCATCATATATACCGGTTCACTTTCTGTATCTAAAACACTTGTCGCCTCGTCCATGGTCAGAATTATCATTATTATTACATATACCATACATACCTGTTTACTTTCTGTATCTTAAGCACTTGTCGCCTCGTCCTGGAGCAGAATTATCTTTATTACATGCATCATACATACCTGTTCACTTTCTGTATCTAAAGCACTTGTCGCCTCGTCCCTGGGCAGAACTATCATTATAACAGGCAGCATACATACCTGTTCACTTTCTGTATCTAAAGCACTTGTCGCCTCGTCCCGGAGCAGAACTATCAGTATAACATGCAGCATACATACCTGTTCACTTTCTGTATCTAAAACACTTGTCGCCTCGTCCCGGAGCAGAACTATCAGTATAACATGCAGCATACATACCTGTTCACTTTCTGTATCTAAAACACTTGTCGCCTCGTCCCGGAGCAGAATTATCATTAGTACATGCACCATACATACCGGTTCACTTTCTGTATCTAAAGCACTTGTCGCCTCGTCCCGGAGCAGAACTATCAGTATAACATGCACCATACATACCTGTTCACTTTCTGTATCTAAAACACTTGTCGCCTCGTCCATGAGCAGAATTATCATTATTACATGCACAATACTTTCTGTATCTAAAACACTTGTCGCCTCGTCCCGGAGCAGAATTATTATTATTACATGCACCATACATACCTGTTCACTTTCTGTATCTAAAGCACTTGTCGCCTCGTCCTGGAGCAGAATTATCTTTATTACATGCATCATACATACCTGTTCACTTTCTGTATCTAAAACACTTGTCGCCTCGTCCCGGAGCAGAATTATCATTATTACATGCATCATACATACCTGTTCACTTTCTGTATCTAAAGCACTTGTCGCCTCGTCCCGGAGCAGAACTATCAGTATAACATGCAGCATACATACCTGTTCACTTTCTGTATCTAAAACACTTGTCGCCTCGTCCTGGAGCAGAATTATCATTAGTACATGCATCATACATACCTGTTCACTTTCTGTATCTAAAACACTTGTCGCCTCGTCCTGGAGCAGAATTATCATTAGTACATGCATCATACATACCGGTTCACTTTCTGTATCTAAAACACTTGTCGCCTCGTCCATGAGCAGAATTATCATTATTACATGCACCATACATACCTGTTCACTTTCTGTATCTAAAGCACTTGTCGCCTCGTCCATGAGCAGAATTATCATTATTACATGCACCATACATACCTGTTCACTTTCTGTATCTAAAGCACTTGTCGCCTCGTCCCGGGGCAGAATTATCATTATTACATGTACCATACATACCTGTTCACTTTCTGTATCTAAAGCACTTGTCGCCTCGTCCCGGAGCAGAACTATCAGTATAACATGCAGCATACATACCTGTTCACTTTCTGTATCTAAAACACTTGTCGCCTCGTCCCGGAGCAGAATTATCATTAGTACATGCACCATACATACCGGTTCACTTTCTGTATCTAAAGCACTTGTCGCCTCGTCCATGAGCAGAATTATCATTAGTACATGCACCATACATACCTGTTCACTTTCTGTATCTAAAACACTTGTCGCCTCGTCCCGGAGCAGAACTATCAGTATAACATGCACCATACATACCTGTTCACTTTCTGTATCTAAAACACTTGTCGCCTCGTCCATGAGCAGAATTATCATTATTACATGCACAATACTTTCTGTATCTAAAACACTTGTCGCCTCGTCCCGGAGCAGAACTATCAGTATTACATGCACCATACATACCGGTTCACTTTCTGTATCTAAAGCACGTGTCGCCTCGTCCATGAGCAGAATTATCATTAGTACATGCACCATACATACCTGTTCACTTTCTGTATCTAAAACACTTGTCGCCTCGTCCCGGAGCAGAACTATCAGTATAACATGCACCATACATACCTGTTCACTTTCTGTATCTAAAACACTTGTCGCCTCGTCCATGAGCAGAATTATCATTATTACATGCACAATACTTTCTGTATCTAAAACACTTGTCGCCTCGTCCCGGAGCAGAACTATCAGTATTACATGCACCATACATACCTGTTCACTTTCTGTATCTAAAGCACTTGTCGCCTCGTCCCGGAGCAGAATTATCATTATTACATGCACCATACATACCTGTTCACTTTCTGTATCTAAAGCACTTGTCGCCTCGTCCCGGAGCAGAACTATCAGTATAACATGCAGCATACATACCTGTTCACTTTCTGTATCTAAAACACTTGTCGCCTCGTCCCGGAGCAGAATTATTATTATTATTACATATACCATACATACCTGTTTACTTTCTGTATCTAAAGCACTTGTCGCCTCGTCCTGGAGCAGAATTATCTTTATTACATGCATCATACATACCTGTTCACTTTCTGTATCTAAAGCACTTGTCGCCTCGTCCCGGAGCAGAACTATCAGTATAACATGCAGCATACATACCTGTTCACTTTCTGTATCTAAAACACTTGTCGCCTCGTCCCGGAGCAGAATTATCAGTATAACATGCAGCATACATACCTGTTCACTTTCTGTATCTAAAACACTTGTCGCCTCGTCCAGGAGCAGAATTATCATTATTACATGCACCATACATACCTGTTCACTTTCTGTATCTAAAGCACTTGTCGCCTCGTCCCGGGGCAGAATTATCATTAGTACATGCACCATACATACCGGTTCACTTTCTGTATCTAAAGCACGTGTCGCCTCGTCCATGAGCAGAATTATCATTATTACATGCACTATACATACCTGTTCACTTTCTGTATCTAAAGTACTTGTCGCCTCGTCCCGGAGCAGAACTATCAGTATAACATGCAGCATACATACCTGTTCACTTTCTGTATCTAAAACACTTGTCGCCTCGTCCCGGAGCAGAATTATCATTAGTACATGCACCATACATACCGGTTCACTTTCTGTATCTAAAGCACGTGTCGCCTCGTCCATGAGCAGAATTATCATTATTACATGCACCATACATACCTGTTCACTTTCTGTATCTAAAACACTTGTCGCCTCGTCCCGGAGCAGAATTATCATTATTACATGCACCATACATACCTGTTCACTTTCTGTATCTAAAGCACTTGTCGCCTCGTCCCGGAGCAGAATTATCATTATTACATGTACCATACATACCTGTTCACTTTCTGTATCTAAAGCACTTGTCGCCTCGTCCCGGAGCAGAACTATCAGTATAACATGCAGCATACATACCTGTTCACTTTCTGTATCTAAAACACTTGTCGCCTCGTCCCGGAGCAGAATTATCATTAGTACATGCACCATACATACCGGTTCACTTTCTGTATCTAAAGCACGTGTCGCCTCGTCCATGAGCAGAATTATCATTATTACATGCACCATACATACCTGTTCACTTTCTGTATCTAAAACACTTGTCGCCTCGTCCCGGAGCAGAACTATCAGTATAACATGCACCATACATACCTGTTCACTTTCTGTATCTAAAACACTTGTCGCCTCGTCCCGGAGCAGAATTATTATTATTACATATACCATACATACCTGTTTACTTTCTGTATCTAAAGCACTTGTCGCCTCGTCCTGGAGCAGAATTATCTTTATTACATGCATCATACATACCTGTTCACTTTCTGTATCTAAAGCACTTGTCGCCTCGTCCCGGAGCAGAATTATCTTTATTACATGCATCATACATACCTGTTCACTTTCTGTATCTAAAGCACTTGTCGCCTCGTCCCGGAGCAGAATTATCATTATTACATGCATCATACATACCTGTTCACTTTCTGTATCTAAAGCACTTGTCGCCTCGTCCATGAGCAGAATTATCATTATTACATGCACCATACATACCTGTTCACTTTCTGTATCTAAAGCACTTGTCGCCTCGTCCCGGAGCAATCTATCAGTATAACATGCACCATACATACCTGTTCACTTTCTGTATCTAAAACACGTGTCGCCTCGTCCATGAGCAGAATTATCATTATTACATGCACCATACATACCTGTTCACTTTCTGTATCTAAAACACTTGTCGCCTCGTCCCGGAGCAGAATTATTATTATTATTACATATACCATACATACCTGTTTACTTTCTGTATCTAAAGCACTTGTCGCCTCGTCCTGGAGCAGAATTATCTTTATTACATGCATCATACATACCTGTTCACTTTCTGTATCTAAGCACTTGTCGCCTCGTCCTGGAGCAGAATTATCTTTATTACATGCATCATACATACCTGTTCACTTTCTGTATCTAAAGCACTTGTCGCCTCGTCCCGGAGCAGAATTATCTTTATTACATGCATCATACATACCTGTTCACTTTCTGTATCTAAAGCACTTGTCGCCTCGTCCTGGAGCAGAATTATCTTTATTACATGCATCATACATACCTGTTCACTTTCTGTATCTAAAGCACTTGTCGCCTCGTCCCGGAGCAGAATTATCATTATTACATGCACCATACATACCTGTTCACTTTCTGTATCTAAAGCACTTGTCGCCTCGTCCCGGAGCAGAACTATCAGTATAACATGCAGCATACATACCTGTTCACTTTCTGTATCTAAAACACTTGTCGCCTCGTCCCGGAGCAGAATTATCATTAGTACATGCACCATACATACCGGTTCACTTTCTGTATCTAAAGCACTTGTCGCCTCGTCCATGAGCAGAATTATCATTATTACATGCACCATACATACCTGTTCACTTTCTGTATCTAAAGCACTTGTCGCCTCGTCCCGGAGCAGAACTATCAGTATAACATGCACCATACATACCTGTTCACTTTCTGTATCTAAAACACTTGTCGCCTCGTCCATGAGCAGAATTATCATTATTACATGCACCATACATACCTGTTCACTTTCTGTATCTAAAACACTTGTCGCCTCGTCCCGGAGCAGAATTATCATTATTACATGCACCATACATACCTGTTCACTTTCTGTATCTAAAGCACTTGTCGCCTCGTCCTGGAGCAGAATTATCTTTATTACATGCATCATACATACCTGTTCACTTTCTGTATCTAAAGCACTTGTCGCCTCGTCCCGGAGCAGAATTATCATTATTACATGTACCATACATACCTGTTCACTTTCTGTATCTAAAGCACTTGTCGCCTCGTCCCGGAGCAGAACTATCAGTATAACATGCAGCATACATACCTGTTCACTTTCTGTATCTAAAACACTTGTCGCCTCGTCCCGGAGCAGAATTATCATTATTACATGCACCATACATACCTGTTCACTTTCTGTATCTAAAACACTTGTCGCCTCGTCCCGGAGCAGAATTATCAGTATAACATGCACCATACATACCTGTTCACTTTCTGTATCTAAAACACTTGTCGCCTCGTCCATGAGCAGAATTATCATTATTACATGCACCATACATACCTGTTCACTTTCTGTATCTAAAACACTTGTCGCCTCGTCCCGGAGCAGAATTATTATTATTTTACATATACCATACATACCTGTTTACTTTCTGTATCTAAAGCACTTGTCGCCTCGTCCTGGAGCAGAATTATCTTTATTACATGCATCATACATACCTGTTCACTTTCTGTATCTAAAGCACTTGTCGCCTCGTCCCGGAGCAGAACTATCAGTATAACATGCAGCATACATACCTGTTCACTTTCTGTATCTAAAACACTTGTCGCCTCGTCCCGGAGCAGAACTATCAGTATTACATGCAGCATACATACCTGTTCACTTTCTGTATCTAAAACACTTGTCGCCTCGTCCCGGAGCAGAACTATCAGTATAACATGCAGCATACATACCTGTTCACTTTCTGTATCTAAAGCACTTGTCGCCTCGTCCCGGGGCAGAATTATCATTAGTACATGCACCATACATACCGGTTCACTTTCTGTATCTAAAGCACTTGTCGCCTCGTCCATGAGCAGAATTATCATTATTACATGCACTATACATACCTGTTCACTTTCTGTATCTAAAGTACTTGTCGCCTCGTCCCGGAGCAGAACTATCAGTATAACATGCACCATACATACCTGTTCACTTTCTGTATCTAAAACACTTGTCGCCTCGTCCCGGAGCAGAACTATCAGTATAACATGCAGCATACATACCTGTTCACTTTCTGTATCTAAAACACTTGTCGCCTCGTCCATGAGCAGAATTATCATTATTACATGCACCATACATACCTGTTCACTTTCTGTATCTAAAACACTTGTCGCCTCGTCCCGGAGCAGAATTATTATTATTACATGCATCATACATACCTGTTCACTTTCTGTATCTAAAGCACTTGTCGCCTCGTCCCGGAGCAGAATTATCTTTATTACATGCATCATACATACCTGTTCACTTTCTGTATCTAAGCACTGGTCGCCTCGTCCCGGGGCAGAATTATCATTATTACATGTACCATACATACCTGTTTACTTTCAGTATCTAAAGCACTTGTCGCCTCGTCCCGGAGCAGAATTATCAGTATAACATGCACCATACATACCTGTTCACTTTCTGTATCTAAAACACTTGTCGCCTCGTCCCGGAGCAGAATTATCATTAGTACATGCATCATACATACCTGTTCACTTTCTGTATCTAAAACACTTGTCGCCTCGTCCCGGAGCAGAACTATCAGTATAACATGCACCATACATACCTGTTCACTTTCTGTATCTAAAACACTTGTCGCCTCGTCCTGGAGCAGAATTATCATTATTACATGCATCATACATACCTGTTCACTTTCTGTATCTAAAACACTTGTTGCCTCGTCCATGGGCAGAATTATCATTATTAAATGCACCATACATACCTGTTCACTTTCTGTATCTAAAGCACTTGTCGCCTCGTCCCGGAGCAGAATTATCTTTATTACATGCATCATACATACCTGTTCACTTTCTGTATCTAAAGCACTTGTCGCCTCGTCCCGGGGCAGAATTATCATTATTACATGCACCATACATACCTGTTCACTTTCTGTATCTAAAGCACTTGTCGCCTCGTCCCGGAGCAGAACTATCAGTATAACATGCAGCATACATACCTGTTCACTTTCTGTATCTAAAGCACTTGTCGCCTCGTCCCGGAGCAGAATTATCATTATTACATGCACCATACATACCTGTTTACTTTCTGTATCTAAAGCACTTGTCGCCTCGTCCCGGAGCAGAACTATCAGTATTACATGCAGCATACATACCTGTTCACTTTCTGTATCTAAAGCACTTGTCGCCTCGTCCAGGAGCAGAATTATCATTATTACATGCATCATACATACCTGTTCACTTTCTGTATCTAAAGCACTTGTCGCCTCGTCCCGGAGCAGAATTATCATTATTACATGCATCATACATACCTGTTCACTTTCTGTATCTAAAGCACTTGTCGCCTCGTCCCGGAGCAGAATTATCATTATTACATGCATCATACATACCTGTTCACTTTCTGTATCTAAAGCACTTGTCGCCTCGTCCAGGAGCAGAATTATCATTATTACATGCATCATACATACCTGTTCACTTTCTGTATCTAAAGCACTTGTCGCCTCGTCCAGGAGCAGAATTATCATTATTACATGCACCATACATACCTGTTCACTTTCTGTATCTAAAGCACTTGTCGCCTCGTCCAGGGGTTTGTCGTCGTTGGAGCAGAATTATCATTATTACATGCACCATACATACCTGTTCACTTTCTGTATCTAAAGCACTTGTCGCCTCGTCCAGGAGCAGAATTCTTGGATTTCTTATTAACGCTCTGGCAATGGCAACCCTTTGTTTCTGTCCGCCGGATAACTGTGTACCCTTTTCTCCTACGTCTGTGTTGTATCCCTGATACGTGAAAATAACACAAGTATTTAACATACAATTCGATAATGACTATAATAATGTCGCATGTATAACAATAAATAATGCATAAACCATTATTGGAACCCACACGAACACGCCAACTTCTTCTAGCAATGTCCACCCCTACGCACATACTACGTCATCAATCCGGTATGATGCGCCCAACACGTTGGTACAGCCAGATGACAGACGTATATGTAGTCCAGTGGTTAACACGTTGTTATGGTGATCCAGGGATCGCAGGTTCGATCCCCGTCTGATCCTAATAAAATTAAGAGTCTTTCAGATGGGACTTTAAACCGAGGTCTCGTGTCAGTGCTTTACACAATGCACGTAAAAGAACCAGATGTGACTCTGGAATGGGTATCTGTCTGTATCATTGTACTATCCTCCAAAAATCTAAAATGACTGATCTCTTCGACCGTCAACCAAAACAACATGTTGTACTAAACCTAGCGACATATATAAAAGAGGCCATTGTATTCGGAAGTACTATTATATTATCCTCGGAATTAAATTATCCCCGGGATAATTATATTATCCTCCAAAAAGAAAATGCATAGTTGTAAGAAATTGTTAGTTTAAGACGATTGCGAAACAAATTCTTACACCATTAGTTTAATCTCTCACGAGACCTCATTGCTGATGGAATCCCTCGTCTGTAGGAGAAGAGGTAATGTGCATATACCGTATCAATCGCCTAGTGGTTAAGGCACCCGCCTACGGAGAGGGAGGTCGAAGGTTCGAACCTCGTCAGGGGTTTGTTCTGATATGGCCGGTTGGTGAGCCGCCTGTATAATGGTTACCAATTGCCTACCAACCTGGCACCAGGTATACAAGCATAGGATTCAGGAATTACTGATGTTCATAAAAAGTGGTGTCTCATAAGTCAGAAATTGCTTGTCCTTGGGTGACACTATAATAATCAAACACTTTATTTTTACTTGTATAGGCCTACGCACTATATTTGCTATGCGCCTACAGCTGGGCGCAAACCCCGGCCCTTTCACCCGTGAAGCGTAGCCTACACGCTACTGCTTAGCCTGGGTTCCAGTCTCTCGATTTTT
>CM026392.1:10848954-10880924 GCA_014843695.1 Archivesica marissinica
TAGAGTGCTGCTTTGATACCTTTTGGGAGCTCTGCAAGCAAGTCATCGATGAAGATGAGGAACAGCGTAGGCGAGATCACTCCTCCTTGAGGAACACCGTGTCGGATGAGGAATTTCTTGCTCTTATGGTTGTCAACAAGTACTCTGGCTCTGCGATTGTGTAGGAAGGATTTGGTCCATCGGAGCATCTTGTCGGCAATTCCGCATCGTTGCATCTTGACCAGCAGCCCATCAGTCCAGACTTTGTCAAAAGCCTTCTGGAGGTCTATCCAGGTTGCAAAAACTACATTCTGGCCTTGTAATGCATCCTCAACTTCCTGAGCGAGGTATGTTGCCTGGTCCTCTGTGCATCTGAACTGTCGGAATCCTGCTTGTTCATTGGATAGGAGGTTTTCTGTCTCAATGTACCACATGAGTCTCTTGCTAACTATCCTCTCCATTGTCTTGACCACACAGCTAGTGAGACTAATAGGGCGATAGCTGGAAGCTTTCTTTCTATCCTTGCCGTTCTTGTAGATTGGGATAACATTGGCGTCCTTCCAGATCTGCGGAACTATGCCTTCTTTCCAGCTAAGATTGAAGATGTCAAGAAGTTTCAGCATGGCTGAGCATCCAAGATGAGTTAGCATCTCATTGGAGATTCCATCTGGTCCAGGTGACTTCCTCTTTTTCAGTTGTCTGACCGCTGTGTACAGTTCCTGGTATGTAAGTGGAAGTTTCATGGAGTCTTGTTCCGTATGCCTTTTACTTCTATCCTTCTGTTCTTTCCTTGCCTCTCTTTGCTGTTGGCGTGTGACTTTGATGTTGCCCTCTTTCTGGTAGGCTTTGGCGAGACAGTCTGCAGTCTCTTTGCCGGTCAACAGTTTCCCATCCTCATCCAACGTGATTTTCTGTCTGCTATTTTCTTCATCATTTAGCTGTTTCGTGAACCTCCACAACTTCCTCCCGTCCTTCTCAAGGTTCAGGGCAGCAGTTTTCTCCCTCCAACTTCGTCGTGTATCTTCCAGTTTAGATTTTTGAAACTGTGCCTTTGCTTTCTGAAGTTGTTCATGGTTTTCTTGTGATGGCTGTTCTTCTGCCCTGTTCCTTGCTTCAGTGAGTTCATATTGGAGGGTCTGCAACTGATTGGTCCAGTAGAACATGTATTCTCTTCTCGCACCTCTAGGGATGGTTTCATGGGCAGCTTTGAGTATGCAGTTGTTGAACTCTTTCACTACGTTGTTAACATCTCTTCCTTGTACCTGTATGCCTCGAGTAAGAGAATTGGACCGAATAGCAAAGAGACTCCACTTGGCTTTTTTGTAGTTCCATCTAGGGTAGGGATGGTCTATCTGTATCACTTCACTGCTGAGTGTGAGGAACATTGGTTTGTGGTCACTTCCACCAAGTTGATCGCCAACTTCTCTAACCGTACCTTTCTGGATGTCCTCTGTGCAGAATACTAGATCTGGAGAGGTAGTAGTGTGCCATCGCCTTGAGTAGAAGGTTGGTACATCATAGGGCTGGTTGACAAGAATCAAGTTGTGCTCATCCTGCCAGTCCCCCACTTCATCCCCACGCCTATCAGACTGTGCATATCCCCAACTCTGGGAATGACTATTGAAGTCACCAACAACCATGTATCGACTGTTTGAAGCTCCAATAGTGTCAAGGGCAAGGGCTTTGTCATTTGGGCAGTAGTAGTTGACGAGGTTCAACTCAGTTGATTTGGTCTTGATCTTGAACTCCTGGTATTCCGCTCCTTCAAGGTAGGTTTTCACTTCGCTCGCATTGATGTTGTTCCGGACGAGAGTGAGCACACCACCCTTGTGTCTGTCTTGTCGGTCTGCTCGGAGGCACTGGTAGCCTCGTACTTTGAACGTCTTGTCTTTGTTCAGGTGTGTTTCCTGTATGCAGCAAACACTTACCTCTTTGTCCTGTAGTACTTGCTCCAGTTCAGTCTTTTTGTTAAAGACTCCTTCAGCATTCCACTGCATGAGCACAATAGGTTTCTGCTTCACGTTTCGGCCAGTAGCTGTCCTTCGCCGTCCCCTGGCTCCACAGGGCGGCTTAGGGTGACCTCAAGTAGCTAAGGATGGGTTCCTTCGAGGTATGGAACCCGGCACTGTACCGGCCTGGCGGGTCTTCACAGGTCCAGCACCATCTCGGTTTACTCTTTGTGTCATTGCGATTCATTTTGCGTGTATGCGTAGTACCGTGGTTTATTAGAATGCGCCGTGCGGCCCAGTACTTCCGGCTTCAGCATTCGAGGTTTCTGTTGGGGTTACCTCACCCTTAGGCTAGGACTTTTAAGGCGGTCCATATATTCGCCTGATGCACCCGTTGTGGGACACGTGGAGTATTTAATAGGAGTAGCTTTGCCTTGTGCTATCCTGCCCCGTCCTGGTAGGTACACCGCCGTATGGTCCGGGACTGCTTATTTTATTCACAGCTAACCCCCATATCTGAGGGCCGTTCCCCTATCCGCCACCTGAGGACCCGCTGGGTAGGGGATGGTCGCCCCACTACTGAATTGGAAGCAGCATGGACACAGAGCCATGGTCTTAAGGGGTTCAGATTTGACCTGGAGATTTCTACGTAGAAATCCTAATGTTTGGTTTCCTTTCTTTGTTGACCTTTTTATGTGAGTGTCCCACGACAGGTTATTTGAGATAGCCACGCCAAGGTATTTGGCTGAGGTAACCGACTCAAGTAGGACTCCATGGAGTTTATAATTGCTGGGAATAGGATGTTTCCTTCTGGTGACGTGGATAACTTGACATTTGGAGGGGTTAAATTCCATGTCCCACCCCAACTCCCACTCTTCTAGTCTCTTAAGATCGTTTTGGAGTGTGACCGATTCATTTGCAGATGTCAGTGATAAATACACTGCAGTATCATCTGCAAAGATGCGGACTTTGGAACTGATGTTTTGTGGGAGGTCGTTTATGTAGGCTAGGCAAAGCAGGGGTCCAAGTACGGATCCCTGTGGGACTCCAGAGGACACCGGAATGGCCTCTGAACTAATATCATTAAGGACAACTGACTGGAGTCTATTATCTAGAAAACTCTTAATCCACCTTAATGTTTGACCTCTGACTCCATATTTATGCATTTTTAATCTAGTCTAATAGGATGAGATCTACCTGATGCTTATTGTAGACAGAGGTAACCAAGTCACTGACTAGCATTACTAGTTGGGTCACGCATGACCGTTTTTCTCCAATCTTGTATGTAGCTTCCTCCAATGTCTGGAGAACCATTCACCGACAGCAAACGTAGTAGTGGTTCCTAGAAGAATCGTCGCGCATACGTATAATGCTAGAGTGTTACGCATTTACAATCGGATAACCGGAGAATACAAAATATCAACAACAACAAATTGACGAATTGAATGTCGAAAATTTAAAGAATTTAAAGAACACTGTAGATGAACTAGAGAGTAATTATGTAGAGATCAATTGACATGTACATGCACTAATGAGAGACATTCATTGTGATGCCTTTTGTATATATCGGTAGTTGACTCTTTGGTTTCATTGGAGTTCTTGTCGTTAAAATATTTTTTGGTAAGCACATTTTCGAAGAAGAATCGAATCGCCACCGGGCAACACCAATAATCAATTCATAGTCTTATTAGCCCCGCACAGTGTAAGTCTTATTTTGCACTGGTACCATAAGAGTTACTAAGTATGTATAAATGTAATGTAAGTACATGACAATGTTTATGTATTAAGTAAAATCCATTTTTGTTTGCGCGTTCAAAGTTTTCGTACTCAATTTTGTACGTACTGCGTAAAATATTACCAAAGATGTTTCAGGAATATTTAATGATACTGACATTTGGTTTGAATATTGGTTATTTTTCTATTTACAGTTATTTACCGCTCTACATGATTGGTTAAACTAATTACGTCAATTTGTTCAAATTGATGGCAGCATATTCATTAAATGTAGTTCACAGGCGCAACTAATAGCCTTTAAAGCAAATGTAACATAATTTCATGCTTAGGTTTAGCACATCACTAGAGCTAAGTAGACTTGTCATCTCAATTAAAGTTGTTTTTACTTTTCTTTCTTTACTGATAGTTGCATGTGGATGGTTTTACCCATGTACCCGTCTGCATGAAATATATCCCCAACGACCCTAATATCGGTGAATACTAATAAGCGGTGATATCAGAATTAATCCAAATGAACCGCACATGGTTATTTTGTGTTTACTATTGACAATTTCCGTCGGCTTTCTGCAACTCTCCATAGCAAAAACTAGCTGAAATGTCATTTCTACGGGTAAATTTACCTTGATTTATTAAAAACTTGTTTTTTCCTCTTACACTCGTAAGTTTTTGTTCATGTTGTCACTGAGGCTGGATATGGTATGCTAAGCCACTGAGGCTGGATACAGTGTGCTAAGCCACTTGGCCACTGAGGCTGGATACGGTATGCTGAGGCTGGATATGGTATGCTAAGCCACTGAGGCTGGATACGGTGTGCTAAGCCACTTGGCCACTGAGGCTGGATACAGTGTGCTAAGCCACTCGGCCACTGAGGCTGGAGAAATGCCTAATAAAGTGTGCTAAGCCACTCGGCCACTGAGGCTGGAGAGATGCCGTGTGACCTAAGATGTAGGTGCATCTTTAAACACCAAAATCAAACATAATTATTAATTACAAATTTATTAATAGAAACTTAGACCTTCGTCTAAAAGTGTTTTGATATTTTATTGTTCAAATGGTTCCTACCACATACATGTATCTCACACCGATCACATCTGTTAGACGCCATGGTATGTCGTGCCTAGTACCATTTGCCAGAACTCTATGCTATCAGAAGTCGGTCTTCCTTGATGCTATCAGATTTTGGAACTACATCAGACGGTCCTAAATGGTCCTAACATCGACACGACAGCTTCAATACCGAAGTGCAGACAGTCACCCTATCATAGACGGGTACTGAGCATTTTGTAACCGCACTAACATAGTCACTTTTAGGTCACATGTAATTCGACTTTGTTGCACCCCCAATCACGTATACTTGTATACACCAGATTGGTGTCAGTACTTATCAGAAGAAGAAGAAATTAAAAGAAGCTAGAAACTTATTTTTTGTTTTACGTTTATTTATCGTCGCTACAGGTTGCGGCTTGCCCATATGAGCAACCCTCCTGAAGAGATTAGTCATTTTAGATTTTTGGAGGATAGTGCAATGATAGAGACAGAGACCCATTCCAGAGTCCCATCTGGTTCTTTTACGTGCACGGTGTACAGCACCGACACAAGACCTTGATTTAATGCCCAATTTGAAAGACTGTTAATTTTATTATGATCAGATGGGGGTCGAACCAGCGATCATTGGATTACCAGTCCAGCGTGTTACCACTGGACTACAGATCTGTCTGTGAAACTTATCTTGTCTAAAAAAACAATTTATTATTCAGATTTCAAGCATCTGTGGTATGATGTACACTGTATGGATTCATGCATAATAATAATATACAGATTGATGCTTCTTGTCTGTACTTTCAGACATACTGAGGAATGTGGCCGGTAGCGACTAGTCTGTCAATAAATCGAGCATTTCTGTGCCATGCATGTAGGTACCACCACCAACTGCATCATGCCGCCAATCTACAACTGTCCATCAGATTACAGCTGTGGTCAACTCCCGAACGTTGCAAGATGTTCTTCAGTTCTTCTAATCACACAGAAATGTGGGACAGAGCACTCATAGGTGATGATAAACATTCTAGAAAGCCTTCTGATGTAAAGAAAGAAGTGGTTGAACCTGATTTGAGACATTTAACAGTTTCTGACGATTCCTCGGGCTCAGAGACCTTCCGGAAAACCGAATCAAATTCAGCCTTTTTAGCAACCTCGAAAAAAGCATATCATCGTCGTAGTAACTCTAGTGGTTTAAAGTCGGATGTCAGAGATAGTAGTATTATTGATACAACTGTTCAGCATGTTGAAATTGTTAAACCTATTGCTCAAACAGTGAAAGATATATGGACCTTTGAACCAAATGGTTTTCGGAATATAAACGAAATTCGGATTCCTGTAGTTGGAAATATGAAATTAAATACGATCGTAGCTTTAACACGTATAGTCATGTCAAAATCTGATCATATATATCGATTTGTACATGAATCGGATTTACGTGACCTCATAGCAATTGATAGAAAACAGTCAGTGAAATGTGCACGTCAGACAAACGCAAAATCATTTATTAGCATGAAGAACATGCATTATCTTCGAGCAAATCATTATTCAAAACGTTTGCCGATGTCATTCGTCTGGATCAGACGTACACTGTTGAACAGGAAGTTAGATAATTTGTTGTTGAGGCACTGTATGTTCCATAGTTCTGTTGGGAGTGTGCGCACATCATGTGACCAGCGTGATAATTCTTGTGTTGTTAGACAGTTGCCGCCGTGGAGAATTTTGTTCTTTGGTACAGATGGCATAGCTCTTCACACACTGAAGGATTTGTATGCAAACATGTACGTATTAGTTTATATAAATTTATTTTAGCTCGATTGCGAAACAAGTTCTTACAACTTATATTGATCACTCTCGAGACCTCGTTCCTGGTGGAATCCATCGCCACGAGGGAGAGAGGGAAGAAGCAATGTGGAATTTAAATGTCTTACCTAACGGATCCTCTGGGTTCGAACCTCAGGCCTTTCGCACCGGAAGCGAATGTGCTACCACTGCGCTATCATGATTTCCATATCCTGGGTTAATTTTGAGGCCCGATGAGGTAAGCCCCTAGAAAATGTTGCAAACTTTCAGTGATTTGTCAAGGTGTTAGTAAGACAGTACATATTGGTGAAATGGGATGATGATGATTGAGCTTAATTACTCTCGCCTCCGGCGATCCATATGGGCGAGGTGAATGGGAGGGTCAGGGCAAAAGGACAGGGCAGGAAAAAAACTATACGGAGGCAATCACTCATTTTCTCACTCCTGCCAACAATTTTGTCTAAAGGAATAGTAGTTGAGCCCTGTAGATTGTAATATACAGTCAAACCTGTGTTAGTTATTACCTCCATTAAGCAGCCAACCTGTATTAAGCAGCCAGTTTTCAGATTCCCAATATGTTGTTTTATTATACATTTGACCTCTATTAAGCAGCTACCTGTTCTAAGCACCCACTATCTGTACTTCCCTTGGCTGGCTGCTTAAGACAGGTTTGACTGTATAACAGTATTGCAATATGTTTTTTTTTTGTATTCCGTTTTTTGAACTTTATTTGTTTTGCAACGATGCGAAGCAAGCTTTAATGAGTGATTAATATAAGTTGTTAAGCTTGTTTCGCAATCGTTGTAAAATAAATAAGTTTAAACTTAAAGATTTACCCGTATCACCTACGCACTCAGTATCGTCCTTAATACACTGTTAAACTTAAAGATTTACCCGTATCACCTACGCACTCAGTATCCTCCTTAATACACGGTTAAACTTAAAGATTTACCCGTATCACCTACGCACTCAGTATCCTCCTTAATACACGGTTAAACTTAAAGATTTACCCGTATCACCTACGCACTCGGTATCCTCCTTAATACACTGTTAAACTTAAAGATTTAAAAACTTCTTTTATGCTTTCCAATGAATGATGCGAGTTTTCTCAGTGAAAGAAAAATGTTATCTTTCACTGATTTGAAACAGTGGAAGATGGCTTGTTTTATTTATTTCTCACTGCTTCATGGAATATTCTAGAGGGCGATGTGGGTGAAATAGTCGCCCTAGGGACCCTGGCTTCGCCCACTGCGCTATCACGACATCGATTATTGAAACCTCTACAGTATGTTATAAGAGTTTGACACCTTTTTCAACTCTATATACAGACGGATCTGTCGTCCAGTGGTATTATGCTGGACTTGTAATCCAGGGATCGCAGGTTCGATCCTCCGTCTAACCCTAATAAAATAAACAGTCTTTCAGATGGGACTTTAATCCGAGGTCTACCGTGCACGTAAAAGAACTAGAGGAGATTCTGGAATGGGTCTATCTCTCTGTGTATCATTGCACTATCGTACAACAATCTAAGATGACTATTCTCTTCAGGAGGCATCGCTCATATGGGCAACCAGTAGCGACGATAAATAAATGTAAAACAAAAACACTGTTTATTGATTCCATGTTAGTGTTCGAATGTATTCAGAAGAATTTGTAGTAGCAATGCATTTATACGTGAACAGTTTGCATTTTATATGATTTTTACGATACAATGTCGCTTTAATGTTACTGAACACAATTGTTTTTATATTGTTTGCAGCGTGCAGTGAGGAAGTTCGCTGAGAGTGTACATTTGACGATTCACGAGTGGCCAATCAAAATAGAGACGGGAAAATACGATGTCGGAGTACTCGTGTCGTTTGGTCATCTCATTCCAGATTCTGTGATACACATGTTTCCATAGTAATTATAGTCCCAGTAACATTTCTACATTCAGTTGTGAAATAATAATTAGCCCAATGTTTGTGTGTCGAGAATCAGAGGCATTGCTGGTTGTTAACCTACAAGAGGACATTGTCAGCCTTTCTAATCACACAAGGTCAGAGCTCAAGCAAGAGGGCGATTCGTGCGAAATAGTCGCTTTATTTTCCTTAGCTTCGCCGATAATAGACAGGGCGACATTCATTATGCCTTATTTATGGAGCGCATATTTGCTAATTAGTGGTAATCCGTTTGTCATTTGACAGTCTCAAAATACACACCATGAGGCATAAACTTATCTCTCCCAACATTCCGATGTTGATTACCACTGGTTCTGTTTAGGATCAACATTACCGGTACATATGCCCAATGCTACATTACAATTATATCCATTATTAGTGGAAGCCGTGATAGCGCAGTGGATGCGCGTACGCTTCAGGTGCGAAATGTCCTGAGTTTTAGCCCCACTGGAACCGTTACGATTGTGCCCTTAGGCAAGGCTTTTAATTTCCACGTTGCTTCTACTCCCTCGTGGCGATGGATTCCATCAGGAATGAGGTCTCGAGAGTGATTAATATAAGTTGAACAAACTTGTTTCCCAATCGAGCTCAAATAAATTTGTATAAACTAAAAAGAAATACTATTAATTATATACAATTTTCTACATACAATAGTTCCTATATCCTGCAAGCATCAACAATATACCCTTAATCTTAGACTTCTCCTAAGCAAGTTGGTCTTGCTTGAGTCCTGAATGCCCGTCAGTCCGTCCCTCAACAATAACTCTGACCAAATACCCTCCTAAACTGCTATTCCGATTTTTAAAATACTTATCAGCTCCAGTCTTAGTATATACATATACATGTATACTGAGTGGCTGGACACTACTGCACCCATCGTGCAAATATCTAACTTTCGCACTGTTTTTGCGTTTATTTATTGTCACCATATGAGCGACACTTCCAGAAGCGATTAGTTATTTTAGAATTTGGAGGATATTGCAATGACACACAGAGACCGTCCGCCTCCGTGGTCGAGTGGTAAAGGTCGCTGGCTTGTATATCACTGTAGCCTATCATCACTGATGGTCACGGGTTCGAGCACCGCTCAGGCCGTGTCTCATTTATATGAAAATGTTGGCAGTTTCTTACGGAGGTTGGTGCACCCAAGTACTGGTTAACCGCTAGAGCCTGCCCAGGAAAGGTGTTGTTAGGTAAACTGCCCGCCGGTGATATAGCCCAAAATGGTGCTGATGCAGGCGTAAAACCCGAAATATAACATAAGATAACAGACAGAGACCCATTCCAGAGTCTCTTCTGGGCCTTTTACAGCATGAGAATAATATTTATGTTTTAAACATTTCAGTGGAATTTTAAATATGCAACCGATATGTTGCCACTATGACATGAGAATAATAATGATTTTTATACATTTCAGTGGAATTTTAAATATGCACCCAAGTCTGTTGCCACGATGGCGTGGTGCCTCGCCAATTATTCACACCATTCTAAATGGGGATGAAGTAACGGGGGTGTCAATTATGGAAATACAACCTAAACAGTAAGAATAATTATATAGTACATTGTATACCGTATTAACCCACATATAAGTTGACAATATAATTATATAGTACATTGTATACCGTATTAACCCACATATAAGTTGACAATATAATTATATACATGTAGTACATTGTATACCGTATTTACCCACATATAAGTTGACAATATAATTATATAGTATACTGTATTAACCAACATATAAGTTGACAATATAATTATATAGTTCATTGTATACTGTATTAACCCACATATAAGTTGACAATATAATTATATAGTATACTGTATTTACCCACATATAAGTTGACAATATAATTATATAGTACATTGTATACCGTATTTACCCACATATAAGTTGACAATATAATTATATAGTATACTGTATTAACCAACATATAAGTTGACAATATAATTATATAGTACATTGTATACTGTATTAACCCACATATAAGTTGACAATATAATTATATAGTATACTGTATTTAACCACATAAGTTGACAATATAATTATATAGTATACTGTATTCACCCATATAAATTGACAATATAATTATATAGAACATTGTATACTGGTCCGCTTCCGTGGTCGAATGGTTAAGGTCGCTGACTTGTATAC
Organism: Archivesica marissinica; assembly: GCA_014843695.1. Lineage (NCBI taxonomy): Eukaryota > Metazoa > Mollusca > Bivalvia > Venerida > Vesicomyidae > Archivesica > Archivesica marissinica. Next base: position 10,859,553 of record CM026392.1, read on the forward strand.
CACTGTAACCTATCATCACTGATGGTCACGGGTTCGAGCCCCCCTCAGGCCGTGTCTCATTTATATGAAAAAGTTGGCAGTTTCTTACGGAGGTTGGTGCACCCAAGTACTGGTTAACCGCTGGAGCCTGCCCAGGAAAGGTGTTGTTAGGTAAACTGCCCGCCGGCGATATAGACCAAAATGGTGCTGATGCAGGCGTAACACCCGAAATATAACATAACATAACATTGTATACTGTATTTACCCACATACATGTTGACAATATAATTATATAGTACATTGTATACTGTATTAACCCACATATATGTTGACAATATAATTATATAGTACACTGTATTAACCCACATATAAGTTGACAATATAATTATATAGTACATTGTATACTGTATTAACCCACATATATGTTGACAATATAATTATATAGTATACTGTATTTACACACATATAAGTTGACAATATAATTATATAGTACATTGTATACTGGTCCGCCTCCGTGGTCGAGTGGTTAAGGTCGCTGACTTGTATACCACTGTAACCTATCATCACTGATGGTCACGGGTTCGAGCCCCGCTCAGGCCGTGTCTCATTTATATGAAAAAATTGGCAGTTTCTCACGGAGGTTGGTGCACCCAAGTACTGGTTAACCGCTGGAGCCTGCCCAGGAAAGGTGTTGTTAGGTAAACTGCCCGCCGGCGATATAGCCCAAAATGGTGCTGATGCAGGCGTAATACCCGAAATATAACATATAGCATATTGATATGCTGTTTCTCTAGGGTTAAGATCCGGGATACCTCGTATTTTAATATTATTTCTCCTGATGTATTGTTCGGATTCATTCTCAAACTGCTTTCTGTCGTCGTTAAATGTTTGCATTGTCTCTTTGAGATCATCATTCTCGCATACCTTATTCGTAATGCTTGTCTCCAATGTCGCCATTTTTGTTTTCAGACGGTCATTTGCTTGATCTCTGTCCAATAACATGCCCTCTATTTTTGTTCCACTGATTTCAACAGTCCATCCTTCATTTCTCTAAGTAATTCTTTCATCGTTTCTCTCAGGGATCCATCACCTTTTATTATCACATTTTCAAACCTTTCATTTATTTTCTTTATTGACCCGTCTAATTGTTCAAGTTTTAAGTTTATGTTTTTCAATTGTGACATTAGTTCTGTTGTATCCATGTCCGATACTGTGGATTGAATGGTGTCCATCTTTTTCTGCTTCTTTTTCTTTTGTTTTCCTTTTTCCCCTCCTCAATTGTACTTAGTTCTAATTCACTAATACTTGAGTTCTCACTATATAACGATGTAAATATTAATGAAACATATAGAGGAAGCAATTGGGCCTTTCAGATTATACAAATTCTTGATAATTGTGGACTATCAAATTATTGGGAAGAGCAGATGATCACAACAGCGGAATTTAAAATATTGAAAACTCGTTTACATGATATATATTACTAAGAATGGACTGCAAGAATAAATAATTCTACTCGTTTAGATACTTATGCAAAAATAAAAAATGCTTTTCAATTTGAAAAATATCTAGATTTTATAAAAGAGAAGAAATTCCGCATAGCCCTCACTAAATTACGGTTGTCATCACATACCCTCGAAATAGAAAGAGGTAGATATATTAATTTATCTAGAAATGACCGAACTTGCCAAAATTGTAATTCAAATACCTTGGAAAATGAATACCATTTTCTACTAGTTTGCTCAAAATTCAGAGACCTTAGAAATAAGCATCTGAAACAGTATTATTGTCATTGGCCTAATATGCACAAAATGAAAAATTTATTCTGTGAAAAATCGAAAACCACCATTCTAAATATTTCCAAATATATATATTTTGCAAATTTATCAAGAGTATGACCACATTATGTCTTCAACCCATTGAATATATAACTGAACTGTATTGTAAACATGCTTAACGTCTAGTCATAATGAACATTCATGGTATTATACACTCAAGCACGTTTTGCTACCATGGACGTTCATTCTGATAATTTCTACTATTTTTCATTATTGTACATGTTGTAAGTATACACGTGTATATCATATGTAATACATGCTTCTCTGTAAACCATGTTTCCAATTGTATGTATATATATATGCTTACTATAAGCAATGCTATTGTGCTTTATGTAATAAAATGTTGAATTGAAATTGAATTGAATAATTCTTGAGTGCTCACTACGTTTTCGTTTTGAATCATCTTCAATCAATTTTACATTGTCCGCCATACTTTTATTTCATTTTGGCGTGAGGCCTTTGTGAATCATAATTATAGATTGAAATTTCTTCATTACCTTTCTAAACAACAAGCTTCAAAATGTCACCAATTATAGAAAATGTCTTACTACGTATCATATCCTAATTCCATTCCTTTCTGTTCACAAATATTAATAAAATATCATATTTTAATAAGAGCTGATATTGTTTACATATTGTTCATAGGTTACACCGTAACCGTATACCGTATTTACCCACATATAATTATATGGTATATTATTTACCGTATAATTCCAACTCGGTGGTCGACTTGTATATACCACTGTAAAATATCATCACTGATGGTCACTGGTACGAGCCCCACCCAGACCGTTTCTCTTTATACGATAAACTTGGCAGTTTCTTACGGATGTTGGTGCACCGGAAATATAGCCAGGATGGTGCTGATGAAGGCGTAAAACCCAAACAAACATACTGTATGTATGCTCACATAAGTTGACCCTAAGTTCGCCATATCCACTACACCATGGAGGCTCCATCGCGGTGATTGTAGTGTCCTTAGACTTAGACAAGAAACTTAATCCACATAAAGCCACATGGGCCTACAAACATTTGTGTAATTGTTATATTATTTATGTTTTTCTTGTGACCTATTTCTCCGTTTTTCATTTCCAGTTTTGACATTGGTCCACTACTGTTACAAAGACAATTTGTAGTACCACAAAGGAGTACATCCTTCCAATTGGCTGATATTCTTGGACGATTCGGGGCTAGCATGGTAAACAGTTTGACCTTTAATATTTATACTTAGTTTATACAAATTTATTTTAGCTCGATTGCGAAACAAGTTCTTTCAAATTAGATTAATCACTCTCGAGACCTCATACCTGATGGAATCGCCATGAAGAGGCAATGTGGAATTTAAATTAAACGGGAGTCCCTGGAGAAAACCTATGTGTATGAAATGGCGACCACCTTATCATATTACATACTTCCCGAATTCAGGGTTCCCTCTGTCTGAATGTTTGTCTGCGCCACTTCTGTCGCCAATTGAAAAACACTGGAGCCAATTTAAAAAACTTGGAGCCAACTATGAGCCATATAGTTCACAAATAAATATTTGAAGCCATGAATTTGACAAAACATGTGCCCAAAAAAAAATGTTGCGCCAAATATTTTCGTCAATTCACAAAATTTAGCGCCAATATTTGTTTTTTGACATAATTGGCGTCCCACAGCGGGAACCATGCCCGATGAGTCCGAGGATCGAACCAGGGTTGCATTTGTGAGTAGCGAGGGGGCTAATCACTAATCAGAACGCCATCATACAGCATGGTCTACTGCATGTGACTATATAGCTATGCAGGGTACCAGTCAATGTATGTATGCAGGGTACCAGTCAATGTATGTATGCAAGGTACCAGTCAATGTATGTATGCAGGGTACCATTCAATGTATATATGCAGGGTACCAGTCAATGTATCTATGCAGGGTACGAGTCAATGTACCTATGCATGTTACCAGTCAATGTATCTATGTAGGGTACCAGTCAATGTATCTATGCAGGGTACCAGTCACTGTATCAATGCATGGTACCAGTCAATGTATCTATGCAGGGTACTAGTCAATGTATATATGCAGGGTACTAGTCAATGTATCAATGCATGGTACCTGTCAATGTATATATGCAGGGTACCAGTCAATGTATATATGCAGGGTACCAGTCAATGTATCTATGCATGGTACCAGTCAATGTATCTATGCATGGTACCAGTCAATGTATATATGCAGAGTACCAGTCAATGTATCTATGCATGGTACCAGTCAATGTATCTATGCATGGTACCAGTCAATGTAACTATCAAGGGTACCAATCAATGTAAATATGCATGGTACCAATCAACATAATTATCGTGTTTGTTTTACAGATGTTGGAATGCCTGAAGGATCTTCCCAAACTGGAGAGATTTGAACACGAGCAGGATGACAGTGGGATAACATACGGTAATATGTCGTAGAGAATTGTGGTATTTATTTGTATTTGTTTAAAGCCCCACTAACCTCTCACCGATATACTATGATAGGTCATTTGAGTAGTCATGGAGATAGGAATTGAATCATAAATTACTTATACACACCGACTGTCCTGAATTATAAATTACTTATATACTGACTGTCCTGAATCATAAATTACTTATATACCAACTGTCCTGAATCATAAATTACATATATACCGACTGTCCTGAATCATAAATTACTTATACACAGACTGTCCTGAATCATAAATTACTTATATACCGAGTTACCGACTGTCCTGAATCATAAATTACTTATATACCGACTGTTCTGAATCATAAATTTCTTATATACTGAACGTTGTAAGAACTTGTTTCTTATATACTGACTGTCCTGAATCATAAATTTCTTATATACTGACTGTCCTGAATCATAAATTTCTTATATACTGACTGACTTGAATCATAAATTACTTATACACAGACTGTCCTGAATTATAAATTACTTATATACCGACTGTCCTGAATCATAAATTTCTTATATACCGACTGTCCTGAATCATAAATTTCATATATACCGACTGTCCTGAATCGTAAATTTCTTATATACCGACTGTCCTGAATCATAAATTTCATATATACTGAACGTTGTAAGAACTTGTTTCGCAATCATGTTAAATTAAATTTGTATAAACTAAATCCATCCATTTTAACAGTTTCTATTAACTTTAACATTATTGAAATTTAAATAATCTTATTTTGACTACATTCAGCTCTCGATCGTGGCTCCGTTTCTCCTTACCAAATCATAATAACAAAGAATTTAATGTGCATACACCATCTTTAGCATGTTTCATTAGCTTACCTGAGCACATGCGTTGTCGTCCATCGGCGGCCATTGTCAACATTTTGCTTCATTCTACATCTCCTTAAACAGTGATCTAAGAATCATGAAACTTCATTGCAATCATCATTGATGCCACAATAGGGCCCTATTAGCCCTTTCAGATTTTCACCTTGGGTGGGCGATCCAGGGCCTTCATGGCCTGGCCCTCTTGTTGAAATTGTTAACATAAAAACTGGGACACTCTCATACATTGCAATATTTTTTCAGGAATATATCTTTGCCCATTACTGTTTCTGTATAATATTCATGTCATGAAAGTTACATCATTTGTGTTTCTGTGAAATATGCATGTCATGAAGGTTACACCATTTGTGTTTCTGTGAAATATGCATGTCATGAAAGTTACATTATTCTTATTATTTCAGCACACAAATTGAAACACCGTAGTGCTAACATAGACTGGGAGAATCAGACAGCCAGGGAGGTAGACCATCAGTACCTGGCCATCTCAGAACTGGTTTGTATTTACTTCACACGCAGTTTGCTTAGCAAAGTTTACTTAGCAAATTAGCTTTGTCTTTCACCCGAAACCCTACCCAAAGCTCTTCATCCATTTGTTGTTTGCCACGAAGCAATGCATCAATTTATCTTTCACCTGAAGCGCTACATCCATTTATCTTTCGCTTGAAGCCCAACATCCATTTGTCTTTCACTCAAAGCCCAACAACCATTTGTCTTTCACTCAAAGCCCAACATCATTTGTCTTTCACTCAAAGCCCAACATCCATTTGTCTTTCACTCAAAGCTCTACATCCATTTGTCTTTCACTCAAAGCTCTACATCCATTTGTCTTTCACCCAAAGCCCAACATCCATTTGTCTTTCACCCAAAGCCCAACATCCATTTGTCTTTCACCCAAAGCTCTACATCCATTTGTCTTTCACTCAAAGTCCAACATCCATTTGTCTTTCACTCAAAGCTCTACATCCATTTGTCTTTCGCTTGAAGCCCAACATCCATTTGTCTTTCACCCAAAGCTCTACATCCATTTGTCTTTCACCCAAAGCCCAACATCCATTTATCTTTCACCCAAAGCCCAACATCCATTTGTCTTTCACTCAAAGCTCTACATCCATTTGTCTTTCACTCTCACTCATGGCGATAAATTCCCAGAAATTAGATCTGATCATCTCGAGATTGCTTTGTTTAAAGTTGTTAGTATTTGTTTATCAAATGATATCAATTAACTTGTATATAATGTACTGATTTATTGACAGATGATATTAAAAACAGAGTTGGCAGGCCATCCAGTAAAACTTGTAGATGTTGTGGACCCAGCACTTCTACCAGGTCAGTAGTTGTCTGTATGCACACACTTTAAACCTTAGAATTTACTACAGACGGATACTTAGTCCTGTGGTTAACACGATGGACTGGGAATCCAGGGATCGCAGGTTTGATCCACCTTCTGACCCTAATAAAATTAACAATCTTCCAGATGGGACGTTAAACCAAGGTCTTGTGTTGGTGCTTACATCGTGCAAATAAAAGAACCAGAGGAAACTCTGGAATGGGTCTCTGTCTGTATCATTGCACTGCCCTCCAAAAATCTAAAATGACTAATCTGTTCAAGAAGCGTCGCTCATATGGGCAACCGGTAGCGACGATAAATAAACGTAAAAAACACAATGTTATAAACTGATATTATAATACAGTCAAACCTGTCTTAAGCAGCCAGCCAAGGGAATCACAGAATGTGGCTGCTTAGCACAGGTGGCTGCTTAATAGAGGTCAAATGTATAATAAGGCAACATATTGGGAATCTGGACACTGGCTGCTTAATACAGGTTGGCTGCTTAATGGAGGTGACCACTAATACAGGTTTGACTGTATTTTCATATTTAAAACAAATTAACATAATAACTAAGTGCTAGCAATCACTCTATAACATTAAATCAAACACTACTTATCTACCTTAGCACCTAATGAGACACATCGCTAATTTCCTATTACCTCCCTTGGCAGATAAAGTCTGATTTATCCCAAATTATAAATACCCGGTATGTTGCTGTATGATAAATGTGATTTTTTATCAAAATTGTGTTAATTAACTGATAATATTGTTTTACAAATAAGTACCCATTGCATATCAGCGACCTTAACCACTAGACCACGTAGGCGGACAATATACTGGTTGTACATACATATTAATAATGATTTGTAAATATGTTATGCTCTTCAGAAATGAAGGAAATAAAAGTATATATCTATCTAGTTATATGAAATCCTACTTTCACGTTTGAAAGTTTGTATACCACAACAACACTGTTTATTGATTCAATGATGTTAGTGTTCAATGTATTCAGAAGAATTTGTAGTAGCATTGCATATATATGTGAAAAAAATGCATTGTATTTACTTTTTGCGATGTAATGTCGCTTTAAAGCACAATAAAGAATTTGTTGTTCAGAAATGTTGTAGCAGAGATTTTTATGTTTAAAAGTATTCGTGATTTTAACAAGGCAAAAAGCCACATAAAATTAACTCTTTTCATATGTAGCAAGCATCCTTGGCTGCCAAGTGGTAATAATTCCACATAAAATTAACTCTTAGATGTATCGAGCATCCTTGGCTGCCAAGAGGTAATGTTCCACATAAAATTAACTCTTTCAGATGTATCGAGCATCCGTGGCTACCAAGGGGACATAACTCATGCGGCAGCAGGAACCGTAGCGTACCATAAATGTTTGAGCTGTATTGTTATAAAATGCAAGGTTAGCAAAATTATTTTGAAAGTATCGCCGTAATCGTCGTAATATATTCAACTTCTTCAGTATTTGCCGGATGATTGTTTAAAGTTTAAAGTTTATTTATTTTACAATGATTGCCAAACAAGCTTTAACAACTCTTGTTGACTCGGATGAAAGCGTAAATGTGGTGATTCGTGTGGGAGGAAACCAGAGTACCCGGAGAAAAAACACCTGTCCGATCTGGCCATCTCACATACTTCACGGTCAGAGGATCGAACCTGTGTCGCATTGGTGAGAAACGAGCGCACTAACAACTGCGGTAATCGGACGATGGTTATCTATATTCTCTGCGCTCAAACCTCAATGTTGCATATTTAACTCACTTAAGCTATGATCTAGACGAACTACTTTTATGCAGTGTCTCGGTGTCTAACCGCCTCCGTGGTCGAGTGATTACGGTCACTGACTTGTATACCACTGTAACCTATCATCACTGATGTTTACGGGTTCGAGCCCCGCTCAAACCGTGTCTCTTTATATGAAAAAGTTGGTAGTTTCTTACAGAGGTTGCACTGAGTACTGGTTAACCGCTGGAGCCTGTCCAGGATAGGTGTTGTTAGGTAAACCTCCCGTCATTGATATGGACAACCTATACGTTAAATAAACTTAAATTTGTTGCTATGCAGTTTTGTGATGATTTTTGTTACTTTTGCAGACTGGTTTGATTGGTTTCCGCAGTATTATCTTAAAGAAAAAACTGACGGCTATGGATTTCTTCAACGGGTATATAAATAAGAACAATAGCACGAAATTTACGAGCCTCGAAAATGACTTAAATAAATACATTAAGGTTGAGAAAATGTGCCAGTCGAATGGTTGACGAGAATGCCAGCAATGAACAGTTTGGTTTTTACATTGAGAAGTGTAATGGATGCAGCCATCGTTGTTGTTGTTGTTGTAGATCCCTCCGGTAGCTTCGGAGCACCCTCTTCGTTGTATATCGTGAGGTGGTGGTCTTACATGTAAATAAAAACAGTTGATCCCGTCACCAGAATAATACTGATCCACCCGCACTGGATCACTTAGAGCACTAATTCGGATATACTAATTTTCCAAGATACAATTTCCTCCACCGGTACTATACAGCACGAATTCCTTCTCCAATATTTATATTTCTTCACCGACGTTATATATACCAGTTTGTTAGTTGGCTAAGCTTTGGGAGCGTGATTTGATATATTCTGGAAATCGGTGACTATGCATAATGTTATTTATTTGTTTATAATTGCATTATTTTGTTTCAATAATGAGCATAATTTTGACCTTTATATTCATAATAAGTAATTTATCTCACTATAATGCTGTTCAAGATTTTTGTACGAAGATTGTCTATATCGTTGATGAGGTTTCGGCTAACTGTCTCAATTTTATAGACCACATGTAACTGCATGTCTATGAGTCGGAAGATTTGCGTGTCAGTGGCGTCAATGATACATTGTAGTAGTTGGTCGTCAGAGTTCATGATATCATTTACAGCATCTGGTGAGACATGGTCAGTCAACACTACTCTCAGACGGTTCAGGTGTTTTTCCCGTGCTGAGGCCAGCGTACTACACTTCAAGAGGAAGTGAGCTCTATCTTCTGGGTCTTTTTTGCACAGACAGCATAGAGGGGAGACCTCGTTCTGGTTAAAGCTGTGACGATTTGCTTGTAGGGTGTAGGAACCAGTCATCAGTCGCACCTTCACGCAGGCCTTCTTGATTTCCCTCGCATCTGTACAGGCAGAGGCCCAGACTGGGTGTTTACCATCGAACGGACGCTCACTGATGTGTAGGTATCTCAAGGACGATTTCTGTTTTGCCTCGGTAGTCCATTTCTCGTGGAAGAAGGCGTTGAAGGCATCTATCAGTGCCTTCTTCCAGTTCTCTTTGGATGGCGGATTCTCCCAGAGCTCGAACGCTGATGGCAGGGAATACTTTTGTAGCAGACGCCTCACTCTAACCACCCAACTGTAGCTGTCTCCTTCCTTGACTGCAAGCTGTCTACGTATGAGTTGGTATTCCAGTGACTCTGGCTGCTTTAATAGGCCAACAAACATGGATAGAAGTCTGCGGTCGATGCTGGCCTCTATAGGCATTATACCGGAGAGGATGTAGATCGGAATGGTAGCGCATCTGTCTGGCAGGTATTGTATCTGCCTCAGGAGTTTCCTCTCGTAGGTGGCCATGGCCTTGAGCTCACCTGCTTTCAGGGATACAACCTCCAGGCCGTATATGACTCTAGGAAGTCCGAAGACCGTCCACAGCCGTGCGGAGACGAGTGGGTTCAGTCCATTCCTGCCGTGTAAGCCAGCTCCCAGCAGGGCATACATTGTCCTTCCTTTCTCCACCCGTGAACGAATGTCTGAGTCGAGATTGCTAGCCCGCTTTAGTCCAATATGGGTGGTAGAACTGGTTTCTTCTATCTCGGTTTTTCCAATGTGCCAGCTCTGCGGCTCTCTGGACCGGGGGGGGGGGTTGTCTTGGATTTGTCATGTCACATGACTCTTGTGAAAGCAACACATTAAATGTACCAATTCTGTTAAAATGTTCATATTCATGTGGAGCTTGTTTTATATACAGTCAAACCTGTCTTAAGCAGCCAGCCAAGGGAATCACAGAAAGTGGCTGCTTAGTACAGGTGGCTGCCTAATAGAGGTCAAATGTATAGCAAAACAACATATTGGGAATCTGGAAACTGGCTGCTTAATGCAGGTTGGCTGCTTAATAGAGGTGACCACTAGCACAGGTGTGACTGTATATATATAGTGTGTGATTTACATGGTTGGAGAAATTAGCATGAGGTTGCATCATTTTCTATCATAAAAACATTTTTCAGCCTAAAATAAAAAGGTGCGAAAGGTCCGGAGTTTGAGCCCTGCTGGAGCCGTTACGATTGTGCCCTTAGGCAAGGCATTTAAATTCCACGTTGACTCTTCTCTCTCCCTCGTGGTGATTGATTCCATCAGGAATGAGGTCTCGAGAGTGATTAATATAAGTTGTAAGAACTTGTTTTGCAATCGAGCTAAAATAAATTTGTATAAACTAAAATAAAAAGGTTTATTTGTTTAAGTGAATGATCGAATAATATTTTCCTGTTGAACATAGAAAGCTATTATTATCGTCTATGTGGCCGAGTGGTTAAGACATCCACCTACGGAGGGGGAGATCGAAGGTTCGAACCTTGTCAGGGGTTCGTTCTGATATGGCGTGGTGAGCCGCCAGCTAGTTAAATAATGGTTACCGATTGCCTACCAGCCTGGCGCCTGGCATACAAGCATAGGATTCCGGAAGTACTGATATTCATAAAAGAGGTGTCTCAGTCAGAACTGGATGGCTGGCCCTTTGAATAGGGGTGACACTATAATAAACAGACACTAATATCATTCCTGGCTAGCGTCACTCGTGATAATACTGCTTTTAATGTTCATTCGGTGAAATATAATTTGTTCGTACACTGAAACAAATAACTTATTATTCCACTGATAAATTTCTATATTTTCATTTGCAAGTATAAAATAAGAGATTAGTAAATCAATCAATTTAATGAAATCTTGCATTGATTTGTTATAAATGCTTATCAGGAGACAATGCTGTCATTGGTCAGCCTCCATGGTCAAGTGGTTATGGTCGCTGACTTGTATACCACTGTAACCTATCATCACTGAGCCGTGTCTCATTTATATGAAAAAGTTGGCAGTTTCTTAGGCAGGTTGGTGCACCAAATACTGGCGCTGGAGCCTGCCTAGGAAAGGTGTTATTAGGTAAACTAGCCGCCTACAATATAGTCCAAAATGGTGCTGATGAAGGCTAAATCACAAAACAAACAAACAATGCTATGATGGTTTAACTTGGGTTTTACATGCTCTAGTCAGTAACAAAATGTTTACCTGGTACCCATTTGGAGATGTTCCTGGCTTGAGAAATTAATGATTTATTATTGCTTGCTGTCTTTCAACAACGTTTTATTGAGAATTTAGGCACACGAGGGCGGGCATTTTTAGGGAACTGGTGCGGCTCCAAACAGGGGAAACACTATTACCTATCTACATAATGGAGCCAGATATTATTTTACATGATAGGCCAACCATAAGCTGTGCGGCTTTCTGTCTAGTCCCTTTTTAGCTCACCTGAGCAAAGCTCATCTAAGCTATTGTTATCGCAATTTGCCTGGCCTAAAAAAATGGTTTGGTTCGGCTAACCCGACCCTACCTATAAAATCACGCCAACCCTAGTTTTAGAGACCGATCCGAAAAATAACGTTAGTTTCTTTTTTTGTCCTTTTCGGGTTTTACTGTACTTTTCGCTACATTTTGTTCAGTATCACATAGACGATCATAAAGACGCTATGCCTATGAACGCCCTGTACGTCAAGCGTCTTGTAATACAGAACGACAAAATAAAAATGTCGGTTATAAATATTTGGAAAACGCATTGCAGTCAACATAACACCCCAGAAAGGCGAGTTTTTCATCAACAACAACATCCGCACAAATCAAAGAAGAATATCAATGTACACCAGATGGATTGTCAGAGGTGTCGATGGCAAAAACCGCCCATGGACCATCTTGAACGACTGAAAATAAAATCCGACCTACATGTACCCTACATAGCAATTTCTGGCATGTTACCCGAACCAAACCATTTTTTTTAGGCCTCAGTAGCCATTTGATGTATAGCCATTTACGGTCATGATACTTGGGTAGGTGGGGGATTACATAATTGGTATTATCACGTCATTACGCAATCCAAGATGGCCACTGTCTAAAAATAACACAAATTCTCACAAACAATCTCACAAACCACTGGTTGGATTTTGGGCCGTTGGTAGGAATGATCCATGTATAGTGCTCTTCCAAAGTTGTTAAAATGGTGGCACAGGGGTAAACAATGGAGTCAGGTGAGCGATATAGGGTATACCGGCCATCATGGCTGGCCCATTTATTTCAATGAGAGATGTCGGTCAGTTACTGCCCCTGAATACTCTCAAAAAGTATGTAGGTCATCTTAAGGTGTTTCCTCTGTTTTTATCGTTGTTTCCTTTGCACTACATGCCATCAACTTTATCATCTTATAATTATTATGTCGCTATATCTCGACAGATATCCTACAGTATACCCAATGGGTAAAAATCGGTAATTTTTTTATCAATTAATGAACATGATTTGGATGAAATCACATTTATCATAACGTAACATCCAGTTAGGGAACAACTGTAAAAACAAAGGATTCCAACTGAAAGAACCGCTATACATTTAGGGATAAATCAGACTTTAGCTGCCAAGGGAGGTAATAGAAAAGCCAATGACGTTCCACATTGTTTTATATAATCTTGTATTGACTGAAAATAAATATGTTTCGACTAAGTATTATTTTGACAGCCAGCTTCCACATCCATTGCAAATGCTATTGATATGTATTTATGAATACCTTTGAATAAATACTATTAAAGGTACTGTTCGTGTATTTATTATTTTTGACAATAATGGAAATAAAAATATCTAATTAATTTAAGACATTGTAAAGGTGCTAGAGGATGCTTTAACAGTGTAAAGCTGCTAGAGGATGACTTTAACATTGTAAAGCTGCTAGAGTATGACTTTAACATTGTAAAGCTGCTAGAGGATGACTTTAAATTGTAAAGCTGCTAGAGTATGACTTTAACATTGTAAAGCTGCTTAGAGATGACTTTAAATTGTGTGTAGAGGATGACTTTAACATTGTAAAGCTGCTAGAGGATGACTTTAACATTGTAAAGCTGCTAGAGGATGACTTTAACATTGTAAAGCTGCTAGAGGATGACTTTAACATTGTAAAGCTGCTAGAGGATGACTTTAACATTGTAAAGCTGCTAGAGGATGACTTTAACATTGTAAAGCTGCTAGAGGATGACTAACATTGTAAAGCTGCTAGAGGATGACTTTAACATTGTAAAGCTGCTAGAGGATGACTTTAACATTGTAAAGCTGCTTAGAGAATGACTTTAACATTGTAAAGCTGCTAGAGGATGACTTTAACATTGTAAGCTGCTTAGAGAGTGACTTTAACATTATAAGGCTGCTTAGAGGATGACTTTAACTTGTAAGCTGCTTAGAGGATGACTTTAACATTGTAAAGCTGCTTAGAGGATGACTTTAACATTGTAAAGCTGCTTAGAGGATGACTTTAACATTGTAAAGCTGCTTAGAGAATGACTAGCATTGTAAAGCTGCTATAGGATGACTTTAACATTGTAAAGCTGCTAGAGGATGACTTTAACATTGTAAAGCTGCTTAGAGAATGACTTTAACATTGTAAAGCTGCCTAGAGAATGACTTTAACATTGTAAAGCTGCTTAGAGAATGACTTTAACATTATAAAGCTGCTTAGAGGATGACTTTAACATTGTAAAGCTGCTAGAAGATGACTTTCACATTGTGAAGCTGCTTAGAGGATGACTTTAACATTGTAAATCTGCTACAGAATGACTTTAACATTGTAAAGGTGCTAGAGGATGACTTTAGTACTGTAAAGCTGCTAGAGGATGACTTTCACATTGTGAAGCTGCTTAGAGGATGACTTTAACATTGTAAAGCTGCTAGAGGATGACTTTAACATTGTAAAGCTGCTATAGGATGACTTTAACATTGTAAAGCTGCTAGAGGATGACTTTAACATTGTAAAGCTGCTTAGAGAATGACTTTAACATTGTAAAGCTGCTGAGGATGACATTAACATTGTAAAGCTGCTTAGAGATGACTTTAACATTATAAAGTGCTAGAGGATGACTTTAACATTGTAAAGCTGCTAGAAGATGACTTTCACATTGTGAAGCTGCTTAGAGGATGACTTTAACATTGTAAATCTGCTAGAGGATGACTTTAACATTGTAAAGGTGCTAGAGGATGACTTTAGTACTGTAAAGCTGCTAGAGGATGACTTTAACATTGTAAAGCTGCTAGAGGATGACTTTAACATTGTAAAGCTGCTAGAGGATGACTATAACATTGTAAAGCTGCTAGAGGATGACTTTAACATTGTAAAGGTGCTAGAGGATGACTTTAGTACTGTAAAGCTGCTAGAGGATGACTTTAACACTGTAAAGCTGCTACAGGATGACTTTAACATTGTAAAGCTGCTACAGAATGACTTTAACATTGTAAAGCTGCTTAGAGGATGACTTTAACATTGTAAAGCTGCTAGAAGATGACTTTAACATTGTAAAGCTGCTACAGAATGACTTTAACATTGTAAAGCTGCTAGAGGATGACTTTAACATTGTAGAGCTACTAGAGGATGACCGTAACACTGTAAAGCTGCTAGAGGATGGCTTTAGCATTGTAAAGGTGCTAGAGTATGACTTTAACATTGTAAAGCTGCTAGAGGATGACTTTAACATTGTAAAGCTGCTAGAGGATGACTTTAACATTGGACAACTGCTAGAGGATGACTTTCACATTGTGAAGCTGCTTAGAGGATGACTTTAACATTGTAAATCTGCTACAGAATGACTTTAACATTGTAAAGGTGCTAGAGGATGACTTTAGTACTGTAAAGCTGCTAGAGGATGACTTTAACATTGTAAAGCTGCTAGAGGATGACTTTAACATTGTAAAGCTGCTACAGAATGACTTTAACATTGTAAGCTGCTTAGAGGATGACTTTAACATTGTAAAGCTGCTAGAAGATGACTTTAACATTGTAAAGCTGCTACAGAATGACTTTAACATTGTAAAGCTGCTAGAGGATGACTTTAACATTGTAGAGCTACTAGAGGATGACCGTAACACTGTAAAGCTGCTAGAGGATGGCTTTAGCATTGTAAAGGTGCTAGAGTATGACTTTAACATTGTAAAGCTGCTAGAGGATGACTTTAACATTGTAAAGCTGCTAGAGGATGACTTTAACATTGGACAACTGCTAGAGGATGACTTTAACATTGTAAAGCTGCTACAGAATGACTTTAACATTGTAAAGCTGCTACAGAATGACTTTAACATTGTAAAGCTGCTAGAGGATGACTTTAACATTGTAAAGCTGCTTAGAGGATGACTATAACATTGTAAAGCTGCTTAGAGAGTGACTTTAACATTGTAAAGCTGCTAGAGAATGACTTTAACATTGTAAAGCTGCTAGAGGATGACTTTAACATTGTAAAGCTGCTTAGAGGATGACTTTAACATTGTAAAGCTGCTTAGAGGATGACTTTAACATTGTAAAGCTGCTTAGAGGATGACTTTAACATTGTAAAGCTGCTAGAGAATGACTTTAACATTGTAAAGCTGCTAGAAGATGACTTTCACATTGTGAAGCTGCTTAGAGGATGACTTTAACATTGTAAATCTGCTACAGAATGACTTTAACATTGTAAAGGTGCTAGAGGATGACTTTAGTACTGTAAAGCTGCTAGAGGATGACTTTAACATTGTAAAGCTGCTTAGAGGATGACTTTAACATTGTAAAGCTGCTAGAGGATGACTTTAACATTGTAAAGCTACTAGAGGATGGCTCTCCGGTCCCTACTAATTAGGGCTCATTCTATGTCAGAATCTGTAGTAGAAGTGAGTAAGCGCGCGTCCTTAAATTGTGTTATTTAATCAATTTCAACATAATATTGTTAAAATGCACAGTATGACCATTAAATACAACATTTCAAAAGGAGTGCTTTATTTAATGGGCCAGTGTATCTTACACGGCACTATTCTGTATGAAAATTGTAAAACAAACATGTTGAGGATGACGTCGTGGTCCTTAGGGCGACAATGTCGCCATCAAGAATGAGCCCTGCTAGTTATAGATAATAAAAGAGGTAACCCATATGGGGCTTGAAACGTAAATAAACCTAACTCCCTGTAACAAAGAATAAGCCAGATACATCTTAATGGCTGTGTACTTGTGGAACCAGCTGCCAGAGCACCTAGCTACAGTATGCACCCTGGAGGACTTCAAAGGGTTTTTTGGCACAGCAGTAACCTGTTTTCACCTCACCATAATATAGCATTTTAAAATCACCATGTAAGACAATGGTCTAGAGCGGACCCTATACATTTTTGGACGATTAATTATAATAAATCTTGCTGTCCGATTAGCCCAGTGGTTAGCGCGCTCACTTCTCACCAATGCAACCCGGGTTCGACTGGGAAGTATGTGAGATGGTACGGTGGTCGCCAGATCGGACAAGCGAGTTTTCTCTGGTTTCCTCCCACAAGAGGTGGCAACGAATAGCGATTTTTGTAAAATGAAGCTTAAACTAAAATCTTGCGATAATAAACCAATGGATTTCTGTCGGTATAAAACCCTTGACTGCTTAAGGAAAGGCGATAATAAACCAATGGATTTCTGTCGGTAGAAAACACTTGACTGCTTAAGGAAAGGTGATAATAAACCAATGGATTTCTGTCGTATAAAACACTTGACTGCTTAAGGAAAGGCGATAATAAACCAATGGATTTCTGTCGGTAGAAAACACTTGACTGCTTAAGGAAAGGTGATAATAAACCAATGGATTTCTGTCGGTATAAAACACTTGACTGCTTAAGGAAAGGCGATAATAAACCAATGGATTTCTGTCGGTATAAAACCCTTGACTGCTTAAGGAAAGGTGATAATAAACCAATGGATTTCTGTCGGTATAAAACCCTTGACTGCTTAAGGAAAGGCGATAATAAACCAATGGATTTCTGTCGGTATAAAACCCTTGACTGCTAAAGGAAAGGCGATAATAAACCAATGGATTTCTGTCGGTATAAAACCCTTGACTGCTAAAGGAAAGGCGATAATAAACCAATGGATTTCTGTCGGTATAAAACCCTTGACTGCTTAAGGAAAGGCGATAATAAACCAATGGATTTCTGTCGGTATAAAACCCTTGACTGCTAAAGGAAAGGCGATAATAAACCAATGGATTTCTGTCGGTAGAAAACCCTTGACTGCTTAAGGAAAGTCCTACACAATGCATTGTAGTTCCATTTATATGCACAATTTGTACAAGGAACTAAGCAAGTTTACTATACATCTCGACTAGCATTAGTTCTATTTTAATGCCAAAATATTTGTCTACAGTCAAACCTGTCGTAAGCTGCCAGCCAAGGAATCACAGTAAGTGGCTGCTTAGCACAGATGGCTGCTTAATAGAGGTTAAATGTATAATAAAACAACATATTGGGAATCTGAAAACTGGCTGCTTAATGCAGGTTGGCTATACAATTTATTCTAGCATGAATGTGAAACTTGTTCTTACGATGTTAGTTTAATCACTCTCGGGACCTTATTCCTGATGGATTCCATCGCCATGAGGGAGAGAGATGAGGCAATGTGGATTTAAGGGCCTTGGCGGGGTCCTGGCGGGGTTCGAACAGGTTTATAAAATGGCGATGACCCTGCTCACGTAAGTTATTCCTAACATAGCCTCCAATCTCTCCCTAATGGCGATGGATTCCATCAGGAATGAGGTATCGAGAGTGATTAATCTAACGTAAAAAACTTGTTTCGTAATCGGGCTAAAATAAATTTGTATAAACTTAATTAACATAAATTAATAACTCTCGAGAACATGCTATCACGACTTCTAGCAATTGATGTGTATGCGTGTACCTATCGTCACCGCCCTTGTTGGGGTGGCGTGTCCAGAAGTACTAACCATATGTTGGGGCAGCGCCTCCTGAAGTACTAACCGCCTCTTGGGGTAGCACCTCCAGAAGTACTAACTGCCTGTTGGGGCAGCACCTCCAGAAGTACTAACCGCCTGTTGGGGCAGCACCTCCAGAAGTACTAACTGCCTGTTTGGGCAGCACCTCCACAAGTACTAACCGCCTGTTGGGGCAGCGCCTCCAGAAGTACTAACCGCCTGTTGGTGCAGCGCATCCAGAAGTACTAACCGCCTGTTGGGGGCAGCGCCTCCAGAAGTACTAACCGCCTGTTGGGGGCAGCGCCTCCAGAAGTACTAACTTCTTTACGAACCGGTTTATAGTCCATCTGAAAGAATGTACAGTCAAACCTGTGTTAAGCAGCCAGCCAAGGGAATCACAGAAACTGGCTGCTTAGCACAGGTAGCTGCTTAATAGAGGTCAAATATATAATAAAACAACATATTGGGAATTTAGAAACTGGCTGCTTAATACAGGCTGGCTGCTTAATGGAGGTGACCACTAACACAGGTTTGACTGTATATTGTAATAGGATGCATGACGTGTTCTTCCATTTTTGGCAGGATTAAGTTTTTTATTTCAAAACTTTAATACGCAGGTCCAGCGACACCCTTGTACACCCACTTCAAATGAACTCGTACGGTGTATGACACATAACAGCACGTTCGGCTATTTTCAGTTTTAATTAATGTCTCTAATTTGTTAAAATATCAACAAATTTTAAAAAATAATTTAAAATAAAGTAGATTATATACTGAGTCAAAAAAGAAACGATACCTGGTGTTTATGTGTCTATAATTTCAACATTTATTAAGAAAATTCTTTGAAAATTCATAAGATGATAGTCCAACATGTTTGAAAGAGGAGCACATAAAGCATAATGAGCTTCCGAAACTGTCTGCTGCGTGATGACGTAATTCGTCGGACAGGGGTCTAATGGAGTTTTCACACAGACGTCAATACCGAGTATGGGCACCATTTGCGTCTCTCACTGCAATGCACCGCCGTCGCATCGAACAGAAGAGTGTCTGAATCTCTTGCTGGTCAATATTTGTCCACTCCTGACGCAAAACATCCCTCAGTTTGTTTAACGTTACCGGCTGACGTCGTCTGACGCGGCGGTCTAACGTATCCCACAAATGTTCTATTGGTGACAAGTCTGGTGACAAAGCAGGCCACGGCAGGGTTTCAATATTGTTCTGTTCCAATAATGTGGTGGAAATCCGAGCAGTATGACACCTGGCGTTGTCCTGTTGGAACAGTGTGACGTTTCTGTTGGCGTTAAAGAACGGCACAACAACTGGCGCAAGGATCTCATCACAGTACCGCTGGGCGTTTAGGTTCCCGTCCACCACTAACAGTTCAGTGCGACTGCCGAAGGTGATACCGCCCCACGCCATAACGTTTCCGCCCCCGAACAGATCGACCTGACGTACACATGCGTCGGCGTAACGTTCACCGCGTCTGCGATATACCCGCTCTCTGCCATCCGCTCGACGCAAACAGAACCGCGATTCATCGCTAAACATCACCGAATTCCACTGTAACCGAGTCCAGCGAGCACGTTCCGTCGTCCATTCCCGCCGTACGTCACGGTGACGTCGTGTCAGGATGGGTCCAACGTATGGCCGATAGGCACGAATGCCACGTTCACCGAGCCGGTTCCTGACTGTTTGTGCACTGATGCGATTGTTGGTCATCCCAGGAGTAACGGTAGCTGTGTGAGTAGCAGGTAGGAACCGGTCACGTAAATGTGACGTCCGAATGTGACGGTCCTGTTCACGCGTCGTCACACGTGGCCGACCAGATATTGGACGGTCGTCCACCGATCCATGTGTTCGATAACGTCGATGTAAACGTGTTATCGTGATCCGCGTAACCCCGAGTCGATTTGCGACGTTACGCTGACGTAAACCGCCGTCAATCATGCCAATGGCACGCATTCTCTGATTGCGGTTTAGTCTAGGCATTTTGTTAGTGGTAACAATGGGTATGTAAGGTGTTTTTCCTCGATGATAATGCAATACCAGTACAATAAACCGGTTTTCCGATTTGTACATGTGTAGGAAGTTGTCTTTGTTGAGGAGCACGTGCAAATCGGAAATTCGGCGTTCCAGGATTATCGGGTGTTTATTTACCTGTGTTTATGGTTGGCTGACGTTGCAATAAGATACCCGGTACTGATTCGTAATAATATATTAAACTTTCTATGTTTTTACGTCATTTTTATTTTGGTATCGTTTCTTTTTGGACTCATTATATATATATAGCTTGATGTCCCCGTAGGGACGTTCATAAATTGCGCTCGCCGCCCATTTTCAGGGCGTGGCGCGGGGTATTGGGTTAGTTTTCAACTAGCATAACCACGCCTCGGTAGACCTCATTGGCTACTGCGCAAAGCTACTGAACTTTTTTTTTTTTTTTCGAGTTTATGAAGGTCTGCCCGCCCGGAGGCACTGTAAGTGAGCGTACAAAGTATGCTCACCTGTTGAGGCTTGACCCTGACGTGTATCCCTCACGTCTTAAAGATATATTTTGTAATACCAAAGGGATAAATTTTCATAAAAACAGCTGATTTTGGCGCTGTGTATTTAATGCCTAAAGTTTGTATAATTTAATCTCAAAGTATGGCGGTTGCACTGATGGTTAATGAAACCAGTGCAATGTGCTTCCGTTGGTCCTACTCTTGTTTCTTTATGTTTATAGACGTGTATCCTGGGTTTCGACCGCATTATTGTGTTCTGTAGTCCGGGATCGATTCACTTGTGTTAATTTTCGAATTTCGAATCTTTGAAGTTCTAATAATCTAAAATTTACTTTTTTGTTACGTCTGAAAGTTTTATGTTCATTCGTACTGCCTGTT